>JBBPBO010001984.1:50285266-50378068 GCA_037974295.1 Cicer cuneatum | reverse complement strand
GGGGGGGGGGAATAAGCATGGATGAGTCTGGAACTGCTTGTTATAAATGTTTTATGCATTGTAAAATCAAAGTTGTTTGTTTGTGGGTCTTGGAGAGTGGCCTGACGCAGCATTGCTACATATGACAAAGCATATTTTTCATTTGTCTTTTCATGGTTATATCAAAGGTGACACTGGCTTTCTTGTATCCTGTTGGGGTTTCCACGAGACATAGTGTTAAGATGTAGGTGATTAACGAAGCTAATCCCAGATAGCAGTGTGTCGCGGCCAACCCCAAAAGTGGGATAGCGCATTTTGGGATAGGCGGGATAACTGCTATTTTTTGGACAAGTTACATGAATAATGCTATATAAACCTATATTTAATGCAAAATTAACAAATGACTCAAACTATGAAACAATCATAATTAGCAATAAAAATCCAAGTCTTACTCTGAGTCAAAATATACATTGTAATACCAACTAAAGTCAAGGAAATAAAGATGCATATTGAAGTCTTTAACTCAGAGTAATATAAGAACTAAATATCATAACTCAAATGCATGTTCTAGCATAGAAATTAAAGATAAGCGTCATCTTCATTAGCATATTCTTCTTCCTCTTCTTCCTGGGTGAAAGTAGAAACAATAAAACAGAGAAGGAAGAAATAATAGTGGGATGTCACTGGGATTAACTACGCCGGGATAATAGTACAGACAGGATGATCAGAAATCTTCACAAAGCTACAATCAATACAAAGGATAAAAATAAAATATTTTAACTCTGTTGGGCAACTATTGTCCCCTTGCAAGTCTAACCTGGAAACAGCCACAATAAATCCTTGAGCAAAATCCTAGGAAGATGGTAGGAAAACTAAAAACAAATCAATGGATGACTTTGTCCTCTGTTATTTGTATAATTTGTCCAACAATCCAATATATTTTCTTCCTTTCTTTAATTTCTGCATGGATTGTGTTTGTCAACATCCTTTCAAGGTTTTTTGTCTTGGGAATTGTTGATTGTATATCTTTTTACATTTTTCTATCATTGTATTTATATCTCATATATTTTTTTTTTTAATATGAAAATATATCAGCTGGTTAATGAAGTGGAGCAGGATGAAGATGATGGTGGTATGGCTGGAGAAACATTTACAGATTATGTGAGTTAAAGACAAATTCCTCTGGAGAGCAATTTATATTAAAAGTTTGTTTGGGTTAATTTATCAAATAGCACATTTTACCGGTACCAAGTTCTCTTGTTACGCAGCGACCAGCAAAGATATCTATTGGACCTCCACACCCAGATCCAATTGTGGAGACATCTTCCTTGTCTGCAGTGCAGCCACCTGAGCCTACTTATGATCCAAAGATTAAGGATGATTTGGAATGTTCAAAAACTTTGTCATGTTTGCAGATTGAGACTTTGGTTTATGCTTGTCAGGTTTCTCTCACCACATGATCATTGAATATTGATAATAAATAATTAATGTTTAGCTCTCATATGTATGGTGCTTGTTTCCATGGCAGAGACACCTTCAACACGTTCCCAATGGTGATAGGGCAGGATTCTTTATTGGAGATGGAGCTGGTGTAGGTAAAGGTCGAACAGTTGCTGGTCTAATTTGGGAGAACTGGCACCATGGGAGGAGAAAAGCGTTGTAAGTGTAGGTTAACGTTTGAGCATGAAATCATGGGTGTGCGATTAAAAATTTAGACAATCATTCACTTTTCAGCGTGCTTTATTGTGCATGTATGCATGCTTGCTTGTAATTTCAACATGAAGTGGGTCTATTCATTGAGATTTCATTTGTTCCTTTTACTTCCTCTTATCATGTTTCAATGATCTTACACAGGTGGATTTCTGTTGGTTCGGACTTGAAGTTTGATGCCAGAAGAGATTTGGATGATATGGGTGCAAGTTGCATTCAGGGTATGTTTCAAATTTATTGTATGTTTTTTCTTCTATGTAAGATTAGCTTTCCATGTTTATGACTTCTCTATTTTGTAAATGCTGGTCTCTTCATAATTTTTGGGACAAATATGACGTTATGTGCCATTTTTCTCATCAAATGAAAGGTATATAAAGTCAAAATTTGAAAAGTATACGCACTTTTCAATTAGAGATGACTTTACACTACAAGTTCTTTATCCTTCAAAAACGCCGATGTGCCATTAAAAAGCTGGGTGGCAAGTCCATGTAGGATTAAACATTTTCAACTCGATATGCTCGATTCCAGAATGCAGTACAAGATTATGTGATAAGGAGATGGCATTCAACCATAGAGAGAGTGTAGTTAAATGATCAAACCAAACCCTTCTCCTTTAGACCTTAGAGAACCTTGGGGCTTCACGGGGAAAGTGATTAAGGAATAAAAATAAGGAAATAGAGTAGATATGATTTTAGTTATTTTTTTCTCTTACTGATACCGGAACCTAAGAATTCTTTTCTCATAACTTGAATAATTTGTTTCTACCCCATAATTTTGGTACACGGCTGTAGCTAAATTTCAGTAATCACCATAATTAAGATTTACTAATTCTCCTCAAATATCTCTTGCTCTTCACCTTTAATTTTACTATTAATTATTGACCCATATATGTTATAATTTAGCAACTCTCTCAATCAACAAATAATTATAAAAATATGTTTTTAAATTATTATACAGAATAATTCAATTGATCTATAAGGTGCCTATCTTTCAACTAAACAAGCTAACTGTTATTTCATGGATTCCCATTTTCTGTTAATAAAATTTATCTCTTTCTTTTGTCCACCTTTTTGCATATTATAAATTTTTGTTAACTTATTTTATTTCGTCTAATTAAAATTAGATATAAGAACTTCCTAGTCCTATCTCATGCTATTCACAAGCAAACTGGAGGTGAATGTGACATGTTTGTTTAAGTCTTGAGTGTGCGGTGCCACTTCAAAGTTATTTTATTTTTATGCTGAATATACCATTATTTGGTTAAGTAAAATTCTTGTATTTTAAGAATTCTGTTCAACCTTGCTTGGATTTGGGCAATGGAACCTCTTTGGAGATTGGTACGCAAGGGACTAAGGAGCTTCACTGTTTTAACATTTATTTTTTTGCCTCTTGTGTTTTTTGTGTTTACAGGATATCTTATCCTCCTATTAATTTTTGCTTGTGTTTAATAGCTCTTAATTTATCCAAAAAGAAAAGTTTATCTGATGCTTTGTTCGCTTCCTTGGTTAAGATTCTTCACTGAAAAGTTCATGTAATTTTTTTTTGTATTCCACAAGATTTATTATGCATTTAAATATATTTCTTTCTTGAATCCATCCAGTGCACGCTTTGAATAAACTGCCTTATTCTAAGCTTGAATCAAAGTCTGTTGGAGTTAGGGAGGGAGTTATTTTCTTGACATACAGTAGCCTCATAGCATCATCTGACAGAGGTCGTACCCGTATTCAACAGCTTGTGCAGTGGTGTGGACCAGGGTTTGATGGTCTTATAATTTTTGATGAGGTATCAGACCTTTTTAAATGGAAATTATTCCTACTGCCAATTGGGATTGCCACTGTTTGATTTTGAAGGATATTATTTTCAAGTGATATTTCAAGTATTGAATTTATATTCATTTAATCTTTATTGCTTAAGTGTGTGAGTGGCTTCATTACAGTGTCATAAAGCAAAAAATTTGGTTCCCGAAAAGGGTAAGCAGCCAACAAGAACTGGTCAAGCAGTACTTGATATCCAGGTATGTTCATCTTACTCTGTAACTGAAAGCTTCTAATATTACTCTTTCTGTTACTTCAAATAATACTGATTGTAAGTTGAGGCGGGCATTCATTATGGCAAGAAATATTGTTTCATTATATATAGTTTCTTTTACCATTTTAATCCTCAATGTTTTTGTGAACAGTGTGTTTTTGACTTTACGTGGAGATATAAGGTTTCCATTGCTGTATATGAATAATACAATTCTAGGAATATTTAGCAAATAGATAAAGTTGAGCAAAATAGAACATTATCTAAACTAGGAAATGTATAAAGCAGTTACAAAGATAACAGGTTATATTTTGTATTTCTATCTATATGAGACAGCTTGCACCCTAACCCCCTAGCCTAGAGGCAAAGGAAAGCATCACCTTTTTTTTACTGTGTACTTTTGTATATAAATCTTTAAACATCCTACTTTACATTTTACTTTTTTTTTATTTTTTATGATTGATTGCCTTCTTTTCTGCTCTTTTTTCTCTACACTCGTATCTCCAACTCTAGCTTTTCGAAACATTAAGTGATCTGGGTCAATGATTCAAGCAGTGACAATGCCACGTTATTGGCCATGTCATTCGAAGCTATTTGATAGTTAGTGTTGAAGTTGTGGGATTTTAGAGAAAAAGAGGAGAGAAAATAATTAGGGTTTCAATATTATTGATAATAGATTAATGCTGACTTGATTACAAAAGACTCAATACTAATATCTATTTATAGAGAAACGTAGGCTCAATCTTAAATTAGGAACAAATCATAATAATAATGAGAGATATTATAAGATATCTCTATGATTATAAATTGATCCTAGGAAATAACTCAAGATACTCTAATATAATATAAAAGATATTATAAGATATTTTCTAATATTCTAACACTCCCCCTCAAGCTAAAGTTTACTAAGCTTTAGCTTGCTACAAGAAAACAATATTTTGCTCCACAAATAAAAAAGATGGAAAGGCAACTCAGGAATGCATGTGAAGTTGGAGAGAATTGCTATAAATATAGCCTAGCCAGATAGCCTGATTGATCATCAGCCTGAGGGAAATTCATGGCAAGCAATTAAACAAAGCAAACTCCGTTCTTCTAAAAAACTGCATTTAGAAGCTTCAAACCAATAATATCGGAGACTCAAAATATTTAAACTTCAATCTGCTTCAAGGAGAGAGAGGTGTGCTTCAAGGAGAGAAAGACAATGCCAGTGCATCTGGGATAAATTGCCAAGATAAAGTGAGTCATGAAAATAAAAGACATCGTTAGAATAACCACCGACGGAAGAAGTCATCACTAATATGATTCATATGTGGAAAAAGGGACACCACCAGAATGATCGTCGGTGGGAATATAAGCGACTATTATAAACTCTTAGTAATAACTAAATTGCATGACACACACGAAAAAGAAGCAGCGCGACTCTAAAGAAACGAAGCCATGATCGATCAATGGAATTAGAAAATGCGTCCAAAACAGGAGAGATAACGGCTGTTTGAACAATGACACATTTTCGTTGATCAAAATTGGAGAGTAAGGGCAGATCTGGAACCATCGAAGAGAGAATAATCGTGCACCAAGAAAGTAACAAGAAAGAATCTTATCAATTGAATTGCAAATCTTCCAAATCTGTCAGCTAAGAGCCCACTCATAAGGGCTGCAACAGCTGCCATGAAAAAGGCTGGAAAGTTTCCTCCACCAAAAATCTGATCCACGGTCTACTTCCCAAGGACACCACAATATGTGAGACCATTATTTCCAGAATCAGGACACCCCTTAATAATAACCCTTGGCCAAGTCCCAATGGTTCGATATGCGTGGAAATCAAGGCATATGGAACACTATAAGTGATTGCCGGTGTAAACCCAAGAATGGTAAAGATTTCTATCGCTGCGACCATAATTCCTGATGGTGGTGGTAGACCTTTACCTACATAGCAAATGCTATTTGCGACATAGGTTAATACTAACATTGCAAGTAAGCAAATAGTCATCAAGATATATGAGATAAACAATGATGTTACTCTAAGAACAACTGAATTAAGCAACAAAGCAAGCGCTCCCATTCTAACTCCAGTATCATAAATAAGGCCTCCATTTGGATCACCATCATAACTTTCTCGACTTCCAATCAGTATAAAAGGGTTGAACCTCCGACCCTGTGGTTAATAGCCACAATGCTCTAACCAACTGAGCTACGGATCTTGGAGGTAGCAGGTGTAACCGTAGTCCGAAACTAGAATACGAGGGCAGATTCAAAACCATGCCGAGGCAAGTTCAATGAAAGAGGTCGCGTGCCGATCTGGACGAGGCGAAGCTGATGGAGTGGTTGTTTTCTGGAAAAATCACCGGAAACAGTGACGGCAGCAGTAGCGAACTGAACGGAAAACGAGTGAAACTGGTGTCAGGTCACGACAGTGGTTTGAAAAAGGAATGATCACGTTGTAAAGGAGAAACTATGATTATATTCCCAAACTGTTGGGAACTCGACAGCGAAATAGAGGCAGGATCATTCAAGGAGGATCGAAATAGGCTCTAGATACTATGTTGAAGTTGTGGGATTTTAGAGAAAAAAGAGGAGAGAAAATAATTAGGGTTTCAATATTATTGATAATAGCTTAATGCTGACTTGATTACAATAGACTCAATACTAATCTCTATTTATAGAGAAACATAGACTCAATCCTAAATTAGGAACAAATCGTAATAATAATGAGAGATATTATAAGATATCTCTATGATTATAAATTGATCATAGGAAATAACTCAAGATATTCTAATATAATATAAAAGATATTATAAGATATTTTCTAATATTCTAACAGTTAGATTTATTCATTTTTCCCTCATTTTGAACGTGGATTAAAAGGTTTTTAGATATTGGGAGTAAATATTTGATGTAGTTTGTGTTTTGAGGCTTGCAATTTTTTCTCTATTTGGTTTGTTGTTCGATATATTGTAGGATTTTTGTGGTATAATTACACGCACGTTACCACTGACACTTCTTGTTTCTTTATTATTATTATTATTATTTGCTAAATAATCTCATTAATTGTTTTTTGGTAGACTTGAATGAGCTTGTGTGAGCTCATGTACATTAGTAAGAACCTAGCCCCTGTGATCTGTTTTCCAACAAACCAATAACTCAATCAAACACATAGTTTCTCCCTCAAGATTGTTTTAAATTTTCACCTTATGGACTGGTGTTGATGTTTTGACTTATGATTTGGACATTTGGTCATATATAATTAGTTAAAATTTCAGTGTAACTAATTATTTTATGATTTGGCCATTCACTTATGATTTTAACTTTGTTATTGTTGTTGTGTTCTTTATTCAAATTTTTGCATTGATTAAACCCGAAAGTTGAGTTTGCATAGAGAATTTTTGACAATTTCGAATATAAGTGGTGTTTTAAGTTTGTCCTTTTAAACAGTGACTTCGATATGGTTAAACCACAGTTTTCTTAAAATAAACCTCTTCATCATCGTCTCTCTTCATCTTTCTTTCACTTTGTTTTGTACTGTAAATATGTCAATGTTCATTTTAAAATGAAACAGTTATTTTGTAATAATTACTTGAGTTTATAGATTACTTCTTTCAATCTAATTTGACAGGCTCAACTACCTGAAGCTCGTGTTGTTTATTGCTCAGCTACTGGTGCATCTGAACCTCGCAATATGGCTTATATGGTTCGGCTTGGCCTTTGGGGAACTGGGACTTATTTCCGTGATTTTGGTGAATTTCTAGGTAGTGTTCCTTTTCTTATCTTTTCTTTTTAATTTTCAAAATAGTGATTATGACTAGTCATCATTTTTTTTGCACGTTTTCTTTATTTCATAAGATATACTAATGGAAAAGATATGCTTCTGTACTGGATCGTGAGATTTGGTCACCTGGCATATAATTTATGACAATTGTTAAAAGTAGACAAGTTTTTATTTTCTGTTTTGTTTATCCTTATGCAATATACTAAATGTTGAGATAATTACTCATCATTTTGTATCAATTGGCACCTCCTTGATATTTTAGATTGATTGGAAAAGATAACTTAAGAGTATGTTTGATCAAGAATACAATCAGTAATATGAGACTGTATGTGTATATAAACTTTTCTATAGCACAATCTCACATAGTTATAACGTTTATTTAACTTTAACTTACTATTGCTGCATCACGTAGAGCATTTTATAAATGTTTACAATTTCATTGTTTGCATATATACCTGTATTTCCTACATGTGGCCATTGGTCCTCACCCTTTGTTTAAAATTTAACAAATGAGATGATGTATCCAGGTGCTCTTGAAAAAGGGGGTGTTGGAGCTCTAGAACTAGTTGCAATGGACATGAAAGCAAGGTTGTAATATTTCTACAAACACATCCACTCTCAGCCTTATGCACTTGTTTGCATATGTAATATTTACATTATTCTGCTGAATTTTTCTAACTTCAGGGGGATGTATTTATGTCGTACCCTTAGCTACAAGGGTGCTGAGTTTGAAATTACTGAAGCACCATTGGAAGATAAAATGATGGTATAACTGTCTAATTTCTTTGAGCATATTGATGATTACTCTTTACTGTATTCTGAAGTGGTAATTGTCTTTGCTTTGTAAATACTAATTACCATTACTTGTTATTTCATTTCAATAATATCCTCTGTAGATAATTAAAATAACAAAAACACAATTCCATCAACAAACTTATAGTCAATAGTTGCTGGCTTGTGATGGCATGGAGTGGAGTGAAGGTTCTTCACTCCCAAATGTTTGTGGAAGAATGTTCATTATCATGCTGGAATGGGATAGTTGCACCTCGACATGCCTCAAATAGTTCTATAGCAGTTGATATCATGGTATCCAAACCAGAACTCTTATGTCATAATTGCTTCTTTTACCTTCTCCATTTCTTTATGGCCTGTGGCTGATTTTCTTTCACCGATCACAAGATGGAGTACTCGAACAAGAGGAACCATGACTTTGAGGCTATAAAATTCTTAACTCCACAATGAAGGGACAAGGACAACTTTTTTGTCTCCCTTCCCTTAGCCTTTCATAGGGACTTGGGTATTATGGGGTGCCTAAGTCTCACAGAGTGGTACAAAATGCTCGGTGTAGTACTTAAGTGGTTTGGTTTTTCTCCCTTGACAGGTAGCTTTTAAAGGAGGGTTTCCAAAGTGCTTGGGTAATTATCAACTGGTATTAGAGCTGGTTGTCGGTGTCTAGGAAAGAGCCTCCTACGAAGGGGATGACTAGAAAGTCCAATAAAGCGTCATAGAGTGCAACTGCTATGACATCAGCCCTCAGAGGCGGTACTTCGATAGATGTTTGGGTATTATGGGGTAGGGGTGGACAAGATTTCGCCACCACCCGAAACCCGCATAAACCGACGACGATGGAAAACATTCGGGTGGGTTGAAGCGGGTTGTTTGTTTGCCGAAAGTGAAAAATGATTTTGTGGGGGTTCAATTGGGCGGGTTTGGGTGCTAAAAAACTCACCGCCAGGGACCGTAACCGCCTTAGTAGAAGAACTTAAGTTTAGATGTGGTTGTCATATCTCAGTTGCAGAAATTAAAACACAAAGAAGGTGTTTTGTTTAGTTTGTCTTATTCCAAAGAGTTTGATTGCTTTATTGAAATGTGAAAAACTTACTTTCTTGGTAACACAAATGACAGTGTATTAAATGGGAATTCAAATCTTTTCTATCTCCATATTAGGTGGAGATTATATATTATTTTAATTTATAAAAATACCAACTTTTTTAAAAGAAAAATAATACTCCCACATACTTGATAATCACATCTGGTCTTCTTCCCTCTTGTACACTTGGTTGCAGAGCAACCATTGACTGCATAGATCGCCACAGAAGATAGGGAAAAATGTCAAAATCGACCATTTTAAAAGGAATACAAACCGTATCAACCGCTCGTCGAAACTGTCACCTGACCAAACCACGACCCACTGAAACCGACCCTAGAAATGGGTGGAAATAAGCTGCATTTTATACTCATCAGTTTTGTTTCGGTTGTCAACTTTTGGCCCGAAACTGCCTGCTGTCCACCCCTATTATGGGGTGCTTAAGTCCCACATCGAGTAGTATTGGATGCTCAGTGGAGTATTTATCTAGGCTGGTTCTTCCCTCTTATAGCTAGCTTTTAAAGGAAGGTTCACAAAGTGCTTGGATGCTTATCAATTATCCCTTCAACCATTGTATTCCATCATTGTTCCATCCATTTTGTAAGAGGACTCTTTGAATTTATGTCAATAGAGTTTCATCAGTTTCAGTGAATATAGGTGTTGGTTCTATTGAATTGGTATCAAAGCATCGGTACACAACTTGGTCCACTCATTATAAATAAACATCCTTCTAAGATTTGCTTTCACTTTATGAATATTTTTTTAACAAGATAAGTTCTCCTTTGTTTTGTCATCTTTATCATGGGAAGCTTTTTCAATGTATTCAAACATCAAGTCATGCAGTGGGTTATCTTTGATAACTCAAACAACTCTTTCATCTCCGATCTCCTCTACAAGAGAATCAAGCAACTCAAAAAAGCTTTCCGCCCATCTTCACAAATTTGGAGCCATAAAATGACTTCACAAACAAGATAGTTTTCTGAGAAGTTAATTAGGCATCTAAGTTGCTAAGGGCTTTTCTGATAATTATGTTCCCTATAGCACAGAGAATAGTAAAGTTTCCAAGATCCTTGAGCTTGAGGCAACTTCCTTTGAAGAATAGAACCGCAATAATCAGTCAATCCTATCATTCCATCTTCCTTCCACTTTATCTTCTTGGTGAAGACTTCTATACCTTCAATTTCAGCATAGCTAAATTAATTTTACTTCAATACATTAACAAGTGATGGGTTGATCTCAAAAAGCATTGGCAGCAACAGATTGATTATCAGTTGCCAGCACTTTCTCTTCTTGGTGAAGGCTATTCTGCCTTCAGTGTCAGTGCAGGTAAATTTATTTTGCATCAGTACATTGAGAAGTGATGGGTTGATCTCAAAAGCATTGGCAGCAATGTGGTATTGATAATCAATTGCCAACCTCGGAAGACTGTTTGTGTACCAGTCACCCAAAGTCACTTGTGTGGTAATTGCTCACACATTAATTCAATCAAAGGAGTACAGTCCTATTGGGTGTGCACCCATTGTGAAGCTAACTTAGAGTAGATAATACTCTTATGGATCATCTACCTCTTTTAAGTACATTTCTACACGCTTAGAACTCATATCAAAGGGTGTATTTTTATCAAGCAAAGCTCAATGATAGATTATTGTCTTATGATAGTCAATGTGTATGCAAAGAGTTTTAGTTTGGAATGTCTTTAATTGCTATATAAGTTGTGTTTATTAAGCTATGTAACAATTTTGTTATAATAGAATTTTGACATCGTTATCTGTTAGGTAATTCAGATCTAACTGATCTGAAATTAGCCTGCATATCACACATTCTGTAAATTTACTTTAAGTTAATGGATTAAGTCTCAGGAATATTCTCTAAAACTCCAAATTTCTTATACTTTTCATTACTTTCTTGCATTTTCTCTTCTGCTCAACTTGTAATACTAAGTCAGGCTGCTCTGTGGCTAAGATGAAAGGATTGGGAAATGGGAACAGCGAACAAGGTTTATAGTCCCATGGTGGTGGAGAAACTAAACCACCACTAATTAATCAGTTGGCGAATGTTTGAAAACTTTGGAGAACTTTGTGGAGAGTCTCAAGGACTACAATAAAAATGGTGTAGATACAATGTTATGAGACTGAAGGAAAGCACGTGAATACAAAACATTTGGTGTTGAGAAACAATTTATTTTGTATTGGACCTCCAGAAAGAGGCTATAATTATGCATACATTTATTGAAGGATGAAAGGTTAGGTGGCCTTTTACAAAGAAGACGTGCATGCATCAATCTTCATTCTCCAGCATCTACAAAAGCTGTCTGTTTTCATATAATTATCAAATTACAGTTGCCTATATTTTGTATAACCCATTCATTTGTCTTTTGAATTCAGTATTCTCATATGGTGATGAATGTTCTTATCAAATTTCTTTTGAACTCAGTATATGCATCCAATGATGTATGTTTTTATCAAATTTTGTAGGACGCTTATAAAAAGGCTACAGAAATTTGGGTAGATTTGTGCAAGAAAATGCAGTCTGCCATAGCCTTCCTACCTGAGAAACCTAATAGTAGACAACTATGGAGATTATACTGGGCAAGCCACCAGGTATTAAGTCTAAGTTCGTGCCTTTAGACAAGTTCTTCATGTATATTAGACATTTAATATTTATTTACTGAGGTTTTTGGATTGTCCCTTTTCCTTGTAAAACTGCAGCGCTTCTTTAGACACTTGTGCATGTCTGCTAAAGTCCCTACTGTGGTGAGACTGGTGAAACAAGCATTAATGGAAGATAAGTGTGTAGTAATAGGTCTGCAGAGTACGGGGGAAGCAAGGACGGAGGAAGCTGTTTCAAAATTCGTGTGTATTTGGATCCTTTTTCATTTCATATAAATATTTTTTTTCTGCATTTCAGTTTCTTTATTTCTTTTTTTTTTGGTTTTTGTTATGGGTAGGGCTTTGAACTTGATGACTTTGTTTCTGGACCTCGTGAGTTGCTGCTAAAATTTGTTGAAGAAAATTACCCATTGCCGAAAAAGCCTGAACTTCCCCCAGGTATCTACATGCCATGTTTTGATATACACGTTTCATTTATTTTTATTATTTTGCAATTATTAGTTTTTATTTTGAATTCTATTATAGTAGATGATAGTGTAAAGGAGCTTCAAAGGAAGAGGCACTTGGCAAGTCCCGACATTTCAGCAAAATCTAGAGTCAGAAAAGTAGCTAAGTGGCAGCCTCCTAGTGATGCTGAAAGTGATGAAGAATCTGAAAGTGGTGAGTTTCATGCAAATTTTGATTAATCTTTTGCATCTATCATTTTTGTCTTATGCGTGCATATGGCAACTCTTTCTCCTAAAGAATTAATCCAGACTTACTCTCAGCCTTTATATGGGTGATAAAGGGTGCTGATCAACTATATTGTTATTAAAAAAATTATTCAATTTTTAAAAATACAGTTATCTGGTTTTTAAATTGTATAATTCTTTTGTCATCCTTATTCAATGAAAGAATTTACTAAAAGAGAATATATGTGAAAGAGTGGAGGGTATGGAATTGATCTGAACCGAAGCACAACAAAGCACTAGGGACTTTTTTCCTTCAGTTAAATTGGGAAAATAAATTTTGGAGAC
This sequence comes from Cicer cuneatum, assembly GCA_037974295.1. Taxonomy (NCBI): domain Eukaryota; kingdom Viridiplantae; phylum Streptophyta; class Magnoliopsida; order Fabales; family Fabaceae; genus Cicer; species Cicer cuneatum. The sequence goes on along the minus strand of JBBPBO010001984.1, from coordinate 50,365,096 downwards.
CACGGTCTGTTCTTTTGGTCATTCTCCCTTTTAAACTTATTGTGTGCTGTCACCGCAAGAAGTAGAAATTGGTGCATTTTCTGTCATAGTTGAGTACAGTGCATTTTAGCCTATTTGGGACAATTTGGCATGTCATTGCTTATTATTAAGAATAAGAACTGTTGTTTATATTAATAAGTAATTAAATGTTGTGGTTTGTGAAGAGCTGCTATAAGAAGGCATCTTATTGATAATATCTAAAGTTTTGTTGTAATGATAGTAATATTCAGTACTCAGCAACATTGCGTGAAACCTTTTTGATTTCACCATTGGGTTCATGCAGCTGCCTCTGCTCCTGAATCTTCTGATTCGGATTATGGACCAGAAGGGGATGAAAGTGGTGAGTTTTCTGACCCATGTTATAATAGATTAACAAGCATTTCTCTTTTGTACAAAAGTTGCCTTGGGCAAACAAAAAATCCACCCTTTTTTGTTATTCTGGTATTGTTATTGTTATCGTTAGGAGTTATTATACATGTGCACATGCATGCTGTTGTGAGGAACTGTTAAATTCTTTTGAAGTTGTGACGGTTGTGTTCAGTTACATTAAACTCGTTGTGAGAATTGAGAACCACTTGATTTTACCCTTGATTTGATGCAGCTGCCTCTGGTCTTGAATCTTCTGACTCTGATTATGATGAGTTTCAGAAATGTGAAATTTGCAGTACTGAAGAGGTAATTTTTATTTAATTATTCTCTGTAAAAGCATTCTTGAATTGCCTTGGTGCTATGGGTATAAGATTTACTTATTTTTCTGTGCAGGAAAGGGAAAACTTGTTGCAATGTTCCCTCTGTGGAAAATTTTCTCATCAATCATGCTTGGTGCCTCCAATTGGCAATTCTGTTCTCAAAGAATGGGCATGTCATTTGTGCAAGGATAAAACCGATGAATATCTCCCTGGAACTAACATGATTGAACTCCAGAAGAGGTTTAGAACTTGGATAATTTGTTTTAGTTTAGCACTCTGGTTTCAATGGCACAATTTATCATTATATGTTTGATAACTGGCTTTAATAACAGCTGTAAAAAAGTGTATGACAGTTTTTTTTTCATGAGCTTGCTGCAGTTATGATACAGCCATGGATTGCAAGAAAAAAATATTAGAGATGATTCATGCTTTGGATCTTCCAAACAATCCCTTGGATGATATTATTGACCAGGTAATGATCATTCATTAATTTATTCTCACCTCCCTTTTGAAAGGTACATTCCTTTTTAACCGCATTTTGTTAACTGTAACCAGGCAGATGACAATTTGAACCTTGCAAAATATGCTTTCCAAGTATAGTTGCTGGTCAATGCCAGTCCTATAACAATTAATAAAGTAACTGCTACGAAAAGATGTCTGTTGTATTGTATAGATTTTATGCTATGCAACTAATGCTAAATGCCGAAGTATAGTTCTTTTACTGGTTCTATAAATGAATTTTTGACGCAGTTAGGAGGCCCTGACAAAGTTGCAGAGATTACTGGAAGGAAAGGAATGCTTGTGAGGGCCCCTAGTGGAATGGGTGTAGTTTATAAAACTCGAAATACGTGAGTTGCAAAATGTCTCCTTATGTTATTTATAAACATTGTTTGGTGCTAGCATAATTAGTTGTGTTTTTTCCTTTAGAAAAAATGTGTCTGTCGAGATGGTCAACATGCATGAAAAACAGCTCTTTATGGAAGCTAATAAGTTAGTGGCTATTATCTCTTTATAAATACTTGTGTTTTTTCCTTTAGAAAAGATGTCTCTGCCGAGATGGTCAACATGCATGAAAAACAGCTCTTTATGGAAGCTAAGAAGTTAGTGGCTATTATCTCCGAAGCTGGATCAGCTGGAGTTTCTTTGCAGGCAGACAGAAGAGTGATAAATCAGGTAATCAAACTGTTTGAAAGTATTTCCATCTCTTGTATCAGCAGTTTTTTCTGTCCTATTATTTTGATGGCTTTTGCAAATATTCTGCTCAAAACCAAATGATATTATATTTTGAACTTTACAATTGTTTTATGTTTCTTTTGCTGTTTTGCTCTCTTTGACCTTTACAAAACAGAAAAGAAGGGTTCATGTAACTCTAGAACTTCCATGGAGTGCCGACCGAGCAATTCAGCAGTTTGGCAGAACTCATAGATCAAATCAAGTCTCGGCACCAGAATACAGGTCACTATGCATTATTTATTAATTTGCTTTTTTTTTTTTGGTATACATTCACCACCTGTTTGCTTGCCCCCAAGTGAACATTTTTCTCAGAATGTAAGGAGATACATCACCTTGCTGTACCCCATGCTATCTTGTCAATCAAGTCTCAGACTTGCCTCACCACTAATATTAGAAGAATGTGCTGTCTAGCTTGGCCAAAGAATTATATGATTGTTGTTGATAGATAATGTTTAACGAGAGAAAAAGAGAAAAGCATATGGTGAAATCGTGTTTCTAAACTACATGATGAGGTCGATTTTATATAGACTAAGGGTAATAATTACAGGAGATACTATTTCAATTTACATGATGATACGATATGCCTATACAATAATTGTATTCAAAGACAGATACCAGGGAGAGGGAATATAGAAAATGGTATATTTACTAACAGGAAAATGGGAATGATTTTATTAATGGCACCCAGAGACGGCCATTATGTTTCCCCAAAAACTGTCTCTCCTACTCTCTATCCTTCTTTCATGATGCCCTCTAGCTCAGCCGGACATTCACGTCACCAACTCCCCATGGCAGGAAATTCCCTCATTGTCCCCACCTCCATCTAGAATATACTTTCTGTGTAGGTTTGATCCTCATCTGAACCCTTAAAATCATTCAGCCCAAGATTTCTATCAGGTGTGAACTGTAAGATGGTATGATGCGGCAATCTTTTCAAGCTAAGTTGGCAGCACTTTAGATCTGATTTAGTATGGTTGCAGTGACAGGTGTTGTTGATACTCTACCTAGATGCAACACATGTTTGGCTCAATTTCTTAACCTTGCAACTGTTCTTCAGGTTACTATTCACAAACCTTGGTGGAGAGCGCCGATTTGCATCAGCTGTTGCCAAGAGATTAGAATCCCTTGGGGCTTTGACTCAGGGGGATCGCAGGTATGTTGGATTCATCAGTTTTGTGTTGTAAGTGAGCCAACATGGATATATTTTAACATAGCGGATGTTGTTCCTGAGTGCATTACAGGGCTGGACCTTCGTTAAGTGCTTATAATTATGACAGTGCTTATGGGAAGAGGGCTCTGATGAATTTGTACAGAGGAATAATGGAGCTGGTATCTAATTTTCATTGAAAATGAAAAATGTGCATATTGACAATTCAAGTTTAATAGAAAATGAATGACTCAAATCCATCTACTGATTTAACTATGTAGGAACCTCTTCCTGTTGTACCTCCAGGATGCTTATCTGACAAACCAGATACAATCCAAGGTTTTATTATGCAGGCAAAAGCTGCTCTTGTTTCTGTTGGAATGTTTAGGGACACAATTCTTGGTAATTCATTATTTTCCTTTGTCTAATATTAGATTGAATAGTTATCTAATAATGGTGATGTCTAATCAAAATATATATTAGGTTTCATCATTGACTGTTGTATAGTTCAAGATACCACATTCCTTGTGATTTTCCTCATTATTAAATGTTGTCTTCTTATATATATAGGAGATGATAACGATCCTGGATGGTTATCTATCCACATTAATGATAATGATATGCATGATATTGGACGATTTCTCAATCGGATTTTGGGAATAGCTCCTGAGACTCAGAATAGGTTTGTATTTTGTGAATTAAATGCTTCTACTTTCAGCATTTGATTCAATACACTAAATGTTTTTGTATCAGCAGGCTATTTGAGTTATTTTTAAATATCTTGGATCTTCTTATTCAAAAAGCTCGCATTGAAGGTAACCTTGATACAGGCATTGTTGACTTGAAAGCTAATGTCATTGAACTGCAAGGAGCTCCAAAGGTAATTTTTGTTGCCCTAAACTCCTTGCTGCCACTCATTTGCATAGGTTACTTGAATAGAAAATTTGAGACTGAAGATGACTTTCCTTTGATTCAGACAGTCTATGTTGATCAAATGAGTGGGGCTTCAACTGTTCTGTTCACATTCATCTTGGATCGTGGAGTTTCATGGGAGGTGCATATGCTTTCTCAGATGTCCTAATTAAATTGTTTTATTCTAAAAGACATATTTTGCTGATATTATTTACACGTCAGTTGGCAAATACCATGCTGAATGAAAAGCAGAAGGCTGGACTTGGTTCATCGGGTGACGGCTTCTACAAGTCCAAGAGGGAGTGGTTGGGAAAACGTCATATTATTTTAGCATTTCAAGGGTATCATTTCTGGTTTTTGTCTACTTGTTATATAAACTATTCAATTTCAACGAATGCAAGTTTAGTTCAAGTATCAGGCATCACTTTCTGTTGGGTTTGGGTGTGAATTTTTTATTTTGAATGATATAAGCTAGTTTTATTTTCACTTATGCACGGCAACACTAAAAGAAAGATGTAGTTAGCTTAATATGGTTGTTTTGCTTTCTCTCTTTCATGTTTCTCTTATTTTGTTGTACATTTAGAGTTGTTTGTTAGTCACCTGGATTTCTGTGCTGGTTTTTACTCATGTGGTTCGACTGTTCAGGTGGATTGTGTGAGTGTGTATCCATTTTCTTTGGTATTTTAATTATGTCATAGATGCTAGACAATATAAAAGTATAAGGCGGTTGCTTATCCACCCTCCAATGTTTACTCAAAATGTGTAAAAAACACTACCGGATTGGAGCTTCCGGTAAAATCATTAATCCCATTTTTTACTACCGAGTTGGTGTTTTGCATTACCGGATTCCAAAATTTGGAAAAACACCGATATTTTTGGTGGATTGGGAGAGCATTGCCCAAAGTTTAATATGTTCATTGAGGCGATCTTTCTGATACAGAATTGCATATGCACCATGTTGGTTACAATTCTGTCCATTAAGGGACAGCTGTACAATTTTTTAATCAAAAGAATATTCTCTTACCATTATAATATCTTTTTTTATTGTAATTAATTGAGTTAATTAGGATTTAATTAGCTTTCTGATTTAGTTTGTACTCCCTAGGCTATTTATACCATTTGTATTTGTACAAAATCAATAAGAAATACAACATTTTCACATGGCATCAGAGCTACAGTTATGATCTGTTAAAAAAAAATTAGGGTTTTCTCATGGAAGAAAAATAGAGCAATTCAAGCAGCCTAGATGCTGACCCTAAGGCAGCAGCGACTGGAAACACCACTAGTCATCATGAAACAATTATTATTACTAGCTACAAACTCAATGGACAAAACTACACACAGTGGTCTAGATCTGTCTGCATCTTCCTCCAAGGAAAAGGAAAGGAAGACTACATCACTGGCGAGGCTAAGCAGCCAAAAAGTACTGATCCAAGCCATGAAAAATGGAAACTTGAAAACAGTCTTGTTATGACATGGTTGCTCAACTCCATGACTAATGAGTTTGATGAAAATTTCATGTATTATTCCACTAATGCAGAAATATGGAAGACAGCCAAGGAGACCTACTCAAATGTGGACAACACCTCAGCTATATTTGAGATCAAAAGTCTCTTACACAATCTTCGACAAGGAGATTCTTCGGTCACCGAGTACTATCATACACTCACAAAATACTGGCAGCAACTTGACATCTATGCAAACATAGAGTGGAAGTCCATAGATGATGACAAAATCTACAAGAAACCGGTCGAGAAGGACATAAACTTTTAGTTCCTAATGGGACTGAATTAAAATTTGGATGAAGTGAGAGGGAGGATTCTTGGAACTAAGCCTCTCCCAAGCATTTGTGAAGCATTTGCAGAAGTGAGAAGGGAAGAAAGCAGAAGGAAAATCATGTTGGGAAGTCAAAGTGCAAGTTCAAACACTGAAGGCTCTGCACTTGCAGTAAGAGGTCCACCAAAGAAAGGTAGAGGATGGTGCAATCACTGTGAAAATGTTGTGTTTCTTATATATTTTGTACAAATACAAATGGTATAAATAGCCTAGGGAGTACAACTAAATGAGAAAGCTAATTAAATCCTAATTAACTCAATTAATTACAATAAAGAAATATATTATAATGGTAAGAGAATATCTTTATGATTAAAAAACTGTACAGCTGTCCCTTAATGGACATAATTGTAACCAACACTCCCCCTTAAGTTGGATCATAGATATCAATCATGCCCAACTTGAATCTTAAGTTTTCATAGATTGCTCTAGGAAATGCCTTGGTTAAGATATCAACAATTTGGTGGCTTGAAGGTGTGTGTTGGAGAGAAATTAGCCCATTGTCAACTTTTTCCTTGATGAAGTGTCTATCAATTTCCACATGCTTTGTTCTGTCATGTTGCAGAGGATTTTTAGCAATGCTTATGACAGCTTTGTTATCGCACAAAAGGCTTACTTCATGATCAGTGTAAACATGTCGTTCTACCAGCATCCTTTGCAGCCACATCCCCTCGCAAATCCCATGTGCCATGGACCTAAGTTCAGCTTCTGCACTGCTTTAGCAACCACAGATTGTTTCTTACTATGTATGAAGAAACCTATGGGGTGGATTATGAAGAAACCTTTGCACCTGTAGCAAAGTTGAATTCAGTTCGTGTACTCCTTTTTATGGCAGTAAATTTGGATTGCCGACTTCACCAGTTAGATATAAAAAATGCTTTCCTAAATGGTGAACTTGAAGAAGATGTCTACATGAGAATACCACCTGGATTTGAGACATCAGAAAATTCAGGCAAGGTATGTAAACTCAAAAGATCACTATACGGACTCAAACAATCCCCTCGGCCTTGGTTTGATAGGCTCACACGAGTAGTTAGGATGCATGGCTTCTCCCAATGTCAAACTGACCACACAATGTTCTTAAAGCATTCAAAGGAAGGCAAGGTAACCACCCTCATTGTCTATGTGGATGACATTATTATTACAGGTGATGATTATACTGGAATTGAAGGACTGAAAATGATTCTAGCTAAGGAATTTAAAGTCAAAGATCTTGGTCGATTAAGGTATTTTCTGGGAATGGAAGTGGCACGGTCCAAACATAGAATCTATTTATCTCAAAGGAAATATATACTTGACTTACTTCAAGAAACAGGGATGTTAGGATGCAGGCCAACAGACACACGTATGGAATCCAATGTGAAAATTGGAGAGGAAAAAGAGAGTCCACCTACTGACAAAGAAAGGTATCAAAAATTGGTTGGGAAACTTATCTACCTAACCCACACACGACTAGATATTGGTTTTTCTGTTAGCATGGTTAGCCGCTACATGAATGACCCGAGGGAGGCTCACATGAAAGCAGTTATCCGCATCCTGCAATATCTAAAAAAGGTACCGGGGAAGGGGCTGCATTTCAAGAAGGATACAAGCAGAAAAATAGAAATATTCACTGATGCAGATTGGGCAAGCTCAGTGACTGATAGGAGATCAACCAGTGGGTATTGCTCCTTTGTATGGGGCAACTTAGTAACATGGAGAAGTAACAAACAATCTGTGGTTGCTAGAAGCAGTGCAGAAGCTGAACTTAGGTCCATGGCACATGAGATTTGCGAGGGGATGTGGCTGCAAAGGATGCTGGCAGAACGACATGTTTACACTGACCATGAAGTAAGCCTGTTGTGCGATAACAAAGCCACCAAATTGCTGATATCTTAACCAAGGCACTTCCTAGAGCCATCTATGAAAACTTAAGATTCAAGTTGGGCATGATTGATATCTATGATCCAACTTGAGGGGGAGTGTTGGTTACAATTCTGTTTATTAAGGGACAGCTGTACAGTTTTTTAATCATAAAGATATTCTCGTACCATTATAATATCTTTCTTTATTGTAATTGTTGGATTCCAAAATTGTGGCTGAGAATAAGTCATTTATTGACTGGTTATTTTGTAAATAATTTATTATATTATATAGGATAACTGTAGAGAATATCAATGGACTTTGTACAGTAAATCCCTCCTATTTAATTCTGATTTATTTATTAGACTAGGGAATGCTGTATTTAAAAACCAGAATTGTAACCATTCTGATTCAATAAATGAAAAGATCATTTCCTCAATAATTTACATGGTATCAGAGCAAACCTGGTCCAAGTAAAAAAAACACACCATTATTCCATGGCTGAAGAAAGCAGTTCAGTCACAGACCCAAACCCTAAAAAGGCAGCTGGAACTTCCACAATTACCAGCCTGACTGAAAACACCACTATACCCATCACTGGCTACAAATTAAATGGCCAAAACTACACCCAATGGGCAAGATCTGTCCGGATCTTCCTTCAAGGAAAAGGGAAGGAAGATTACATCTCTGATGATACTGAAGAGCCAGAGAAAAAGGACCCCGATTACCCAAAGTGGAAGCTAGAGAACAGTTTAGTCATGACATGGCTACTGAACTCAATGACCCCTGAAGCAGGCGAAAACTTCATGTATTACAGCACTGTAGCCGAGATCTGGAGCGCTGCCAAGGAGACATACTCAAATACTGATAATACTTCTGCCATATTCGAGATCAAGAGTCTCCTCCATGACCTGCGACAATGAGACGCAACAGTCACTGATTACTACCATACCCTCACCCGTTACTGGCAGCAGCTGGATATCTATGAGGATATAGTATGGAAATGCCCTGAAGACAGCAAACAGTACAAAAAACTGGTGGAGAAAGACCGAATATACCAGTTCCTCCTTGGCCTGAACAAGAATCTAGATTACTACCATACCCTCACCCGTTACTGGCAGCAGCTGGATATCTATGAGGATATAGTATGGAAATGCCCTGAAGACAGCAAACAGTACAAAAAACTGGTGGAGAAAGACCGAATATACCAGTTCCTCCTTGGCCTGAACAAGAATCTAGATGATGTAAGAGGAAGAATCCTTGGAAAAAAACCTCTGCCCAACATCAGAGAAGTATTTTCAGAAGTGAGAAGAGAAGAGAGCCGAAGGAAAGTCATGCTTGGAAGCATGGATCAGAGCTCCATTAATGAAGGTTCAGCCTTGGCTGTGAAAGGAAACTACAAAAAATCTAGAGGTTGGTGTGATCACTGCAAAAAATCAGGCCACAATAAAGAAACATGTTGGGTCATTCATGGAAAACCAGCAGACTGGAAACCATCTAGGAACAGGGACATTCGCGCCCATGCTGCCACATCAGAAAGAGGCAAAGTGTTGGCAGCCCCAGTACTTGAACCAAGTCCATTCAACAAGGAACAAATGGAGATGTTGCAAAAATTGCTACAACAATCCCTTCAAAACACTAGCACACACTCAACTGCTGCCTTGGCCCAAAAAGGTAATTCTTCATGTGTTTATTTTGTTGACAAGGGAATATCTAACTCATGGATTGTAGACTCTGGAGCCTCAGACCATATGACTGGGGATATCACTCTATTTGATGAATATTCCCCATGTAATGACAATTCTATGGTACGAATAGCAGACGGCACAAAAACAAAAGTGATTGGTAAAGGCTCAGTAATCATCTCCAAGGACATTACTCTTAAATCAGTTCTTTATGTTCCAAAGTTGAATTGCAACCTTTTGTCCATAAGTAAATTGACTCAAGATCTAAATTGTTTCACTAAATTCTTGCCTCACCTATGTGAATTTCAGGATTTGGATTCGGGGAGGAAGATTGGCAATGCTGAGGAATGTGCAAGTCTCTACTTCCTTCAAGCTAGTGAGTTCAAGAAGAGAAGAAATAATTCAGTCTATGTTGCTGCATCAAGTGGTGAAAACCTAGAGGAAGCTGTCATGCTATGGCACTATCGATTAGGACATCCAAACTTTATGTACCTTGAAAAAATGTTTCCTTCTCTATTCAATAAAAATTCAAATTTGTTTCAATGTGAAATCTGTCAATTATCCAAACACTCACGCAACCATTATCCTCCTCGATCTTATAAACCATCCCAACCTTTCTCATTAATCCATAGTGATGTTTAGGGACCTTCCCGTGTTAAGAACATAACTGGTTCAAAATGGTTTGTGACCTTTATAGATGATCATACACGAGTTACTTGGGTATTCCTTATGAAAGAAAAATCTGAAGTGGGAGAAATCTTTGAGAACTTCAACAATATGATCCAAACTCAATTCCAAACCAAAATCCAAGTCCTATGAACTGACAATGGCCGTGAATACTATCACCACTCCCTTAAATCTCACCTTCTCAAGCATGGAATAATTCACCAAACCAGCTGTGTGAACACACCACAACAAAATGGTATTGCCGAGAGGAAAAATAGGCACCTCGTGGAGGTTACTAGATCCCTTATGTTATCAACTAATGTACCAAATCATTTTTGGGGTGAAGCCGTCATTTCAGCATCATATTTAATAAACAAAATGCCTTCTAAAGCCCTCAAGTTCAAAACCCCTTGCCAAACACTTCTATCCATTTACCCACACATTAAAATCCTTTCATCCATTCCTCCCAAAGTCTTTGGCTGCACTGCATTTGTGCATGACAACCAGCCTAACAAAGGAAAATTAGAGCCCAAATCCCTTAAATGCATATTCTTAGGATACCCGCCAAATAAGAAGGGATACAGGTGCTACTGCCCCATAAGCAAAAAATTCTATCATTCCTTGGATGTAACTTTCTTTGAAAATCAACCTTACTACCCCAAAGTTGGCCTTCAGGGGGAGAGAGAACAAAACATAGCAGAATCCCAACCTTGGGAAATGGAACAGAATTTGTAGCAGCACCAGCAGCAGCAGATTTTGCAGCAGCAGCAGCAGGATTTGCAGCATTTTTTAGAAACAGAACAGACCTCCGTACAACAGCAAGTTGTAGAACCAGAAATTGACCTTGTGATTGGAGAAACAGCAAAACCTGCAACCAGATCTGAGACAGAACAAGAAAAAGAACTACTGTACACAAGGAAGAAGAAAACTCAAAGGGAGGAAGAAATCTGCACATCTCCAAGGCCAATCCAAAATTCTGAACCTAATACAGATCCTAATACAGATTTAGAAGTTCTACCAGGTAATATTGTTTTTGAGCCTAATGATAATTGTGGTCTAAATGAGAGTGATCTTAACTTACCAATTGATGTGAGGAAAGCAGGGAGATCATGCACTCAACATCCAATTGGCAATTATGTATCTCATCGAAATCTGTCACAAGAATACAGGGCCTTCATCACCGTATTGGATAACATTAAACTTTCAAAAAATGTACAAGAAGCTGTCCAACATGCTGAATGGAAGGCTGCAGTGGAAGATGAAATTAAAGCACTGGATAAGAATGGAACATGGAAATTTGTGGAGCTGCCAGAAGATAAAAAACCAGTTGGGTGTAAATGGATCTTCTCAATAAAGCACAATGCTAATGGGAGTGTGAATAGGTACAAAGCTCGCTTGGTGGCAAAGGGGTTCACCCAATCATATGGAGTGGACTATGAAGAAACATTTGCTCCAGTGGCAAAACTAAATTCTGTTCGTGTCATTATCTCCTTAGCTGTAAATCTAGATTGGCCCTTACACCAACTAGACATCAAGAATGCTTTTCTAAATGGTGAACTCGAAGAAGAGGTATACATGAAAATACCACCTGGCCTAGAAACTCCCCAAACAATTGGCAAGGTATGCAAGCTCCAGAAATCACTTTATGGTCTTAAGCAATCCCCACGGGCATGGTTTAAAAGACTAACCCGAGTTGTTAAGGGTCACGGCTTTACTCAATGCCAAACCGACCATACAATGTTTGTCAAGCATTCTAGTGAAGGAAAGGTGGCAATATTTATTGTTTATGTGGATGATATCATAATCTCAGGCGATGATGACAAAGAGATAGAAGAACTCAAGAGATTTCTAGCTAAAGAATTTGAGGTCAAGGACCTTGGACACCCAAAATATTTTCTTGGGATGGAGATTGCTCGTTCCAAACATGGAATCTACGTATCCCAAAGAAAATATGTGCTAGACCTGTTGGAAGAAACTGGAATGTTAGGGTGCAAGCCAGCAGATACACTGATGGAACCTAACCTTAAATTGGCAGAACAAGAAGGCAGTCCCCAAGTTGATAAGGAGAGATACCAAAGATTGGTAGGAAAGCTAATTTACCTAACTCACACTAGACCAGATATTGGTTACTCAGTGAGTATGGTAAGTCGTTTCATGAATAAGCCAACTGAAGACCACATGAAAGCTGTGACTCGAATTTTGCAGTACCTCAAAAAGACACCCGGGAGAGGTCTTCACTTCAAAAAGGACCCAATTAGGAGTGTGAAAGTGTTCACAGATGCAGATTGGGCTGGTTCATTGGCTGATCGCAAGTCAACTAGTGGATATTGCACATATGTGTGGGGAAACTTGATTACTTGGAGAAGTAAAAAACAGTCGGTGGTGGCAAGAAGTAGTGCAGAGGCTGAGTTCAGAGCAATGGCTCATGGCATTTGTGAGGGAATTTGGTTACAGAGAATGCTTAAGGAATTAGGAGTACCAACAGATTCCACCATGAGCCTATGGTGCGACAACAAGGCAGCCATCAATATTGCAAAAAATCCAGTCCACCATGACAGAACGAAACATGTGGAGATAGATAGACATTTCATAAAAGAAAAGATAGATGGTGGAATTATCAAGTTGGAATACATCCCTTCCCAGAACCAAATTGCAGACTTACTGACCAAGGCCCTTCACAAATCTAATTTTGAGAACTTAAGGTCCAAGCTAGGCATGATTGACATCTACTGCCCAGCTTGAGGGGGAGTGTTGGATTCCAAAATTGTGGCTGAGAATAAGTCATTTATTGACTGGTTATTTTGTAAATAATTTATTATATTATATAGGATAACTGTAGAGAATATCAAGGGACTTTGTACAGTAAATCCCTCCTATTTAATTCTGATTTATTGATTAGACTAGGGAATGCTGTATTTAAAAACCAGAATTGTAACCATTCTGATTCAAGAAATGAAAAGATCATTTCCTCAATAATTTACAGTAATTAATTGAGTTAATTAGGATTTAATTAGCTTTCTGATTTAGTTGTACTCCCTAGGTTATTTATACCATTTGTATTTGTACAAAATCAATAAGAAATACAAGATTTTCACACCCAGTATGCTAGTTTCACCATTGCCACCACCCTATTGTTGAATTTATGCCAATCAAGTCACTATGTTTGACAATCTCCATTTATGCCATTAATTATTACCACTATTTCAGATGTAAATTGGTCTCTAAGATTAATATAAATAGGGTCAATACATCCATGTAATATCATCTTGAAGTTTATAAAATTGAGTGTTATCTTTTGAGATATTGAGAGTGGATTCTCTCTAGGCTTCTGAGCCACTTTCCTTTACGAACAATAGAGTGTAACTTTCTAAGCATCCAATAAATTTTTTCAAACTGTAATAAAATAAAATACTAGCTGAGATGTTAAAATCTTGATTCCATCATACCATATAAATGGCAGAGAAATAGAGAGAAATAGAGGGAAACGCAACAAACTTTAGTATTTAAGTAAGGTATATAAATGAAGTTCTGTTTGTCATAGAAAAGATTCTTAAGATTCATTCAAGCTTAGAGAATTGTTTTACACAAATTATATGGGATTAAAAGATGGTCATTAAGTCAATAAGATTAAGAGTTATTTTATTTTTTCCAGCATTTACTGAATCTCATTCTCATTGACTATTTATTGTCCAACATTTAGTTCCATGTAACATTGCTTATTTTATAGTTGTAACTAGTATGGTAAATTTTCTGTAAGCTTGAGTTGCTCTGAAGTATTGCTCTATTTCATCTACCTTATTTGAATCCTATACATTACATGTATCTCTATTTCTTTGTCACTGTATTTGATGTACCCTAGATTAGATTTTCACCCCAAAACTAGAATCAGTATAACTTTTTTACTAAATTTTACATTTCATGTTCTGTATTTACCTCTATTGAAACGCAAGTAATTTGCTTCCAATACTTGCTTTCACAGCTTTAGCGGTCCATTTATTAATTTGTTTTTCTCATCTCTCCAACTAGAAGATTATATTAACTAAGAAAAATATGGATTGTGGCAATATCTATTGGAATGTATTGAATAAAGGCATTTAACACTGAGATAAAAGGTTAAAGGGCTCAAAGGGATAAATTTCTTTTGATACTAAAAGGATCAGAGATAAATAAATTATTATATGTATTTATGCGTGTGTGAGTAATCACTCTCAATTTCTGAATCCATGAAATACATGTATCCGTAGATATTGAGGCGACACAATTCCCAGACAAATACATAGTAAAGCTTTCCTTTCATTTACTGATGTCATTTTGTTTGTTCTTCTTTCTGTTCCAGTTCTGATTCGGCAATGTATAAGATAGTTCGTCCTGGTACTGGAGAATCACCTCGGTATGCATTTCAGTTACTTGGGCTTCTTTTAGTTTAATTTTCTTGTTTACCCATTTTTCACCTGCAATTATAGGGATATGCATCTGGCAGAATTAACAAGAAAATATTCCAGAGTTTCATCTTTAGATGTTGCTCAAACTGGATGGGAAGATGATTATGAAGCTTCATCCAAACAGGTATATATAGCATTAGTTATTTCTCGTATTTGTAACTTCGTGCAAGGAAACTGATAGGAACAGAGTACATGTTGAACTAAAAAGAATTTAAGAATGGGAATAATCCCTTGCAGTAAGAGATTAGCTTACAAATGAGACAAATCTAATTGTCGAAACCAGAAAACAGAACAAAGCAGTAGAAAAAATAATGAAACTGTTAAGAACTCAAAAAATTGGATTTCAAAAGAATTAAAGGAAGAACCCAAAACCCGGTTAATATGAGAGAATACTCTCCTCCAAGGGTTTTCCTTCATAATAGAGACTGTTGAAGTTGTGGGATTTTAGAGAAGGAGTAGAGAAAATAATAAGAGTTTGAATATTATTGATAATAGTTTTATGTTGACTTGATTACAAAAAACTCAATATTAATCTATATTTATAGAGATACATAGACACAATCCTAAATAAGTAGCAAATCATAATAATAATGAGAAATATTCTAAGATATCTCTGAATATAAATTGATCATAGAAAATAACTCAAGATACTCTAATATAATACAAAAGATATTATAAATGTTTTATTATATTCTAACACTCCCCCCAAGCTAAAGCTTAGTAAACTTTAACTTGTTACAAGAAACAAATGTATTGCTCTGCAAAATAATAATAAATGAATGGAAAGGCAACTCAGGAATGCAGGTGAAGTCGGAGACAATTGCTATAAATATAGTCTAGCCAGATAGCCGGAATGATCATCAGCATGAGAGAAATTCATCGCAAACAATTAAACAAAGCAAGGTCCGTTCTTCTAAAAACTGCATTTGGAAGCTTCAAACTAATAATATTAGAGACTCAAAATATTTAAACTTGAATTTGCTTCAAGGAGTGAGAGCCTGAGAGGCATGCTTTAGGGAGAGAAAGGCAACACCGATACATCTGGGACAAAGATGGGACTAGTGTATCTGGGACAAATTGCCAAACTGTATGCATGTGGCTCAAAAGAAAAAACTTAAAACAGATCTGGGACCAGGAAGGAAAACTCAATCTAGACGACTGAAATATTGTGCTGGAAGACAGACAGACGTGCCTGAGCTCAAGGCTGTTGGCGGCGGTGCGTGGGATGAACATGGAGGATCTTGGAGGCACATGAGCGCGCGTGGAGCAACTTTTGGCCTAAAAAATCTGGGTTGTGTAGATGGGGAGATTTCGCACACAATGGAAGTGGTTGTGTCGGAAAACATGTTGGAAAACTTTTCCAGCAGCGATGGCAGGCAGTAGTAGAAGGCGGATCTTGGAGGTAGTAGGTGTGACCGAAGTTTGAAACTAAAATACGAGGGCAGACTCAAAACCAGGAGGCCGAGGCGAGTTCAATGAAAGAGATTGTGTCTTAAATGGCTGCCAGAAGCGCGGTGAAGAATGGCTGATCTGGAAGAGGCGAAGCTGATGGAGTGGTCTTTTGCCGAAAACAATGGTGATGGCGGCAGTAGCAAACTGAACGGAAAAAAAGTGTAACTGGTGTTGGAATGGGTCACGATAGCGGTTTGAAAAGGGAATGATCACGATGGAAAAGAGAAACTATGATTATATCCTCAAACTGTTGGGAACTCGGCAGTGGGATAGAGGTTAGATAGTTCAAGGAGGATTGAAATTGTTTTGATACTATGTTGAAGTTGTGGGATTTTAGAGAAAAGGAGTAGAGAAGATAATAAGAGTTTGAATATTATTGATAATAGTTTTATGCTGATTTGATTACAAAAGACTTAATATTAATTTATATTTATAGAGATACATAGACTTAATCCTAAATAAGTAGCAAATCATAATAATAATGAGAGATATTCTAAGATATCTCTATAAATATAAATTAATCATAAAAACTTAAGATACTCTAATATAATATAAAAGATATTATAAATATTTTGTTATATTCTAACTGAGACTATACTCTTTTTAACAATTGATTACAATATTCAAAGATGTCTAAAACTAACTACATAGCTCCCTATTTATACACAATATTCCTAATTACCTCGTAACCAACTAACTTCTAGTAACTAATTCTACTAATCTAAGTCCTAACAAAAACAGAATGATAGGGTTCTCCTCCCTCAGACTAGCATATATGCCCAACCAATATCTTCATCGTTCCCAAATGATTACTGTTGAAGAATTAAGGAAAATCAGATTTGATTTCCTTTTATTTTATATTATTTTATTTATTTTTATTTTATGATTATGTCATTATTACTCAGTATTACTATTGTAATTTTATTTTCTATATAAACAGCTTAGGGCTGTAGTAATAAAACATGAAAGTATTTTGCCTTATACTTTCTTCATGGTATCAAGAGCTATTGGTTAGGGTTCTGTAAAGCTTTCCACAACCCAGTGGGGTTTGCTTCGTTCTAACCAACTGAGCTATATGGCACACAATACCTCATGGAAGGCAGCCCTTACGGGTAGCGGCGGCGACTATGGTTTAGGTGAAAAATCAGAAGTAGCCAACAACACCGGTTTAGGCACTGGCGGCGGCTCAGGCGACAACACTCGATTAGGCACTGACGGCGACCCAGGCGGCGACTATGGTTTGGGTGAAAAATCAGAAGTAGCCAACAACACTGGTTTAGGCACTGGCGGCGGCCCAGGGGGCAGTGGTAGTTGGAATGGTTTATCTAACAACGGTTTTTCCAGTTTTTTTTGCCATGAGAGAACTTCTAATGCCCTCAAGGTTGAAATCCAAAAACTTAATGGAAAAAATTATGTCGAATGGTCCCAAATCGCAAGATTGATCCTAGATGGTAAGGGAAAATATGGTTTCCTCACAGGAGAGGTGCAAATACCTGCCACAATTAATCTTAATTATAGGTTTTGGAAATCTGAGAACTCTGTTATTATTGCTTTGCTGCTTAGTTATATGGAATCAACGATTAGAAAACCTTTTATGTTTTTGCCTACTGCGAAGGAAGTTTGGGAGGCTGTCAAAGAAACATATTCTGATATTTAGAATTCTTCTCAAATTTTCGATCTTAAATCACAATTGTGGCATGCCAAACAAGGAGATAGAGATGTCACTACCTATTATAATGAGTTGATGACACTATGGCAAGAATTGGATCTCTGCTATGATGATCATTGGAAGTGTTGTGAGGACAGTGTTTTGTTTCTTAAGACACAAGAGAACGACCGAGTATTCATGTTCTTGGTTGGACTTAATAAGCGACTTGATGAAGTCCGAGGCAGAATATTGGGAAAGATTCCATTGCCATCACTTCGGGAAGTGTTCTCAGAAGTTAGAAGAGAAGAGGCAAGACAAGGTGTTATGATGGGTAAGTCACCTTCTGTTGTTGAGGTTGAATGCTCTGCCCTAGTCACTAAGAATGAAGACGGGAAGAGAGATGGCAAGAAACCATGGTGCGAACATTGCAAGCGTTCATGGCACACACGTGATACATGTTGGAAGCTCCATGGAAAACCTCTAAATTGGAAAAAAAAAAGGAGGAAATGAAGGTCATGCCCTCCAAGCTGGTACCTCTAATCAAGAGAAGCAGTCTCCTTCAAGCCCATCTCCTTTCAGCAAGGAACAATTAGATCAATTGTACAAACTCCTTGAGTCTCAAACTCCTTCTTGCTCTATAGCTCAGAGAGGTAATTTTCCAAATACTGCTCTACTTAGTGTCTCTCCCAGCCATACTTGGATTATCGATTCTGGTGCTACTGATCATATGACTGGGGAGTCGAGTCTGTTTTCTTCTTATAGTCCTTGTGCAGGTAACCACAAAATTAAAATTGCAGATGGCTCTCTTTCAGCCATTGCAGGGAAAGGTTCTGTTATTCTGTCACCTATGTTAACCTTAAAAGATGTCTTACATGTTCCCAATTTATCATGTAATTTGTTATCCATTACTAAATTAACAAAGGATATAAATTGTCAAGCTAACTTCTTTCATTATCATTGCACTTTTAAGGATTTGAGCACGGGGAAGATGATTGGCAATGCTAAGGAGAGTGGAGGACTCTATTATCTTAACAATGGACTCGACTTTAAAGACCAACAAAAAACGAGTACCTGCTTTGAATCTATTTTTGTTTCTTCTAATAATGATGATATTATGTTATGGCATTTACGGTTAGGACATCCTAGTTTTCCGTATTTGAAACATTTGTTTCCTAAATTATTTTCTAAGAAGGATCCGTCTTTATTTCATTATGAAAGTTGTGAATTTGCTAAACATCACCGTTCTTCTTTTTCTACACAACCATATAAAAAATCAAAACCGTTTGCAATTATTCATAGTGATGTTTGGGGTCCTAATAGAATAAACACTTTTTCTAATAAAAGATGGTTTATAACCTTTATTGATGATCATACTAGAATTTGTTGGGTTTATCTATTGAAAGAAAAATCAGAAGTTGGACAAGTTGTCAAAAATTTCTTTAAAATGGTGCACACTCAATACCAAACAAATATTCAAGTCTTCAGAAGTGACAATGGTAAAGAATATTTTAATATATTTTTGTCTGATTTTTTTCTTGCCAATGGGGTTGTTCATCAAAGTTCTTGTGTTAATACACCCCAACAAAATGGAATTGCAGAGAGAAAGAATAGGCATCTTCTTGAGGTTGCTAGAGCTTTACTATTTGCAAATAAGGTTCCAAAATATTTGTGGGGTGAAGTTATTTTAACTGCATCATATTTAATTAATCGAATGCCATTTAAAGTTTTAGATTTTCATACCCCTCTTGATATTTTTCGAAATTATTTTCCTTTGATTAGTGTCTCTGCAGATTTGCCACTAAAAGTTTTTGGTTGCACTGCTTTTGTTCATGAACATAAACAACTTGACAAACTCGAGCCAAGAGCAATAAAATGTGTGTTTACCGGTTACTCTCCAACTCAGAAGGGGTATCAGATTTGCCACAAAGCAGGTTTACTACTATTGACCCTACTTGGAAGGGAAATGTCTTTGAAAGAAGAAACCATAAACAGAGAAATGAAGAAACCATTCTCCGACCCTTCCAAGATTCCGAACCAATAGATAATCCAATACATCATCTTGATACAGGTAAGTCTTCTTCTGTTCTTAAGAGTCATGTCGAGTATCCTGATATAGATCTTCCTATTGCAATTAGAAAACCTGTTAGATCATGCACTAAATATCCTTTGTCTAATTATGTGTCATACTCAAAATTGTCTTCTTCATTTGCTGCATTTATCTCTAAGTTGTCTGCTGTAGAAATTCCAAAAAATATACAGGAGGCTCTAAAAATTCCAAATTGGAAGGAAGCTGTTCTTGAGGAGATGAGAGCTCTTGAGAAGAATTAAACTTGGAGAGTCATGACGTTACCTACAGGAAAGAATACCGTTGGCTGTAAATGGGTATTTACTGTGAAATATAATTCTGATAACACAGTTGAAAGATACAAGGCACGCTTGGTTGCTAAAGGGTTTACTCAGACATATGACATTGATTACTTAGAGACTTTTGCTCCTGTTGCCAAGTTAAACACTATTAGAGTTCTCTTGTCCTTGACGGTGAATTTAGATTGGTCTCTTAACCAACTTGATGTAAAAAATGCTTTCCTGAATGGTGATTTGGAAGAGGAAGTATACATGGATAGTCCACCTGGCTTTGAAGATAAGTTTGGTTCAAATGTATGCAAACTATAAAAAGCCCTTTATGGTCTCAAGCAATCTCCAAGGGCTTGGTTTGAGAAATTCACTCGGTCTGTCAAAAAGCAAGGATATATGCAGGGACAATCAGACCATACGCTGTTCGTGAAGTTCTCTAATGTTGGTAAAATTGTAATTTTAATTGTATATGTAGATGATATTATTCTCACAGGAGATGACATTGTTGAGACGGAAAGATTGAAGAAAAACTTGACAAAAGAATTTGAGATCAAAGATTTAGGCGCGCTCAAATATTTTCTTGGTATGGAAGTTGCTCGCTCAAAGAAGGGAATTGTTGTTTCTCAAAGGAAATACATCTTAGATCTCTTAGAAGAAACTGGGATGAGTGGGTGTAGACCAGCAGATACTCTTATGGAATTAAATATTAAACTTTGGGAGAAAGGCAGTGTTCCTGTTGAGATTGGAAGGTACCAGAGATTGGTTGGTAAACTTATTTATCTAGCCCACACTAGACCTGACATCGCTTTCTCTGTGAGTGTTGTAAGCCAATTCATGCATTCTCCTTATGAAGAACACTTGGAGGCAGTTTATCGAATCTTAAGGTACTTGAAATCCAATCCTGGAAAGGGTTTGTACTTCAAGAAAACTAATGACAGAGAAGTCTCTATATTTACAGATGCTGATTGGGCAGGATCAGTTACTGATAGAAAATCCAATACTGGATATTGTGCCTATGTTTAGGGAAATTTAGTCACTTGGAGAAGTAAGAAACAAGGGGTTGTTGCTCGAAGCAGTGCAGAAGCTGAATTTAGAGCAATGGCTCAAGGAATTTGTGAACTTTTGTGAATTCATAAACTCTTGGATGAACTGAAAATGAAAGTTGACTCATCCTTAAAATTGTTCTGTGATAGCAAAGCAGCAATAAGTATAGCTCACAACCCCGTACAACATGATAAAACCAAACACATTGAGATTGACCGCCATTTCATAAAAGAAAAAATTGATGCCGGAATTATATGTCTGCCATTTGTGACTTCTAATCAGCAAACCGCTGATATCTTGACAAAAGGTTTGGCAAGACCCAATTTTGAGCGACTTATAGCCAAGTTGGGCATGACAGATATTTATGCACCAACTTGAGAGGGGGTGTTAAATTATTCTATTTATTTTTATTTTATGATTATGTCATTATTACTCAATATTACTATTGTAATTTTATTTTCTATATAAACAGCTTAGAGCTGTAGTAATAAAACATAAAAGTATTTTACCTTTTACTTTCTTCAATTACCAATACCACACTTCCGCAACCCCTTAGTGACACATGTTCCCCTTTTCATTATCTCTCTCTCTGTTGTGAACTTGTAGCCTAATGGGCACACATGGAACTAAACCATGCATTTATTAGCGGTTGTAGATAAATTGTATTTTCTACGGTGTTATATCACCTATATCATTTATACCCTCATCTATCAGTGCATGTGTGCTAAATGCATGTCGGTGTGCACACACCTGTTTAGTTATGGGGTGATAAAATATGTAGATTTTTCAAATTTCACATTATCTCTCATTTTGACTTCTTACCTTTGTTGTCAGTGCATGCATGGTCCCAATTGCAAGCTTGGCAACTTTTGTACAGTTGGCTCACGGCTACAGGAAGTAAATGTCTTAGGTGGTGTCATTCTTCCTGTTTGGGGAAGCATACAAATGGCTCTTTCTAAGCAGGTATTTGACCAGCTCTTAAACATTCACGAGAAAGAACATATTCTACGAATGCTAACATTATTAATTCATGCATCAATTTGTCACTTTGTGCTATCTTTCAATCCGATTATTTGAGTTTTTAATTGGTGATATTGGCAGTGTGAAAATTGTAATAGATAGCTTTTATTGTGATATAACATGATATAGCTAACTTTTTTAGTAACCTTGGAACTGAGAAGTTTTCATTTTCTGATTGGCCTCTGGTGGGTTGTATAATCACTGGAGCATTATATACCTTGCTTAAAATCTAATTATTATTTTATCATGCAAAAGACTTTTAACTGCAAATAAAAATATGTACAGGCCCGGCAAATACATAAGAGGTTACGCATTGTTCGTGTTGAAACTACAACAGATGACAAACATATAGTTGGGCTTCTTGTCCCGAATGCAGCTGTTAAAACTGTGCTTCAAGGTTTCTTTCTTCCTCTCTCCTCCCTTACCACCTTTTCTTAAAAGTACACCTGCGCATTATGGAATTGCATTCATGATTTACTTTCATAGAAGAAAATGAGGGTGCTCTGCAAATTTATAAGCAGGTTTGAAAAACAGGTGTAATAAATCTGTACAGAACAATCCACATAAGAGGAATACTGTTTTTCTTTTGTTTTATTTTTTCCACAATAAAACTCATGCCAAAGTAGAAAGGATTTTGTTCCCTTTGAAAACTTGAACCAGTGTTTCAAAACCCGACTCAGACTGGCTGGTCGGACCAGGAACCGGGTGTATGACTGGCTTGAGTGGCCTATCAGATCGGACATGCCATTGATCTGGTGAGAGCTGGTCTGATTCAGTCATAACCGGTGACTCGGCCAATTTGGTGAACACTTAGAGTAGTCTCAACCAATGGTTTCGAAACACAGTCCCAAGGGATTGACACTGTCCAAATCCTCCTTTCTCTATCAGATACATTTGTCCTTTATGTGCCTGGATGCCTATTTAATTTAATTTCTATCCGTCGATTGACTCGTTCTCATGATTGTGTTGTCACCTTTACTAATTGCAATGTTACTCTTCAAGATTGGATTTCGGGATGACAAATTGGTGTTAGATACATGTCTAATGGCCACTATTATCTCTCAAACCCATCAATGGCGTGCTTTACCACATATTCTCCTCTTACTGTACATGTTCAGTTAGATCATTCGAGTTTTTCCTTCAACAATCAGTACTTAATCTTTCCAAATTATCTAGCTTGCCTTATGAGTCGTGTTAGTTAGGGAAACACACTCGTAGTCATTTCCTTGATCGAGCTATTAAATGTCCCTGTTTGCTTCAGTTCACTCACATGTTTGGGGTCCTTCTTGTACTATTTCCACTCTTGAGTGTAGATATATTTTGTTAAATTTATCGATGATTTTTTCCGTTGTATGTGGTTATTTTTAATGTAAAATAGGTCTGAATTATTTTCTATTTTTGAGCAATTTTATAAGGAAACTAAAACTCAAAGTGTGTCTATTTGCACTTTGCGTAGTGATAATGCCTGTGAATATCTGTCCCATCAATTTCAAAATTTTATGGCCTGTAACTGCATTCTTCATCAAACATCTTGTGCTCATTCACCTCAACAAAATGGGATAACGAATGCAAAAATCGGCATCTTATTGAAATCACTCGTACTCTCCGTCTTCATGGTAGTGTACCATCTTTTTTTGGGGTGAACGTGCTATCTTATAAATCGTATGCCCTCGTCTGTCGTTGATAACAAAGTTCTCACTCGATCCTCTTCCCTCATACTCCTCTTCACTCACTTCCTCCTTGTGTCTTTGGGTCTACATGTTTTGTCCACAATCTCATTCTTGGTCTTGACAAACTTTCAGTTCGATCGCTAAAATGTGTTTTTCTTGGTTATCATCTGTCCCAAAAAGGTTATTGTTGTTATTCTCCTAATCTTTTGACGATATTTCATATTTGCTGATGTGACATTTTTTGACTATGGTACATACTATAAGTCGCTTCTTCACCCTCTGTTTGCCATCATTTATGTGGACCCACCAGAGTCTGTTTCACCTGCTCTTTTACCACTAGAGCCTATTATGTATGGCCCACCTGGGATACCTTTGGTGGCCCCTCCTGTTGGCCTACCTAAGACTCCTCATGCGGATCCTCCAACTGTACAACCTCTTTAGACATACTGTCGCCATTAACCACCATCGGTTGTACATGTCCCTACACACATTTCTGATAGAAAGGTCATTCCAGACGCTCCTCTTCCGCCACCTCCTTTATCGGACCTGACCCTTGTTATTCCTATTGTTGTTCGTAAAGGTATACGTCCTACTCGTAATTCATCCCCTCATTACATTGGTTTGAGTCTCCTTTGTATTGTATTTGCTTGTCTTTTGTTTCTATTCCTAAATCTCTAGGTAAAGCTTTATCCCATCTAGAGTGGAGGCAAGCAGTGATTGACAAGATGTGTGCACTTCAGAGTACTTGGGAAATGGTTCATTTACCATATGGAAAATCTTTACTAGGCTATCGTTGACTTTATACGGTGAAAGTTAGTTCTGATGGTAGATTGATCACTTTAAAGCTCGTTTGGTGGCAAAGGGGTACACTCAAATTTTTGGCCTTGATTACAATGATATTTTCTCACTTGTGGCTAAGATGGCCTCTGTTAGACTCATCCTCTCTATTGCAGCCATCAGACATTGGTCTCTGCACTAACTTGACATAAAAAATGCTTTTTTGCATGGCGACCTTGAAGAGATAGTGTATATGGAGCAACAACTTGAGTTTGTTGCTCAAGGGGAGTCCTCTACCATGGTTTGTCGATTTCACAGGTCTCTCTATGGTCTTAAACAGTCTTCTCGGGCTTGGTGTGACAGATTTAGCACAATAGTGCAACAATTTGGTATGATTCAAAGCGAAGCCGATCATTATGTGTTTTAAAGCCACTCATCTCAAGGGTTCATTTACTTGATTGTTTATGTAGATCTTATTGTCATAACTGGTAGTGATTAGCAGGGCATAATCCAGTTGAAACATCTATCTCATTAGTTTCAAACTAAAGATCTTGGCAAGCTCTGCCATTTCTTGGGTATTGAGGTAGTCCAATTCGAGGACGGCTTAGTAATTTCAAAAAGGAAATATGTCATTGATATCCTTGAAGAGACTGATTTATTAAATGCCAAGTCGGTTGATACTCCTATGGATCTAAATGTCAAATTTCTACTTAATTAGGGGGAGCCATTTTCAGATTTAGGGAGATATAGAAAATTGGCTGGTAAATTAAACTACCTCAAGTCACCCTTCCAAACATTTCTTTTGTAGTCAATGTGATAAGTCAATTTTTAAACTCTCTTTGCCAAAAACACTGGGATGTTGTGATATGAATCTTGAAATACATTAAAGGTGCACCAGGAAAATGTCTAATTTATGAAAATAGAGGACATACTCGGATAGTTGGTTATTCAGATGTTGGTTGGACAGGCTCACCCATTGATAGGCGATTTACATCTGGGTATTGTGTACTTGTTGGAGGAAATTTAATATCTTGGAAGAGTAAGAAACAAAGTGTGGTTGCAAGAACCAACGTTGAATACAAAGCTATGACATTAGTAACTTGTGAGCTCATCCGGTTGAAATAGTTACTCAAAGAACTTCCGTTTGAAGAGGCAACACAAATGAGATTAATCAGAGAAAAGTAAGCAGCGTTACATATTGCCTCTAATTCGGTTTTTCATTAGAAGACCAATCATATTGAAATAAATTGTCACTTTGTAAGGGAGAAGATCAAGTCAAGCGACATCACCACTAGCTTTGCTAATTCCAATGATCAATCGACGTATGTCTTCACTAAATTCTTGAGAGGTTCTCAAATCAGTTATATATGTAACAAGCTTGGTGCATATGATTTATATGCTCCAGCATGAGGGAGAGTATTGAAAGTACATTTATATCATATCATATCATGTAAATAGGGATAGTATCTCCTATATTTATTTTTTGTAATTATTGCCTTGAGCATATATAAAACAGACTCTGTAGTGCAGTTTAGACACACGGTTTCACCATATGTCTCTCCATTTTCTCTCATTCAACACATGAATTATAGACATTATTTCTAACTTTCAAATAACACAAGTTTTATCTTGAAATAATATTCATAATTCAAGATATTGTCACCATAAGTAGTTATATGATCAACAAGTACAATATCACACCTTAAACTTGTAATAGATATTTTACTATGCTAGAGGTTGAATTTGGTTTTCCTATATATAATAGAGCTATAGATCTACTTATTAGCTTTCAAATGACATTCAGAACATCTTATTTGAACAAGCATAGGTCAATATGTGATATTTTCTTTGAACATTGGTAAACATAGTATGTTGTCCACTTTTGTTATTGTGTAGTGTTTTTTATACATTTTATAGGTTTTATTAATTTATTTAGAATTGTTTTAGAGATTGAGTCATTTGGTTCAATATAAACACAAACTTTTTATAGTGAACGAGTGGTATGACTGGGTCGTTCGATTTGAACAGTGATCCCTTGGTTCGACTAGTGACTCAGTACCCTACCAAGTAGACGACCCAGTTGGTTTTTAAAACATTGACTTCAACACTGAAAACTGAACATTCATTTTCATAGTAACTATTCTTAGTTACAATGATGACAGTCATACTAATATGTATCAAGGTGAGGCATATACTAATATGTATTGCTTTTAACACCATCTGTAGGTTTAACATGGGTTGTAATCGATGAATGACCTGAGATACCAGACGTGGCTCCCTCTTTTGAAGTTCACAAGCAGTTTTTGTTTTAGGAAAAGGCTTAAGCTTGTTGCTGAGTTTTTGCGCAAAGTCCTTTTCAATCTTTTAATTATATTGTCCAATTTTGTTCATAATTCAAAATTGTATATCTATATGGATGATCATTGACAAAGGGAAATACTATAGATGACTTCCCGTTCACATATGAACTCAATTGTGTCATCTACTACACATTAACAACTAAACCATCGAAAAATTATATATTTCTTTTGTGCAACATTAATCGTCCCATACTCAAAAGTACTTGCAAACCAACATAAAAAGTTGTATCACTATGAAATCAGCAAATAAAAGGAGAATCAACATTGTCGTCACTACAATAGAGTCCAGGCTTCTGAGTGTAACCCTGCCTCTTAAGTTTCTTCCTAGCTTTCAAGATAAGCTCTCGATGTGTAACTACACCATCAGTCTCTGCAATTATAGCTTGTATGGCATTGCTAAATGCCCCATAAGCTTCCTTCGAATTTCCATCAGGACTTGCATCTGCTGAAGTTTGGTCAGTTTGGCATCCGCTCAGTAGAACTCCACCATCAACAAAGTTGCGTTTAGTTGATGTTGCATATGCTTCTTCTGCACTCCCGACAGGATTTTTGTATTCCTCATCACTCTCATTCAGATTATGTTTGAGAAGCCCTTGTGCAAGATTGCTAACCAGCCCCAATATTCCACTATGGCCTTCGCTCTCACCATCTCCATATTGAAATTTGTTTAAGATAAACTTCACGAACTGCTTCACTTTAGGACTAGCGTCTTCTCCGAAGATATAAAAAAGGGTAGGTCTTAGTTTTCCAATATCTATATCATCTTGCCCAGTTTTCACCTTTAGCATGTCAATAAGAGTTGGAAGAGGCAAAGACCTATTCTTCACATAGCTGTATTCTCGATGATGAGTTTCATCATGTTCTCCAATGTCATTCTTGATGGTATCATCGACAGTTCTGTGAAGGAAGTTTTGGAATATAAAGCCTGAGGATGAAAGTTGGCCTCCTTCCTTTGTGCTCTCTCCTATTTGTTCCTTTGCTGCTTCAATCAATCCTCCACTGTGACAAGAATCTGATACCATTGTGATTCTACAACCCTTAGGTACCTTTTCTACAAACTCCCTGAAGTCTTCATCTGCTTGGCACCCAAAATAACAGTTAACATTGCTTGACAAAATCGTGACAATGAACTATTTTCTGCAAAATAACAGTTAACATTGCTTTACCATTGAATGAAGTATTATTTTGCAGAAAAAATATTACTGGTTTGCAATATACTAGTCAAGATTTACGACCAAATTTAATATTATTTTTATTTTTGTTAAATGTAGACAATGTTATAAATTATAAATAAATTTCTAGTGGCTATACCTGTAAATTGTAATCTTATTATAGATCAATCAAATACATAGAAAACATCTAAGTTTATTTTATTTTTTGACAGAATAAAATATCAAAGTCAAGAGGCACCAAAATTGAGTTCAATTTATGAGAAAATAATCAAATTTTAAGACCATTAAATAAAATCAACAAAATTGTATGGTAAAGAAACTCGAAGATACTTTCAAGTATTCAACTTAACAATTTCGTCATTTGTTAGTTGAGCTAGACCTTAAGATACTTTCAAGTAGTTTTTAACTTTAGAGATAAATGGATAAAAGATCATTAGAAAATATTGAAATGAATTGTTTGAATTAAAATAAAATTAAACAACAGATAAATAAATCACAGCCAAAAAATATTAATACAGAAGTCAAAATACAAAACTTGTCTCTAACTATTATTTGATTAAACTTTAACTTAAATGAATAATAGAATGAAAACTTGAACAGGTTTTTATGTAAACCAGACAAGTTTAGGCCATATTGTATACTTCCTTGTGCTGATAATAACATAGTAGTAAAAGGAAGTAAGAAAATTAACCTGTGATGAGATTCATATCTGTGGGAACAATGCACTCATCATAGCCAGTATCGTCGTCCTCCCCGGTCTCTGCAGGGAGACGGGTGCCATGGCCGCTGTAGTGGACAAAGAGCACATCACTAGGACGAGCCGATCGAACCAACCTAGACATGGCAGATCGTATGTTCTTGCCAGTGGGCTGAGGGTAAGAATGATCTGTGTCAATGAGAACAGTGATATCATTCTCTAAGAAACCATATTTGTGAATGAGGCATTTGTGCATCCTCCACACATCATTAATGCAACCATTTAGCTCAGCCTTTGTTCCTGGATAGTTGCACCCTATCAACACTGCCTTCTTAGTCATTTCATGCATGTACCTGCCAACCTCTCCGGTCTCTCTTTTCTATCTTTTAATTTTAGAGGGGAGGGGGGAAATGGGTTTGTAGGATTATTATTGGTCTTATACTCAAGTACAACAATCAAATACAATTCTAAAGGTTATATCATTTGTGTATAATTAACAAATTATTTAAGTTAATATGAATTTAATTATTTGAGTCATTATATATGGTAGATTATATCATATCAGGAAACTGAATCCTAAATTTTTTACTGTTTTATCATTAAAGAAATTATATGCTTTTTGGACATACATGTAGCTTATATCATATCTAGAAACTGAATCATAAATGATTTATCTAATAAATAAATTTTATTTAAAGGACAGGATTGTTGGCACTTTATAAAATGCAAAATATAAGTAAATAGAGTGTACTCATTACATACTTAATTGCGATTTTGATCCATTATTTTTACCAAATTGTATAATTAGTTTTTTTATTTTAAAATCTGTATGATTTGATTATTTTTTTTAGAAATTATAATTTAACACATTTTAAATGAGGTGACATACAAACTCATGATGTAAACTATCTAGATGTACTATATATATATATATATATATATATATATATATATATATAATATTATTAATTAAATTATAAAAATAAATAATTTAAGAAGTTGAAACTGAACCATCTATTATATTCATTATTGCAATTTCATGGGATATTGATCATTCAATATTATCTTATTATATGTCACATCGTTTAAAATATATATTATATCACAATTTTTAAGTTTAAAATCTAAGAACCAAAACTGTTAGAATTTTAAAATATGAAAATCAATTTTTCAAATCTCAATGTAATATTACATTCCATGTAATTTTTTTTCTTCTACATCCCATGTAATATTAACTACTTGTTTAGATTTGTATTATTATTTAATTAATATTACGTGTATCCCATTTTAAAATTATTGTATTATTAATAATGATGGTAAAATTATTCTCTTTATTTGATTGATTTATGATTTCTTTTAATGTTGGTGAAATGAGTAAATGTAACATTTATCGTGGAAAGTGGAGAGAACTATAAAGCTTGGATACGTAAAATGAGTGGGGATGCGATACCATACGAATACTTGAAATTTTAAAATTTAAGATACGATACCGTTCGGATAATGTTACCAAAATTTTTATTTAAAAATTATATACGTACTGAATATTTATAAAAAAAAATGTATTGATTATTCTTCATAAATATATAATTATAATGTATCAACAAAAGTATTATTAAAAGAATTGAAATAAATATTAATTTTATTCAATAGCTAAGAATTTATAAGCACTTTTAATTGGATGATTTATTTAATCCTACTTTTTTTAAAAGTTACCAAAATATTCTACTTTGAAAAATATATATCAAAATCACTTTCAGGAGGTCCCGGAGTCGCGTTTTAATTTTTTTTATTTTAACAATTTGATTATTTATTATTCAATAAATTAAAAATAATTAAAATATTTATTAAAAAAATACTATTAATAAGAAAAACATTGCGGTTAAGTAGATGTGCCAAAAACAAATAACGTCTTATATTATTTTAACAACTCTAAGTTTTTAGATAAATTTATATTATTATAACAACTTTCTCCTATTTTTTATTCAGATCTAATAAATAAAATAAATAATAATAATAATAAAAATAATTATAATTAAAAAAAGTAAATTATATTAATAACATAAAACAAAATATATTAAATAAAAGAAAAAAATACATTAAATTGAAGAAAAATAAATACATCAAATTTAAAAGAAATTATTATAATACACAATTTGCAGTGGTACTATTCCATTTACAAATTACAACGAAGACAATGATCAAATTGAAGATGAACCAGAACAACCTCAACTCATTCAAAGAGTTCGACGACATCCTAGATGTGGAATTGGATGTTATTTATATGAACATCATTAATTTAAACTTGATGTATTTTTTTTCTTCAATTTAATATATTTTTTTTCTTCTATTTAATGTATTTTGTTTCATGTTATTAATATAATTTATTTATTTTAATTATTATTATTATTATTATTTATTAGATCCAAAGAGAAAATAGGAGCATGTTATTTTTATTTATTAGATCCAGAGAGAAAATAGGAGGAAGTTGTTAAGAATATATGATTAAGTGGCTAATTTATGTATAAAATAGAAGAGAGTTGTTATTATAATATAAATTTATGTACAAAAGAGAGAATTATTAAAATAATATAACACGTTATTTGTTTTGACACATCTACTCAACACATTTTTTTCTTCAATGTATTTTATTTTATTAATAGTATTTTGTTTTTTTAAATATTTTAATTATTTTTAATTTATTAAATAATAAATAATCAAATTGTTAAAATGTAAAGAAAAAAAATTAAAACTGTCAATGATGGTAGCATTCTCGACATGCAACCTCATACTGAGTAAAAAAAATTATGAGGTAGCAGGGCGGGAATGCGACTTACTGAAAGTGAAAAAAGTATGACATTTTGGTATACATTTTTAAAAGTAGGCAATTTTGGTGACTTTTTAAAAAAAGTAGGATATTTAGATAAATTATCCCTTTTAATTGTCTATTCACTCAATACCGTCAATCATATATATCTCTATTGATGTTCCAAAAAAGTTGTATCACTTTCTTTGTTTATTTTTTATTTTCATAGAATAGGTATTCGTGAGTATCCGTAAAATATCTCAGAAGTATCGGATAAATTAAATTTTTAAAAATAAAAATAATAATTCTAATACTTTTGAGATATGTATCTGTAAAATATTAGTAACGAATGCTTGTATATGTAAAGTATCGGTAAAGAATATATATCTGATAGAGATATAACTCAATTTTTGGAGTACCGGTAACAAACAAAGTAATTATAACTCTAAAGAAGGAACACTAACAAATTTTTCTATAGCCGTAGATTTTAAGGTGTTTCAAATACAGTGATTTGAAAAACCAAATAGACTAATGAACTGTGTCATGTAATAAAAGTATGGCATAACTAAAACATATTTCAAACAAGTTACTCAAATTATTTAGTTGAGATTAACATAGCTAAACAAGTTTAATAACAAAACTTGTTAATTGTGAGGCTAACTGAGTTGTAGATGGTTTAGCCAAGTTGCCAAGTTTAGGGTGTTTGATACTTCGATGCATTGTCCAGGAGATAACAAGGTTGATTATTTTGTGAAAATACTTTATTTTAATTTTATTTGTTAATAAAGAGATAAAATGCTTTTTAAGTAAACAACTGTCAATATTTTTAAAAACAATGAACATGTCAAAAAATTGTTTTCATTTTTTCCTGTTGGAACCAAGTTGGTTCTTTCAATCAAAGTTTTGATGTTAACAAAAGTATTTTATGTAAATTGTATTTTGACTTAGAAGAACAAATCAGAGGCTGTGCAAAATCAGAGAATGACACCACTAGAGTATACATCCAGAGGAAGCAACCAGAGGATAAAAATGTCACCAGAAGTTTCGGCTAGAGGAAACATCCAGATGGTACTAGAGGATGCATCCAGAGGATGTCACCAGAGGATACACCTCCAGAGGATATCAGAGGATGTCATTAAAGGCAAACATCAGAGGATATCATCAAAGGGAAGGAAAAATAACATCATCAGAGGATATCTTTCTTGGCCCTGATCAGAAGGAAACAGAGTCCAAAAGGAGACTTCGTCTAGACTAGAAGGAAACTTGTCAGAGGGAGACTTGTTCCAGACCATAAGGAAACATAAGTCAGACTTGGTCCAGACTTATTTCAGATCAGAAGATAGCATGGTCGTGAATATAAGACTCAGTCCATACTTGGTTCAGACTTAATCCAGACTTGGTCCAGACCAGAAGATAGCATGGTCCAGAACAAAAGACTTGGTCAAGACCAAAGGATAGCATGGGCAAAACATAAAACTTGGTCCAGACTTGGTCTAGAACATAAGACTTAGTCCAAATTTAATCCAGACTTGGTCCAAATCAGAGGATAAATGTCCAGATTAAAAGAACCAGGATAAATTGATTTGTTCTTATGCTGTTATTTTCCGCTGCTAAGTCTGATTATTTATTCATCAAGTAAATCACATCAACATTCAACAAAACAGCAAAAAGATTCAAAATTTGGCAAACACAATTCAACCCCCCTTCTCGTGTTTGCACTTTCAGATTTCAAATAAGTTACTCAAATTATTAAGTTGAGATTAACATAGCTAAACAAGTTTAATAACAAAACTTGTTAATTGTGATGCTAACTGAGTTGTTGATGGTTTAGCCAAGTTGCCAAGTCTAGGGTGTTTGATCTAAAAAAATATTTTATATATAGTAGTATTCTGCTACAATACAAGTCTTCTCAAGCCTTATAAGTATTTAATCTTGAATCTCATCAAGGTATAAAACAAATATACTTTCACAATCCTCAAATACAAAACAGCAACAAACAAGTGACAACACATTAAACAAAACAAAAAAAAATCCAACTAAACAACATTGACATAATTACAATTAACTCTAATTTCACCTTGATTAGGCCTAGTCAAAACTTGAACATTTCCAAGCTTGACCATTGAAACTGCAAACTGACTAGTAAAAACAAAAGGCTGTGTTGCAAATGCATTCACAAAAGGAGCTGTCCTTTCATCAGAAAACAACAACTGATCTGTTGACAATAACCCTACTTTCCTCACAAGGTTTGTATAATAAGTTGTATCAAAAGTTCTTGGAGTTATAACATCAAGATGCACCAAATCAAAATCACTTTTACACCTTTTCTTCAAAAGTTTCAAGTAATATATGTTAAGTGATGGATCAGGTTTTCCAGTACCATTAAAATTGTAAATCCTGTTCATAACAGAATAGCAAGTGGTTCTACCAATTGTATGTGAACCTGATAGAGTAACCAAATCAAGCATGTTAAGTCCTCTTTCTTCAAAGAAATTTAGTAATCCTGTTATGTTTTCATGGCCTTGTGGAACCAAATTTGCTTCTTTTGATACTGAAATTTTACCGTCTCTTCGGCCGAATGGTACTTCCCAAAATGGTCCTCCTGCTAATATTGTTGCATCTCTTGCAGCTGCTGTGAGAATATCTGCACATGAAACTGTTCTTGGACAACTTTTCTCTAACTCAAACTTTATTTCATCAATCAATTGGAAACCTCTTAAGGTTTTGCTTTCAAAAGCAGTTCTTTCACTCCCTTTGTGGTTTAGCAAAATTGATGCATCACATCCCTGCATTTTATATTAATTAGTAAAATCAATTCAAAATAGTTAAATATAAAAAAATGACATGACATTTAATGATTGGATGTTGAATGGTACGCTCAAGAGCATCAATTATACCCTACAAAATTAAAGGTATCCTATTTTATGTAATTAAAAAAAAATACTTAGTATAGGAAAAAGTTGTGAAACTTGAATAATTGAGTTATGTGATTACTCTAATTGCACAATCATGAAAATGCAAGCGAATGATGGATGGGGCCAAAGTGGGGTCCTTCTTAATCCAAGCAGCAACTTTTTGTGAGATAATGCCTTCAGCATTGGGACATGTTGCATGATAGTGACCAAATGAAAGCAATGCTTCAGGAGGTGGTAATAATAAGGGCTTCAATGTTTTTTTGGTCACAAGTTGTGATGAGAAACCATAGATATTGGTGCTTAGCTCCAAGATGATCACAAGAAGGAACAATGAAAGGTAGTGGAGCTTCATGTTGTAAATTTCTTTTATCTATCAATGTTTCTATGTTTGATGCATTGAGAGAAATGTCATGCACGTATTTAAGGTACAGATTTGTTTGATTGATAAAACGTGGTAAGCACTATTAACATATCAACGTGTTGATGTGGCACATTGTGAAATATATTAATTAATTAATTAATTTCACTAATTAATATAATTTAACAAGTCTCAAATAAGATGGTTTTATTTGGTGAAGAACTAATTAAGCAGAGATATTTATAACTGGCCGGCTTCACTTTAGCATTATTAATTAAAATTAATTTAAGTCAATCACTTGTTTCATTAAATTCAGAATTTTCAATGCTTATTATATATATGCTAATGAAAGGAAAATTGAGTAAAAGTCGTATGCTCAAATCGTGGACTGTAGTACATCTAAAAGGGGTGTTTGCATTTGGACGAGCATAACTATCAAAAGGAGGAACTTTCCATAACATTTACTATTGAAGTTCATTAATTTTTTTTCTAACTTTGTATGAGACTCTTAAATAGATTTCTGATATCACAAATATTTTAAGTACGTTGTTAAATGTTATTTACATTCGTTTTTCCGTCAAAGTCTGTTGATTAATATTGTCTCACTTTTGAATTAAATTGATAATAAATGATTAAATATAGAAACTTAATTGACAGTAATTAATTAATTAAATATAGAGATTAAATTGATAATTTACGTATATGAAATTTAACAGAATGATAAATGAGTGACTTTCATAAATATTTTTTAATATAAAAAACATAAAATTGGTCTTTTGGCGAAAATTATGAGTGAAGTTGTGTTAAAAAAAAAAAAAGAGGTTAAATAAATTTTTGGTTCTTATAAATACACTGTATTTTGTTTTTAATTCTCTAAAATTTTTTTTACAGTGGTCCATCAAATATTTTCCGTCAACAATTTTAGTCTTTGCTTTTAAATCAATTCATATGTATAGTTTGAATTTTTGAATAACTTTTTCCATGCATATTTAGAACATTATATGAGTATCTTCCACAAAAATTTATAATTTTTTAACAATGGATGAATTAAATATGATTTTTTTAAGCTTTTAGAACTTAAAAATTCATATTTAATTTATTTTTTTATAAATAATTCTAAATTTTTATAGGAGGGTTTTTATAATATTCTAAATCTATATGCAAAAAATTATATTGATATACACATGTATAAAAGTAAAGACCAAAATTGTTGATAGAAAATAATTTGAAAGACTATTGTTTGAAGAAATTTTTTATAGAAACTAAAAATAAAATATAGTATATTTATGAGACTCTGGGGAATCTCTAAATCAACATACTGCTCTTGGTTTGTTGCTTTAAGGCTGCACTGGTCAAGTCTAGATGACTGTACATATTCTTTCATGTGAGACCAATTTGTCGAAATTAAGTTTCTGATTGATCTGGTAAATGATCTTTGTCTTTTGAAGTTGTTGTAAGGGCTTAAGAGGGGAGGTATAGTTTCAGTAATTTGGGCATCATCTGGAACATATGAATATTCTACAAGGTTTTCTATTTTATGGGAATAAGTCTTTTTACATGATCTGGAAAGGGATAAAGCTGAGGTGAGAGTGATGGGTTGAGATGATGTTGAGTCTGGTGTATCCATAGATTTGTGGTTTCTTTCCTTACTCACTCTCTTTATTACATTCATACCATATGCACCCCCTCTTTTAGCAGAGGCTCTGATACCATTATGGCCGGGAGCCTCCCATATCATGGGATTAGCCTTAACTGAATCATCAATGCGAGACAACAAGGCGCCAACCACAGGCATAAAAGTCTCAAGAAACAGATTATCAATCAAAACTAACGTCCCATAATAGGGAGGACTGTAGCATGGATCGGTGGTCAGATGGTTTCTAATACACAAGATCCTCATTTCAGAGGCAAGTGTAGAGCATACTGGCATCTCTATGGAGGAACTTATGATATGAGCATAATAACTTAGAGCTTTCAGAAAGAAGAGAGAAATTTAGAAGAACATGTTTTCTTAAAACTCATTGAGGTTTTTATTTCGATTCCGTTCTGATTTACAACATAAACCTCTTCTCCTTTTATAGCCAAGGAGGAAAACTAAAAGACAAATATAGCACTATTTACAATCATGACACCTTTGGACTAAGTGGTAGCCATTATGACGTTTTTTGACTAAGTGGTAGTCATTATGACGCCTTTTGACTAAGTGGTAGCTATTACGACGCCTTTTGACTAAGTGGTAGCCATTATGACGCCTTTTGACTAAGTAGTCATCATTATGACGCCTTTTGACTAAGTAGTCATCATTATGACGCCTTTTGACTAAATGATCACATCATACTTTACACCTCATAATAAAGACAAAATTACAACTGTACATATGAAAGGCAAGCTTAGTGACTTATTGGTCCCACAATTATCAGTCTTTAATAATCGGCTCGTGACTTGGAGACATGTCCAGATCAGACAGACATTCTTATGAATAATGTTGTCAGGTGTCTCCTATTGGGTTTTTCTTCAAAATTCATCTTAGTGAATTTTCGTTCAATATTCATCTGAAAATTTTGTTCTTGTTGAGAGGCCTTTCTGGAGCTTTCTCCAACTTCCTGTGAATTGACTGGTTGGAATTGTGGTGGAAGATTCCCATGACTTATGCATGTAGTATCTATTTGAGTGTTTTCCTCTGTCATGGAGATTAATAAAACTGATATAATCCATTAAATCTTTGGTAACTTTTAAGCTTGGAGGATAATCATCAATGTTTTCCATAGTCAGCATAATTTTTGCAAATGAGGATTTTAGTCCTAGGATCTGTAACACCCCGAGTTTAAAAGGCAGCACGAGTGTAATTTTTTTTTTAAAATAAATAAGCAAAAGAATTTTCTGAATTAATTCAAGGGAATTAAAATAAAATTTTCATCAGTTCATTTCAAAAGGGAACACCCGGCCTGTGGCCACTAAACAGTATCAGAGTGCGGAAGAATACAGCGGAAAAGTCATACATTAATTCCCTAAATAAATTACATTTCCCAAAACTCAAGACCCTATACAAAAGTCTAGTCTGATCATGCACTAAAGCTACAGTAGCACGGTTTCCACCGTATCCTCTACAAGTCTCTTCTTCACCCAGCTGTCCGTCCCTCTGCGTTGTCCACAGCTATGCCGTACGTAAAGATCAAGGGAAACTAACGACGTTTCCGTCGTTAGTGTAACTGTCGGCGGGAAGGGTTCGGGTATCATCTGAGGGCAAAGCCCAATTTCCACAATATAATAGCAAGGGTCACCGACCGAAATTAACAAATAAGCACATAGCATATATCTCACAGCAACACATACATCCATGGCATATCGTATAACAATGATGAAAATAAAGATGCTCATTTGAAATTCAATGACATATATGCTTTTTCAAAAACAGCAGCCAATGAATATGAAAAATATGTGGTAAGTACAACCAACACTTCAGCAATCACAATCATTAATCAGAAATTCAGATTCTATAAAGTACTCACACACATCAATTTCCAATCATCATCATAATCCAATCGTGACCCACCGGTCAATCCCTCGATGCAATATGTATATGCTCATGTATACAATTTCTTGGAATTTCCAAGGTGCAGTCGCTCAACAGACCATCACAATTTAAATATGTATGACTTTAACGGCCCTCAAGACCAGGTGCAATCGCTCAACAGATCAGCACCAGTGCAATCGCTCAACAGACCAGCACGTTTTACGTATTTGAATGGACCACCACGAACACGGGGCCATTCCGTAGCCCGGATAGAATGGACCACCACGAACACGCGACCAATCTGAACCCGGATAGAATGGACCACCACGAGCACGCGGCCACTATACAACCCATCACGGTTACTACTTTCACGTGTATTAGCCTCTCACAGGCCAAATACACAGAAGTTAAATCCTCGCACGGATAGAATGGACCACCACGAACACGCGACCATCTTGTAGTCCACTACTGTGGTTACTACTTAACTTCGCGGACCATCACGGTTACCGCATTACTCTGTGGCCCATCACGGTCACCACCTGACTTATGAAATGCATGAACATGCAATGTTTTCTCTTTACTGAAAACAGTATGCAAAATCAGAAAAACATGCTTTTCCATCATCTCTCAAAACATCTCACACAATCAATATCATCATCACAATCATGATTAAACAATCAAGCAATCATTAACACTTTACATTATCTCAAAATTCCATTCTTAATTATCATAAGTTTTTTCCCCAACTCTTAAAAATCATAATACAATGTTTAAAACTGAGATTTCTTGAAAACACGAATCTGTATTCGAATACAGCTTCTCTGTATTCGAATACATAAGCCAAAAACAGTGCAGAATTACACTCTGTATTCGAATACAGCCCTCTGGTATTCGAATACAGAGGCAGTCTCAGTGCACAAATCAACATTTTTCACTACATCAATAACGTCTCAAAAACTTCATCACCACCACTTCAAACTATCACCAAAAGCTCCATTTTAATTCACCACAAACATTCCCAATATTCCCCAACACTTAGGGTTTATAAAACACTGTTGAAAAACTTGGAATTTCTGAAAACCCAAATCTGCATTCGAATACAGATTTATTGTATTCGAATGCAGAAGCATGAAACTGCAATTTTAACATTCTGTATTCGAATACAGCATGCCTGTAGTCGAATACAGAAGACAAAACATTGAACGTTTAGCATTTCCTCCCAGGTCATTAAAGGTTTCCAAAACATCATCCTCTCCCCTTCAAAACTATTTCAAAGACTCCATTTTAAATCATTTTAACCCTTCTCAATATTTCCCAACATTTTAAAATTCACATGACAGAGTTTAAAACTTGATTTTCTGGAAAACACGAATCTGTATTCGAATACAGCTTCCTTGTATTCGAATACAGAAGCTAAAAACTGAGTTTTTTGAAAAACCTGAATTTGTATTCGAATACAAATCCCTTGTATTCGAATACAGAAGCTGAAACTAGTGAAAATCTGCATTTTGTATTCGAATACAACATGCCTGTAGTCGAATGCAGATGCAAATACAGTGTTAAAATTTCACTTATGTATTCGAATACGACATGGTCGTAGTCGAATACAGATGCTAAGTCAGAAGCAAAAATCCTTCCTCTGTATTCGAATACAGGGGCTCGTATTCGAATACAAGTTTGAAAACATAAGTAAAACAGAAGCTTGACAGGTTGTATTCGATTACACACATGTTGTATTTGAATACACCTTCGAAAACCAGTGAAATTTTTCTTGAGACTTCAACACATTTCAAACTATTTCTTTTTAAAAGAGAACAACCAAACATCAAAACAGATTCAACACTTTTCCAGAAAACACTTTCATCATTTAAAATCCCTTTTCTTTTAAAAACATCAACATCACAATAATCACTCAAAACAGAAACAGAAGCAGAATCATCAGAAGCAGAAATAGAATGATCAACACCAGAATCATCAGAAATAGAAACAAAATGATCAACATCAAAATCATCCAGAAACAGAAACATAATAGTCACCACCAGAATCATCAGAAGCAGAAATAGAATGATCAACACCAGAATCATAAGAAACAGAAACAGAATGATCAACATCAGAATCATCCAGAAATAGAAACAGAATGATCAACATCAGAATCATCCAGAACTAGAACATGCACCTCCAAAAACAACATGCATGGTATTCTCCAGTATGCTTACACAACCAACACAACATGCAAAGCATATTCCAGCTTTCTCACACAAGCAGAACAACAATGTTGTATCTCACAGATCATCAAACATCATAGAATGAAATTTCCTGGTTTTAAAACAACATGCACACAGTTTTCTCAACATGCATTTTGATCAACTTCAAAATAACATGCAAGTCATTTTTCAATTTCCCCACATAAACAAAACAACTTTAATGCGTTCAGCCCAAACAACAATCATCACAGAATTTTTAAAAACATCACAGAATGCATTTTTCCTTTCTTTCAATCAACAGGCAAAACAGTTTTTCTTCAAACACAGTAATGAAAACACCAGTAATGCCATGACAGTTATGCACTTACAGCCCTAATGCATCTAGAAAGTGGAAGGTGCCCTTACCCTTGTTGTGTTTCTGCTACTTCTCTCGATTCTGCTGTCGTTCCCGTTTACACGTCAAAAACCGATGAAACTGCCGCTTGCGTTTGCTGCTACGAAACTGGGCTCTCTGGCTCCGTAATGATGTGGGGAACAACTTTTGTACTGGGGGTTTGGTGTTTCGGTGCTTGGATTTCCAAGTAATGGCACTTTTGAGGAACTCCCTCTTGTCTCTTTGAAATCGTGAACTGGAAACCAGCAAACAGAAAACAGAATGGGAGGGAAGGGGTACTGTTACATGCAGTATGGGCAGTGAGGGAGGAGGAATGGTGTTCTGATTTCACCATCCTTCTCACTCTTATTTATAGGTTTGTGTGGTGCCACCTCACCCGACACTTGTCTAATCCTCAGCACTTAATCAGTCTCATCGCAATTAGCCGTTAATCCCTTAATTAACTGTCCGTTAATTTAATTACTCGTAATTAAATTAATTTATTCTTCATCCAATAATTTTAATTTATCTTCCAAAATAAATATTTATATATATATATATATATTCACTCAAAACATACATATATTAAATATTTTACAAATATCCCCAAAATACACTTAAAATTAATTCCATAATTTTAATTAAAAATTAAGGGTCTTACATTACTCCCCCCTTAAATTAGTTTCGTCCTCAAAACTACATGTCCCTAAACAACTGAGGATATTGCTCCCTCATCTTACTCTCCAGTTCCCAAGTCGCGTCTCTCGTAGTCGGATTTCAAATCACTTTGACTAGTGGGACTTCCTTGTTCCTCAACTGTTTAATCTTCCTGTCTTCAATCCTTACAGGGAATACTTCAAATGACAGGTTATCCTTCAGCTGAATTGTATCTTGTGCGATCACATGTGACGGGTCTGCAATGTATTTCCTTAACTGCGACACATATTGGACAGTATTGGAGGTAAAGCAATCCGATAAGCCAATGGTCCAATACGTGCAGTAATCTGGTATGGTCCAATAAATTTTGGAGTCAACTTTCTTGACTTAATAGCTCTGCCAACACCAGTTGTAGGTGTAACCCTTAGAAATACATGATCACCCTGCTCAAATTCTAAAGGTCTGCGACGCTTGTCCGCATAACACTTCTGAAGATCCTGTGAAATCTTCATTTTCTCTTGTATCCTCTTAATTTTCTCTGTAGTTTGCTCCACCATCTCAGGTCCAACAATCATACTCTCTCCGTCCTTATAACAGCATAAAGGCGTCTGACACTTGCGTCCATACAAAGCCTCGTAGGGTGCCATTCCAATACTTGTGTGAAAACTGTTGTTGTAAGTGAACTCAATAAATGGCAACACCTCATCCCAGTTTCCTCTGTCATCCAACACACATGCTTTCAATAGATCTTCCAAGGACCGATTTGTTCTCTCGGTTTTCCCATCTATTTGTGGATGGTAAGCGGAACTCAATTTCAGTTTCGTTCCCAAAGCTTCATGCAGCGCTCTCCAAAAATGAGATGTGAACTTTGGGTCACGGTCCGATATTATACTCGATGGAACGCCGTGTAACCTCACAATCTCAG
This sequence comes from Cicer cuneatum, assembly GCA_037974295.1. Lineage (NCBI taxonomy): Eukaryota > Viridiplantae > Streptophyta > Magnoliopsida > Fabales > Fabaceae > Cicer > Cicer cuneatum. The sequence continues at coordinate 50,322,664 of JBBPBO010001984.1, read as the reverse complement.
CAATGTAGATTTCCGTCAGCTTATCTACTTTATAAGTGGTTCTTATAGGTAAGAAATGAGCTGACTTTGTCAATCGATCCACTAGTACCCAAATTGAATCATTCTTTTTCCTTGTCTTGGGCAGTCCTGTTATAAAATCCATGGAAATACTGTCCCACTTCCATTCCGGTATCTCCAGAGGTTGCATCATTCCAGCAGGTCGTTGATGTTCCACTTTCGCTTTTTGACAAGTCAAACAAGCTGATACATACTCCGCTACATCCCTCTTCATTCCTGGCCACCAGTAATTCTGTCTTAAATCCTGGTACATCTTGGTCGCTGCAGGATGAATACTCAACTTACTCTTATGAGCCTCTTCCAAAATCGCTCTTCTCATCTCTGCAACTCCCGGTACACAAACTCTTCCATTAAATCTCAGAATATTATCTGTTCCGACGCTGAACTGTGTAACACCCCGAGTTAAAAACACAGCGCGGGTGCATTTTTTTTTTATCAATAATAAAATGATTTTCCAGATTTAATTAAAATAAAGTTTTTCGTAAAATAGTACACCGTGGATTAATCGATGAACGTAACAAAATAAATTCATCGTAATCTCAATAAATACTTAATTCTAGAAATTTAATAATAAACAATAAGACATTTTTGAAAGATAATAATGTCATAACATTCCCAAAAGACAATATCAGAGTGCGGAATAAGTAGTACAACAATTGTTTTTCAAAATAAAAACAAAATACATTTCCAGCTCAAATCCTATACATCAAGTCTAACTGATCATGCGCTAAAGCTACAGTAGCACGGATTTCCTCCGCATCCTAAGCAAGTCTCCTCCGAATCTGCCGCTCGCCTCGACGTGACCTCCTCCTCCTCATCATACAGAGAGGGGTCGGACTCCTCCGAAGTCAGATCAATACATAGTCTCGGTCGCTTCGGCGGAGCCGGAATCTCATAACAATCATCGGAGATCCTAGACGGACCCAGAATCTCAGCTGCTACTGGCTTCGGCTCATCATTCTTCCCTTCTGCCTCAGACTCATGTACATCTCTTCCAATCACCGGGTTGGGAGTCACCACACCTACGGTGGCCTCCATCTCAACCCATCTAGCGGACTCCTCAGCATCGTCGAAAATTCCGTGCGCCTCCAATACCAGACGGGAAGGCACGGGAAAATCTATACTCGTATGTGTGCGCTCCACGAAATCCGCTACGCCGTCGGTCCTACTCGTCCTCTCCAACCACCCCGTGTAAGTCGCCCTGCTTGAGATGGGGTCGAATACCCAAGCAGTGCGCGAATAGCGATCAAGGAAGTCTAACGACGTTTCCGTCGTTCGGGTTCCCACGGGTGGCATGGGTTTGGGGGGCATCTGAGGGCAAAGCCCAATTTCCACAATATAATAGCAAGGGTCACCGACCGAAATTAACAAATAATCATATAGCATATATTTCGCAGCAACAAATATATCCATGGTATAACATATGATGATGAGGAAAATAATAATGCTCATTTGAAATTTAATGACATATATGCCTTTTCAAAAACAACAACCAATTATTATGAAGTATGTGATAAGTACAAACAACACCTCAGCAAATCACAATCATTAAATCAGAAAATCAGATTCTGAACAGTACTCACACACATTCAATTTCCAACCATTCATCATATAATCAAACGTGACCCACCGGTCAATCCCTCAATGCAATATGTATATGCTCATGTATACAATTTTCTTGGAATCACCAAGGTGCAGTCGCTCAACAGACCAGCACAATATGTTTGACTTTAACGGCCCTCAAGACCAAGGTGCAATCGCTCAACAGATCAGCACCTAGTGCAGTCGCTCAACAGACCAACACGTTTGACATATACCACGGTACAATCGCTCAACAGATCAGTACCTAGTGCAGTCGCTCAACAGACCAGCACTCGTGCAATCGCTCAATAGATCAGCATGTGGCTGTGCATTTCAGGGTACCGACGCTCAACAGTCCAGTACCAGTGCAGTCGCTCAACAGACCAGCACCTATATACAAAAGTACAATCGCTCAACAGATCAGTACTTAGTGCAGTCGCTCAACAGATCAGTACGTGGTTGCGCATTACTCTATGGCCCATCGCGGGTACCACTTGACTATGCAATGCATGAATATTCAGTGTTTCACTTCTCTGGAAACAGTATACAAAATCAGAAAGTTCATGCCTTTCCATCATATTTAAAATATCTCAGCACAATCAGGATTATCATCATCACAAACATGACTAAACAGCCAAGTATTCATTAACATTTTGAAATGTTTTCCCAAGCTCTTAAAATTCAAATATAGTGTTTAAAACTGGGATTTCTGGAATTTTACGAATCTGTATTCGAATACAGCTTCTCTGTATTCGAATACAGAAGCCAAAAACAGTGCAGAATCACACTATGTATTCGAATACAACCCTCTAGTATTCGAATACAGAGGTAGTCTCAGTGCACAAAACAACATCTTTCACTACATCAGTAAAGTCTCAAAAACTTCATCACCACAACTTCAAAATATCAGCAAAAGTTCCATTTTAATTCACCACAACAATCCCAACATTCCCCAAACACTCAGGGTTTTCAAAACACTCTTAAAAACTTGGAATTTTTGGTAATTCGAATCTGTATTCGAATACAGCATGCCTGTAGTCGAATACAGAAGACAAAACCTTAAAAAATTCAACATTTTCTCCTAGATCATTAAAGGTTTTCAATACTTCATCCTCTCCTCTTCAAAATATTTCAAGAACTCCATTTAAAATCACTTTAACCCTTCTCAAGGTTTCTCAATACTTTAAAATGCATATCACAGTGTTTAAAACTTGATTTTCTGGAAAACACGAATCTGTATTCGAAGAGTTGTATTCGAATACAGAAGCTAAAAACTGAGCTTCTGGAAAAACACGAATCTGTATTCGAATACAGACCCATTGTATTCGAATACAGAAGCTGAAACTAGTGAAAATCTGCATTCTGTAATCGAATACAGCATGCCTGTAGTCGAATACAGATGCGAATATAGTGTTAAAATCCCACTTCTGTATTTGAATACGACATGGTCGTAGTCGAATACAGATGCTAAGTCAGAAGCAAAAATCCTTCCTCTGTATTCGAATACAAGTTTGAAAACTTAAGTAAAACAGAAACTTGAGAGGTTGTAGTCGAATACACACATGTTGTATTCGAATATACCTTCGAAAACCAGTGAAATTTTCTTGAGATTCCAACCCTTTTCAAACTGTTTTCTTTTAAAAACAAACAACCAACATTAAAACAGATTCATCACTTTTTTCCAGACAATACTTTCCTCATTAAAAATCCCTTTTCTTTTTAAATCATCAACATCATCAGAATCACTCAAAACAGAAACAGAATCAGAATCATCAACAACAAATCATCCAGACTTTCAAACCATCAGAACATCATACAGCATTTCAGCTTTCATGACACATCAGAATAACATGCAAGCATTTTAGCTTTCACAACACACCAGAATAACATGCAAGCATTTCATCTTTCACAACACACCAGAATAACATGCAAGCATCACAGAGCAGCAAAACACCAAAGAAAATGCATTTTTTCATTTCAAAACCATTTTCAAAACAGTTTTATGAACATGCATTTTAATCATGTTTAAAATAACATACAAGACATTTTTCCACTTTCCCATATAAACAACACAACTTTTAGTGCATTCAGCCCAAACAGCAATCATCACAGAGCTTTTAAAATGTCAAAAAATGCATTTTTCATTTCTTTCAAGCATCAGGCAAACCAGTTTCAAAACAGTAATGAAAACACTAGTAATGCCATGAAAGTTAATGCCATTTTTCATTTCTTTCAAGCATCAGGCAAACCATTTCAGCTTTCACAACACATCAGAATAACATGCAAGCATTTCAGCTTTCACAACACACCAGAATAACATGCAAGCATTTCATCTTTCACAACACACCAGAATAACATGCAAGCATCACAGAGCAGCAAAACACCAAAGAAAATGCATTTTTGCATTTCAAAACCATTTTCAAAACAGTTTTATGAACATGCATTTTAATCATGTTTAAAATAATATACAAGACATTTTTCCACTTTCCCATATAAACAACACAACTTTTAGTGCATTCAGCCCAAACAGCAATCATCACAGAGCTTTTAAAATGTCAAAAAATGCATTTTTCATTTCTTTCAAGCATCAGGCAAACCAGTTTCAAAACAGTAATGAAAACACTAGTAATGCCATGAAAGTTATGCACTTACAGCCCTAATGCAACTAGAAAGTGGAAGGTGCACTTACCCTTGTTGCGTGTTCTACTTCTGCTAAAGTGTATGCGTCAAAAACGGCGAAACTCCCGCTTGCGCTTGCTGCTACAAAACTGAGTTCTCTAGCTCCGTAATGATGTGGGGATTAACTTTAGTACTAGGGGTTTTCTGGTTTGATGCTTGGATTTTCAAGTAATGGTGCTTTTGAGGAACTCCCTCTTTTTCACTTTGAAATCGTGAGCTGGGACAGAAAACAGAAACATAATGGGAGGGAAAATGGGGTACTGTTACATGCAGTATGGGCAATGAGGAAGGAGGGATGGTGTTCTGATTTCACCATCCTTCTCACTCCTATTTATAGGCTTTTGTGGTGCCACCTCACCCAAAAATAATGTTAAAATAATACTGGATCCATCAGCACTTAATTGTCTTGCAATTAGCCACTAATCCTCAATTAACTGCCCGATTAATTTAATTACTCGTAATTAAATTAATTTAATCTTCATCCAATAATTTTTATTCATCCTCCAAAATAAATATTTATATATATATATATATATTTACTCAAAACATACATATATTAAATATTTTACAAATATCTCCAAATACACTTAAAATTAATTCCATAATTTTAATTAAAAATTAAGGGTCTTACAAATTCAATTGTCTGTCCTTGCGCTATCAGATTCCTCTTTTCTTGGATTAATGCGTCATCTTGCAAGTTTGCAATCTCTTCAAGTAAACCACTCGAAATCGTTATCATTCCACACTTTAACATTCCTGGTGCAAACTTTACGTGCAAGTGTAGATCTCTAAAAGCTTCCCACAACTCTTGTTGTCTGGCCATTATCATTGAAGATACCGACACAATTTTCCTACTTAACGCATCAGCCACCACATTGGCTTTTCCAGGGTGGTATTGCAATGAAAAGTCAAAATCCTTGATGGTCTCCATCCATCTTCTCTGATGCATGTTCAATTCTTTCTGATCGAACAGATACTTCAAACTTTTATGGTCACTAAACACCGTGAATGTGCATCCATATAAGTAGTGTCTCCAGACTTTTAATGCAAATACTACTGCAGCAAGCTCTAAATCATGAGTAGGATAGTTCTGTTCGTGAGTCTTCAACTGTCTTGAGGCGTAGGCTACAGCTTTCTTGTGTTGCATCAAAACACATCCCAGACCTTGGTGAGATGCATCACAGTAAACTTCATATGGTTCCTCTGGTTGTGGCAAGACCAATACTAGTGAGGTTGTCAACTTTTCTTTTAGCAACTGAAAATTTTCCTCACACTTCTCCGTCCATGCAAACGGCTGATTCTTTCTGGTGAGTTATGTAAAAGGAGCTACAATCTTAGCAAATCCTTCAATAAATCTCATGTAGTATTCTGCTAGTCCGACAAAACTTCGTATGTCTGTGATAGTTTGGGGCTGTTTCCATGCATGAATTGTCTCAATCTTTGCCGGATCGACAGCGATTCCTTCTTTTGTTATCACATGTCCCAAGAAGTTCACTGTCTTTAGCCAAAACTCGCACTTCGACAAATTGGCATACAGTTGCTTCTCGCGTAAAACTTCAAGAACTTGGTGTATGTGTTCTCCGTGTTCTTCTTCATCCTTTGAATAAATCAAAATATCATCGATGAATACCACCACGAATTTATCTAGGAATGGGCTAAAGATCCTATTCATATAATCCATAAATATTGCTGGTGCATTCGAAACTCCAAAAGGCATCACGAAATATTCATAGTGTCCATAACGAGTCCTGAAAGCAATCTTCTGAATATCTCCTTCTCTTACTCGAATCTGATGATATCTTGACTTCAAATCGATCTTTGAAAACACCGCGACTCCCCTTAATTGGTCCATCAAATCACAGATGCGTGGTAAAGGATAACAATTCTTGATAGTGACCTTGTTAAGTTGCCGATAATCCACACATAAGCGTGAACTTCCATCCTTCTTCTTTACCAACAACACCGGAGCTCCCCAGGGCGACACACTTGGTCTGATAAATCCTTTCTCCAACAAACCTTCAATTTGACCTTTAAGCTCGCTTAATTCCAATGGCGACATCCGGTACGGCGCAATTGAAATAGGTCCAGTTCCTAGGTGCAAATCAATGAAGAACTCCACCTCTCTTACTGGGGGTAATCCTGGAATTTCTTTTGGAAATACATCTGGATATTCTTTGACTAACTCTACGTCTTCTATGTTTACATCCATCTTGGTCTCCACGTTAGCCAATGATAAAAATTCCTGAGTTCCTTCTCTTAGTGATACTTCGAGTTTGTTAGTAGCCAAATACCGAACGACTCCAGGTTCGGGGAAAAGAATTAATTTTCTAGCGCAATCCAAGACTACGTAATTATACGTCATCCAATCCATGCCGAGAATGATCTCGAGTGATTGTAGGGGTAGACAGATTCAATTAACCAAGAAATCCCTATTCTGAATCGTTACAGTACAGTGTAAACATGCAGAGTTTACGGTCAAAGTCTTAGCAGGTGTAGAAACAACCAAATCAAAAGGTAAAGCAGACACAAATAACTTCAAACGATGCACACAGTCCATAGCAATGAAAGAATGGGTTGCCCCCGAGTAAAAAAGTGCAGTTAGTGTGTTACTTGCAATTTTGCAATCTTGCTGGATTAAATTTGGAACTTCATTCCTAGCTTCAGCACCCATGTGATAAACGCGACCTCTAGCAGTAGGACGAGTAGCCCTAGTTGCGTTCACAGTTGGTTCCACCTTCGGAGCCTTGCAATCCCTTGCAAAGTGTCCTGGCTTATGGCAATTGAAACAGGGAGAATCCTTTACGGTACAAGCAGTAGCGTAATGTCCTTCTTTCCCACACCGGAAACAACGAACCCCTTGTCCTAATTGCCGTCCAAAATTCTGATCCTGGCCGATTCTGGCCTCTCTTGTTGTTTTTTGGCCGGTTATACGGCTTAGCCACTTGCTTTCCTCTATTGTCCTGCCTGTGCATCCGACTAGGCCCTCCAGAATTAAAGTTCCCTCCTCTATTGGCCCTCTTGTTCTTCATCTCTTCAACCTCTCTACACTTCTCCACTAACACTTGGAAACGTTGAATTCCCAAAGGTAAGACCGAGTCTTGAATCTCATACTTCAGTCCATTTTGAAAGCGATGGCACATAAACTGTTCATCAACTTCTTCCCAGAAGAATCTCAAATGCCTTGACAGGGATTCAAACTTAGCTGCATATTCCCCCACTGTCATGCTCCCCTTGTGCAATTTCAGAAAATCGTCACCCAACTTGGTCCTAGTGCTCATCGGGAAGTACTTGTCCAAAAATTTCTTTTTGAACGACTCCCAGTTCACTTCCTCTTGGGCTGACCCCATCAGTAGTCTTGTACTTCTCCACCAATACTCTGCATCTCCTATCAGCAGATACGTGGCATAGTTGACCTTCACCACTGCTCGACAATTAATCATTTCGAAGATCTTCTCCATCTCTTGGATCCACTGGTCCGCTCTTTCTGGACCCTTATCACCCTTGAACTTGGGAGGATTATGGCGACGAAAATCCTCTAGTCCTCTAGATTCAGCAGCGCGAATCTCTCTTTCCTTCTTCTCCAGATCTCGTTGAGTCTTTGCAGCCGTCTGTGCAGCAACAGACGCAACCATGTTGTTCATCGCTTCAGCCATCCTATCTTCCCGGCTGACATTGGTTCTTGCAGTGTCGTCTCTTTGTGGAGGCATTGTTTCCTACAAAACCATCATCACTTCAGTCACACCACAACTTACACAAGACTTGACACTTTAACTATTTGCTCCTATGCATGATCAGCTAATAACTCAAAACCATAATTAAATCAGAGCTTTATCCCAAAACTTTAACCAAATGCTCTGATACCACAATTGTAACACCCCGAGTTTAAAAGACAGTGCGAGTGTTTTTTTTTTTTTTAAATAAATAAGCAAAAGAATTTTCTGAATTAATTCAAGGGAATTAAAATAAAATTTTCATCACTTCATTTCAAAAGGGAACACCCGGCCTGTGGCCACTAAACAGTATCAGAGTGCGGAAGAATACAGTGGAAAAGTCATACATTAATTCCCAAAATAAATTACATTTCCCAAAACTCATGACCCTATACAAAAGTCTAGTCTGATCATGCACTAAAGCTACAGTAGCATGGTTTCCACCGTATCCTCTACAAGTCTCTTCTTCACCAAGCTGTCCGTTCCTTTGCGTTGTCCACAGTTACGCCGTACAGAAAGATCAAGGGAAACTAACGACGTTTCTGTCGTTAGTGTAACCGTCGGCGGGAAGGGTTCGGGTATCAACTGAGGGCAAAGCCCAATTTCCACAATGTAATAGCAAGGGTCACTGACCGAAATTAACAAATAAGCACATAGCATATATCTCACAGCAACACATACATCCATGGAATATCGTATAACAATGATGAAAATAAAGATGCTCATTTTAAATTCAATGACATATATGCTTTTTCAAAAACAGCAGCCAATGAATATGAAAAATATGTGGTAAGTACAACTAACACTTCAGCAATCACAATCTTTAATCAGAAATTCAGATTCTATAAAGTACTCACACACATCAATTTCCAATCATCATCATAATCCAATCGTGACCCACCGGTCAATCCCTCGATGCAATATATATATGCTCATGTATACAATTTCTTGGAATTTTCAAGGTGCAGTCGCTCAACAGACCAGCACAATTTAAATATGTATGACTTTAACGACCCTCAAGACCAGGTGCAATCGCTCAACAGATCAGCACCAGTGCAGTCGCTCAACAGATCAGCACTAGTGCAGTCGCTCAACAGACCAGCACAATTTAAATATGTATGACATTAACGGCCCTCAAGACCAGGTGCAATCGCTCAATAGATCAGCACCAGTGCAGTCGATCAACAGACCAGCACGTTTTACGTATTTGAATGGACCACCACAAACACGCGGCCATTCCGTAGCCCGAATAGAATGGACCACCACAAAAACGCGGCCAATCTGAACCCGGATAGAACGGACCACCACGAACACGTGACCACTCTACAACCCATCACGGTTACTACTTTCACGTGTATTAGCCTCTCACAGGCCAAATACACAGAAGTTAAATCCTCGCACGGATAGAATAGACCACCAAGAACACGCGGCCGTTCCGTAGTCCACTACTGTGGTTACTACTTAACTTCTCGGACCATCACGGTTACCGCATTACTCTGTGGCCCATCGCGGTCACCACCTGACTTATGAAATGCATGAACATGCAATGTTTTCTCTTCACTGAAAACAATATGTAAAATCAGAAAAACATGCCTTTCCATCATCTCTCAAAACATCTCACACAATCAATATCATCATCATCACAATCATGATTAAACAGTCAAGCAATCATTAACACTTTACATTATCTCAAAATTCCATTCTTAATTATCATAAGTTTTTTCCCCAACTCTTAAAAATCATAATACAATGTTTAAAACTGAGATTTCTTGAAAACACGAATCTGTATTCGAATACAGCTTCTCTGTATTCGAATACAGAAGCCAAAAACAGTGCAGAATTACACTCTGTATTCGAATACAGCCCTCTGGTATTCGAATACAAAGGCAGTCTCAGTGCACAAATCAACATTTTTCACTACATCAGTAAAGTCTCAAAAACTTCATCACCACCACTTCAAACTATCACCAAAAGTTCCATTTTAATTCACCACAAACATTCCCCAACACTTAGGGTTTATAAAATACTGTTGAAAAACTTGGAATTTCATAAAACCCGAATCTGTATTCGAATACAGATTCCTTGTATTCGAATGCAGAAGCATGAAACTGCAATTTTAACATTCTGTATTTGAATACAGCATGCCTGTAGTCGAATAGAGAAGACAATACATTGAACGTTCAGCATTTCCTCCCAGGTCATTAAAGGTTTCCAAAACATCATCCTCTCCTCTTCAAAACTATTTCAAAGACTCCATTTTAAATCATTTTAACCCTTCTCAATATTTCCCAACATTTTAAAATTCATATGACAGAGTTTAAAAATTGATTTTCTGGAAAACACGAATCTGTATTCGAATATAGCTTCCTTGTATTCGAATACAGAAGCTAAAAACCGAGTTTCTGGAAAACCCGAATCTGTATTCGAATAGAAATCCCTTGTATTCGAATACAGAAGCTGAAACTAGTGAAAATCTGCATTCTGTATTCGAATACAGCATGCCTGTAGTCGAATACAAATGCGAATACAGTGTTAAAATTTCACTTATGTATTCGAATACGACATGGTCGTAGTCGAATACAGATGCTAAGTCAGAAGCAAAAATCCTTCCTCTATATTCGAATACAGGGGCTCGTATTCGAATACAAGTTTGAAAACTTAAGTAAAACAGAAGCTTGACAGGAAAACTTATGCACAATGAAATCTGTCTTGAGTTTGCTAATTGCTTCTGGTGCCATTTTTCTTTCTTTTACCTTTTTTAAGACTGGTTCAATCTGATTTCTCCACCATTCTAGAGGACAATACCATTCGAGTGCAGTCCAAATTAATGACTTGTGATTTTTAGGGTCCATCAGGTGTTGACACATTGCTTCAGTTCGGAAAAAGATAGGCATAACATATAAAATGGTGGCACACCAAATATACCAAAGATGATCTTCAGTAAACTTTGCATTTGGATTTAACATAAAAGGTAAATAAAAAGGTGTATCTGGGAGGAAAGGTGAATGTTCCGGAAATCTTTTTTCCTTTTTATGATTTTTTCCATAAAATAAAAAAGGTTGTTTCGGGCATATTCCTTGAGTTGGGACAGTGAGCAGGAAGAATTTACTCTAGGAGGAAAGGTTTTTATAGAGGTATGGGCTGGTAGTGGCTTTACCATGAGGATTAAAGGAAATGTGTGGGTGTTGGTAATAATCTGGACATGTTTCATTGGCTTGGAAAGTAAATCAGGGATTAAGTTTTGATTTCCTTTGTAATGTTTTACAGTGAAATCATACCTAGAAAACTAGTCTTTGAGACGAAGAGTTTGAGGATCTGGTGGCATTTTATTCTTGAATTCGAGAATCCTTGGAAAAGAAGAATTATCCATCTGAACTTCAAAATGATAACCCCTTAGATGAAAGTCAAACTTTTGAATCCCCAACTTGACAGCCAGTGCTTCCTTATAAGTGGTATGATAATGTTTTCCCGCTTCTTTGAACTGTCCACTGGCATGGCCACAGTAGTGTTTTACCCCATTGATTTCCTCTATTAAGATTGCTCCCCAATAGTGATCACTGGCATTAGTCTGTATAATTCTTTTTCCATCTCCTGGAATTTTTAAGGCAGGTGGAGTTTGAGCAATCTTTTTCAAGATTTTGACTGCGTTAGTTTGTTTTGTTCCCCATGGTGGAGGATTCTTCCTGAGTAACTGTGCCAATGGACTTGTATATTTGGCAAGCTTGGGTATGAAATCTCTGATATAATTAATTATACCAAGAAATTGTTGTATCTGTTTAACTGTGAGGTTTTCATCTGGAAAATTCAGTAACTCTTGAGCAATATGAGGTTGAGGTTGATATTTTCCTTGGGACAAGTGCATTCCCAAAAAATCAATCTCAGTTTGGACTAATTGGCTCTTCTTCTCTGAAAGCATCATTCCATACTTTTGGGCTAATTGGAAAAATTGGTCCAATAATTGTTTGTGAGTTTTTTCATCTTTTGAGAATAATAGTACATCATCTATATAGATGAGAATACTATTTAAAATGGGCTCAAAAATTCTGGTCATGGCCTTTTGGAATAGTGATGAAGCCACCTTAAGCCCAAATGGTAATACTGTCCATTGATATTGTGCATTAGGAATACAGAATGCCGTTTTGTAACAGTCTTTAGGATCAACCCCTAGTTGCCAAAACCCCGATTTCATGTCAAATTTGGAATAGATCTGAGCATCCTTGATGAAAACATTTAATGAGGAGGCTTTTGGAATGGGAAATTTATCATCCTTGAGAAAATGATTAAGAGGCTTATAATCAATTACTAACCTCTTTTTCCCCCTGACTTTTTCAGATCTTTTTTCAACATAAAATGCTTGACAAGCCCACTCAGACTTAGTAGGTTATATCAATCCTTGTTTGAGTAACTGATTGCACTCTTCTCTAGCTAATGCAAAATCTGATGGACTCATTCTTGGATGAGTAGCCTTAGTTGGGTTGATGTCCTCATTGAGTTTAAATGGAAGTTGAACAAAGAATTCTTCATTCTTCCACAGGGGTTTTGGATGAGAAAAACTCTCGTGACTATCTGCACAAAGTTTGAGCAAATTAGTCTTAATTCTTTCATATCCAACAGGAACCTTTGCGAGAGAATACAACTTTAACATTTCATAATATGGTTTAAATTCTCTCTTGAATTTAATTCCTCTTGGAAGAATTTGGAGTCTTTCGGCAGCTGAATATACATCCATTCCTACAACGATGTCCTTGTTTGGGAGATTGTTGCCAATAACCTTAGTCCAGACTATGCATTCAGGGAAGAATCTTATTCCTATTTTTTCTTTTGTCATCAGGTCTGTCCTGAAAACTTTTCCATCTGCTGCCACAAAATATGCAGCATGTTTTACCCATGCGTTGGTGGGAAGTATGTTTGGATTCATCATTGTTATTTGGGCACCAGTGTCCATATAAGCTATGGCCTTCTTAGGATGAGAAAACTTTGACGCAAGGACTTGGACTTCAACGCAAGGGAGAGGAGGAGTAGGCAGAGTACTTCCTATTTCTTTGAACGAGTAAATAGGGAAGTATTCATCATCTCCTGACTCAGTAAGGGATCCTTCCTCAGTTGAGGAGTCTTGTAATGAAAAAATTGTTTCTTCATCAGCAGCACTTTGTTCTGAGTATAGAGATTCTAGATCACCTTCTCGAGGTTGGAGAGAGTTAATCAATTTTGCCACTTTGTTGGCCTTATTGGGACAATTTTTTGAAAAATGTCATTTTTCACCACAAACAAAGCATCTCTGACCTTTTCTTTTTCCTCTAAATTTTTTTCTTTTAAAAAACTTCAAATTTTTTCCCTTCTTCGTTATGTTGATGGTTCTTGAAGGTTTGATGTACTTTTTCTGATGTCTCTTCTTTTTTGAACAAGTGCATTTATTACTTTTACATTTTATTTCTAGGTAAGGTTTTTGACATGCCTTTGTGAACTTGGATTTCTGCTCAACGATCTCTGAGAAATGTTGATGCAGTCTGCACAATTTTTCAAGTGCCTCCAAAGTTATCTGATGAATTTGACCAAGACTCATGGTTTGGACATCCTTTTGTGTCGTTGCTATCATCCTGTGGATTTCAGGCTGGAGTTCTTGTGGTAGTGAGGACACATAGGTACTTTTGAGACTAGGGTCGTTGAACCCGTTAAGAACATAGTACCTCTGTGACATTCTCTGAAAATGTTTTTCAAGGTCTTTTACTTTGAGTGAACAACATTTCATTTCAAATAATTCTTGTCTGCTCTTTCTATCAAATATTTCCATCTCACCAATGAATTCATTGTGAAGAACACCAAGGACAGCAGCAGTATTTTCTAATCTGTGAAATTCATCCTGCTTGAATGTACCAAGATTATGATACCATTCTTTTAATGTTCCTGTTATTCTGCAGCAAAATTCTTCAATGATTTTGTAAGGATCTACGCCTGTCTTCATTAGGTGTGTATCCAGCCATGCACCAAATTCAAGGAGTCTTTTCCTCCAACGATTAGGAGGTATATCATCAAGTGTGAACCAAGGACCACTATTTATCTTAGTTTTTTCAGCAGCTGGAGTTTCTTCAAATGACTCTTCATAAAATGACCCTTCTTCTTTTACATTCACCATAAAAAGTCTAGAAATATTCATGTGATTCTTTTCAGATTCTGAATCTGATGCGGAAGATCCTGAGACATCAGTGGTGGATGTATTTTGAGAGGAATAGTTTCCCGATGAGGAATCTTCATTACTTTCTGCGGAAGATTCTGCAGAGGAGCAATTTCTTTGAGAATACTCCCTATTTTCTGTGATAGCCATGGCTTGAAAACTCTTGTCCGGAACTTCTTCTTTTTGGGATATTGGAGGAGGTGACTCAGGAACGCCTTAGGAATCAGAGGATGATACACTCATACATGTAGTCTTTCCTTTTGATTTATGTGTTGAAGAGGTAATTCTGAAGGATTTCGGTCTATAAGCAGAAGGTATATATTTGGCATAGTCTGGAGGTGACGAGGCATGTGAGGAATAAAAAGGAGAGGGTTTTTTGGGTTGCGTAAAATATGTAGGAAAGGTTGGAGGATTAAAAAAGGAATCTTCAGCAGGTTTAGGTTTTTGTTCCTTGGAAGCTTTTAAGAAATCATCAATTTCTTTCACTTGGCCTTGCAGTCTTCTGATTTCTCTTTCCTTATGATCAAAATCTTTGCCAAAAGCTCTTTCTTCTAGCATATTTCTCAAGTCTCGGTCTAGTTGTGACACTTGAGCCTTGAGGTTTTTATAATGCTTTTGCATCTTTTGGGACAAGACCTTGAGATTTTCATCTGTCTCATCCATCCTTTCTGTGATCTTGTCCATTCTTTTGTCAAGATTTTGGAGAATATCGTTTTGAGCAACCATATTCTCAGACTGCCAATTTAAAACTTCCTCGGCTTGGGTTAAAGGTTTAAGTTTTCCATCGGGCTGGACTTCATTTGGTTGTATGAATGGTTTAGATGATCTGTTTGTGATGAGGTCTATTTTTCGTTCTAAAACTGGGAAATGTTGGTCATATTGTGAAGTTGAAGCTGAGAACATAAAACATGGAATTGGTTCTGTATTTTTTAGAAGGTCTACTGGCTTACAATAGTCAGTGGGAGACCACGTAACGAGATCAGGATCATTAGGTGGTAAAAGGTGTTCTTTTATGAGGATCTTAAGGGCTTCTTCGTAGAATGGAAGAGAAGGAGCCTTTTTATGGATTCCTACCCATGGACCATTATCAGGATCAGATCTCCTTTGTGGTGGAGGAGATGGGTTACATGATCCTTTTTTCTTTCTTTTAGGGATGATAATATCTCTGTCGATATCGTCATCATGCATCCAGCAATCACATTCAGGGTCACACATGTTGGGATCTACGTCCCAGATAAAATGTCCATCTATTTTGTCAGTATAAATGGGTTCTCCTTTTGCTGTGACAGCATGAATTGGACACCAATCTTCTTTGAGGATTGGTTGGATCATCATGGTTTGAAAGATAGGAGTTGAACTTGGTCCTTCTTCTGACTTCTTGAAGATTGTTTTGACTGGCCTATCAACATATCTCTTGAAGGTGGCTTCTTGAGACTGTATCGGTCTTCTGTCCTGATGGATTTTCTCATAGTTTGTTATCCATTCTAGAGGAATCAATTGGGTTAACTCTTCTCTTGAGATCCTTCTTGGGATCTGGACAATCGAGGGTATGTCTTTTTCTCTGTTGGTAACAACCAACAATGAATCAGAAGAGCACCCCAAGAGGGGTAAATCTATTGAGTGATTCTGGAGGCGGTAAATTATTTGGTGGTGCAAGGTAGCAGACAAGGCTTCTGGAACCTGGTCAGATCCAGTGATTTGTACTTGGACTTTTAATCTTGTGGAGAGAGTGCTATCATTGAGGCTTACGTTGTAATTTGGGAAGACGGTAAGCACTACACTTCCAGCATGGAGTGAAGTCAGTACGGTCCCGATTATAGCGTTCTCATAATGAAGATAGCTTGAGTCAAGGAGGGCTATTTTGCAGAACACATGCTGATTTTTCCTTCCATGAAGAGAAAGGATTAACCTCACAGCTCCAATGTTTAAAGTTGTGTATCCCCCAGATTTCCAATGATTTATGAGACTCTGGGGAATCTTTAAATCAACATACTACTCTTGGTTTGTTGCTTTAAGGCTGCACTGGTCAAGTCTAGATGACTGTACATATTCTTTCATGTGAGGCCGATTTGTCGAAATTAAGTTTCTGATTGATCTGGTAAATGATCTTTGTCTTTTGAAGATGTTGTAAGGGCTTAAGAGGGGAGGTACAGTTTCAGTAATTTGGGCATCATCTGAAACATATGAATATTCTACAAGGTTTTCTATTTTATAGGAATCAGTCTTTTTACATGATTTGGGATTAGCCTTAACTGAATGTGTTCATTTAAATGTGTTCATTTGAAATACCATGAGTGAAAGATTAAAATTGTCCATGACACAATATTTCAAATATATATTTGATTATTACTTGTGGAGAAATACTTTGTATTACGTACAAAGAATAAATTTACGAAACACAAGAATAACACAAATTTCACCCATGATTTTTATGAAAAGACCAATTTTATGTTTTTTTATATTAAAAAAATATTTTTGAAAGTTACATCTACACATAATCGTAGATTTTGTTAAAACGTTTTTTAAGTTTTTGTACTAAATAACATCGTTCATTTTACCTGTTCCACAATTAAAAAATAGTAATATTGTTTAATACAAGAAATATATTAATGAAACTCACGAACTAGTGTAGACGTGACTTCTAAAATATATTTTTGTAATATAAAAATATAAAATTAGTCTTTTGTTGGAAATTGTAGGTGAAGTTTGTGTAATTCTTGTGGTTGGCATAATAAAAAGGATTTTCCTATTTTTAGTGGTCAATATAATTTCAGTTGGGCCATTTTCTCTTGTGATTTTGTGGTTCATGACTCAAGAGCGATGTATCTCACTTATTTAGACTATGAAGAATTTGCCCAAAAAATAAAGACTATATTAACTCGGAATTCAATTATAAGAAAAAGTATATATATTTATTGAACTCAAATATAAATAAAGTATATATATTTATATTTAATGTTATAATTTTGAAATATTCTTAATTTAATTCATTAATATTGTAAGTAGGTGATCGTTGTAATAAAGGTAAATTATCAATTATATTTTTATTTTTTTTAATATGAAATCAAGACAATTTAATATACATTAAACTACTTTTAAAAATAAAAATACTAAACTACCATATTTAATAAATGTGATATTTTTATTTATATAAGAACCTAGAAGGAGTACCATGGTAATCTTCATTGAGTATCATAACAAATTTCCTTTGATGCCTCATCATCGTAAAAGATCGAAATTGTGACCTTTGAACCTGAAAACGGTTGGAGACTTTTTGACTGATGTTTGAACGTTAAATCATACAAGAAAAATACTGTTGTGGGTCCCACTTCAAGTCCAACCTCAATTCTTTGACTCCAATTTTTTAATAGATGTTGTATAAGGAGAAAGTCTTGTGTGCTTATAAAAAACTTAACATATGTTTGGAAAGATGTAGAATCACATTTGAAACTCATGATTATATGAAATTTACAATTTGTAACTTGATAAAGTCATGTATAGTTAGTATTGGAAAGCGATAACATGAGTTTAAATATAAATTCAAACGCATTATTAAATATTTAGAAATATCATTAATAAATACATATAAAAGAAAAAAGTAGAAAAAGAAATAATTAAATAATATGTATTTTTAAAAAATTAAATGATACGTATATTTTAATGTTCAAATAATATTGATTTGAATTATGACCACCCAAATATCTTTCTTGTATCAAACGGTATCACCTATGTTTTGTGTCGTAAAGATACAACTAATCCTTATATATAATTTACATTTGATTGAATATTGGATGATAAAATAAGATGCTGATTTTAGATTTGGATTATGTCCTAAACATACTTTACAAATTCTGTGAGTCCCAAAAATCCAATAAGAAAACATCAAATTTTATCTCAATAGAATGTATCAAAAAATATGTCTCTAAGTAGTAATTTAATCACACCCCCTGCAAAAAATTATAGTAATATAAACAATATTTCATTCTGAAAAAAAGAAACAAAGCTAGAAGGAATCAATGAGATAAATAAGGAGAAATTAGAATAGAAGGATTTAATTAAAATAATGTGAAGCTGATTAGAAAAAGCAGTAATAATAATAAGAAAAAAGTACCTCAGAATCTCTTGGGATGTGATTTTGAACCAATTAGTAAATTAATTAATACAAGTCAATAATGCTTCTTTCCCTTTGGGCTGAGACAAGAAAACTAGAGCTGGCAAGGCTACCTGGATCTTGACTAGGTTTTTACGGGTCACAGGAAAAAAAAACTCAGGTTCAAAATTTGTTGTTAAAATTTAATTACATTCTTTAGAATAATTTTTTTTCTTCTTTATGATTCATGAACCCAACTCAATCATCATCAAATTGATTTGGTTTTGATTTAATATAGAAATTGTGGATTTAAAATTTAATTCAACTCAAATAAAATTTAACTGATTGAAAATTGAGTTTGGTCTTAACCGACCCAACTCATCCCGTGTGCACTTCTTATAATTCCCGTGTGCACTTCTTATAATTGGTTTTTTAAAGTAAACTATCATTTAGATTCCTTAAATCGTAAGTGTGTGACAATGATTCTAAATTTACGAAATATCAAATTACTTTTTAATTCCTTTTTTATTGTCATTTGTTAAATTTAAAAAAAAAAATCTAAAAGAAAAAAAATACAAACCTCCAAAACATTTCCAAAAAAAAAATAAAAATAAAATTTAAATAAAAAAATTTAGGAGTTTCCGATAAATTTTCGCCATATCTCTCTAATTTTCTCTCATTCAATAGTTCTTATAAAATACTAACGGATTGGAGCTTCTGCATGCACGGTTAGAGAGGATTTGATACAAAAATAAATTGAAGTCTTGTGGGAATTCAAATCTATTGGCGGGAAGAAATATTTGATCCAGAATTAAATCAAGAACAGGATTGGCCAAAGTTATTTTTGAATGCAAATCTGGAGCTAAAAATATATGTTTTTTATTTAAGTGAAACCCGATTGGCCAAGTTATTTTTGCAAGAGTATCTGGCAAGATACAGTTCAAACTTAAGCATGGAAGCAACCCTAATTCTTCATTTATAAAAGGAGGCTCAAGGCAGAAGACTCAGCATCGAAAATACTTGAGAGTCATACACTTCCAAAAGCAAAATACTTGAGTTTTCAGTGAGGTCAATTGTGAGTATCAGCTTTCCAGAAGCAAGTACTCTAAGTGTTCGTTCCCTTGTGTTAGATCTAAGTTTTTGAAGTAGAGTCTACAATCTGAAGGAGTCAGAAGGAGTAGCAGATTACATAGCAATTAGATTCAAGGTTCTTTTCCTCAAAAGTCCTGGATTGTTAGACTGTTTGAGAAGATTGACTTGGAGGGTTAGTGGTATTGTTGTAATTCAAGGTTTTTGAATTAGTGAAATCCTTCAAAGTGAAGGGACTGGACGTAGCCTCATTAACGGTGAACCAGTATAAAATTCTGTGTTTTTATATTTACTTTACATCCGCTGCTAACTCTGTTTTATTCATACATCAGGTTTTGTTATAAAACTCCAAAAATAGAAAAAGTATTCAAGTTAGTCAAACACAATTCAACCCTCCCTTCTCGTATTTGCACCTTCAATTGTCATCAAAGCTCGATCTCAAGGCTGAGCACTTAACTAGTATTTGAGGAAAGGTCCAAGGGGTCAACAACATGGAAGAATCCAAAGATGAGTTTGGAAGCAACATCAACAGACCACCACTGTTTGATGGAGACAGGTTTGAGTATTGGAAGGACAGAATGAGAAGTTTCGTCATATCTCAAGATCCTGAATTATGGAAGCTAGTAGTCAAAGGATACATTGCACCTACTGTTCCATGAGATCCAACTAAAGAACTGGACATGGAAGATATGAAACCAGTGTTGGAACCAAGTTGGTTCTAAGTACTTAGGATTTTGATGTTTACAAAAGCACTCCATGTAATCTTATTTTGAACCTTGAATTATTAAATCAAATGTCACCAGAAGTTGAAGATTGCAGAAGCAGAAAATGCATCCAGAATGCATTCTGGAATTACCAGAGGATACACCAGGATGTCAAAACACTACCAGAGGATATCTTTGCTGGCCCAGATAAGAAGGAAGCAAAGTAGAAGGAGACCTGGACCAGACCAGAGGGAAGCCTGCCATAGGGAGAGTTGTTCCAGACCAGAAGATGTCAAATATCAGATTTATTCCAGAAGTTATTCTGACCAGAAGATGGCCTGGCAGTGAAATGATAAACAGTCCAGACTTGTTTCAGACTTAATCAGAGGATGAATTAATGGGTCCAGAACAAGAGAATTAATCCAGATTTGACCCAGACCAGAAGATAGCATGGTTCAGGGTATGAAACTAAGTCTAGACCAGAAGAAATGATTTCCAGAATTGATACAGACCTGATCCAAAATCAAAGGTAAAATGTCCAGACTGAAATATTACTTGTCCAGATTTAATTTCAGTTTAATCCAGACCAAGTCCAGAATTGGTCTAGATCAAAGGGAAGATTTCCAGATCAATGGTTCAGTTTTAATTATTTGGCCCAGTGTTGGCCGAGATCAGAAGATCAGACCATGACCTAGTGTTGGCCGAAATCAGAAGGACAGAAAGTGTGGTATAGCAGTGGCCGAGATCAGAGGATCACAACAGATCAATTTGCTGGACCAGGATGCCCGAGATCAAAAGATCAAAAGGTTAGGAAGTATTGTCCAGGGATGGCCGAAATTAGAGGATCACAGTATATCAATTAGTATGGTCCAGATGTGGACTAGCGCAGGGAGATCAAATGGTCCAGATTTAATCATGAGGATTAACGGTGGAGATTTTAATTTATTTTGATCAAAGTATTAAAAAGATTTGTCACAAAAATAAAGTGAAGTATTGTGGAAATCAGGAGCTGTTGGCAGGAAGGAACTAAAGACTTGATTGGCCAGTTATTTTGAAAGAAAATCTAAAGCTTAAAAAAGATATGTTTTTTATTTAAATAAAGCCCAATTGGTCAATATATTTTTGCAAGAGAATCCAGCAAGATTCAGCTCGAAATTAAGCTTGGAAGAGGCCCTAATCTGCATCTATAAAAAGAGGCTCAAGGCAGAATACTTAGTATCGAAAATTAAAAAGAGTCATACACTTCCAAAGCAAACACTCAAGTTTTCAATGAGGTCATTTGTGAGTTCTAGCTTTCAAGAAGCAAGCACTCTTGTTATTTTCTTTCTCGTGTGATCTAATTTGTTGAAGTAGAGTCTACAATCTGAGGGAGTCAGAAGGGGTAGCAGATTACTTGGCAATTAGATTCAAAGGGTTGTAATTCCTTCTACAATATGGGGTTGTCAGATTGGCACGAGAAGAAAGGTGTTGTATTCCTCAAGAGTCTAGGATTGTTAGACTGTTTGAGAAGACTAACTTGGAGGGTCAGTAGAACTGCTGTAATTCAAGGTTTGAATTAGTGAAATCCTTCAAGGTGAAGGGACTGGACGTAGCCTCGTTAACGGTGAACCAGTATAAAAATTTTGTGTTTTATTTTTACTTTATATCCGCTGCTAACTCTATATTTATTCATTCATCAAGTTTTGTTTTAAAAGTGTAAAAACAGGAAAAGTATTCAAGTTCGTCAAACACAATTCAACCCCCCTTCTTGTGTTTGCACCTTCAATTCGCATCAGAGCTCGGTCTCAAGGCTGAACACTTAACAGTGTTTGAGGAAAGGTCCAAGGGGTTCAACATGGCAGAATCTAGAGATGAACTTGGAGGCAACATCAACAAACCACCACTGTTTGATGGAGAATGGTTTGAGTATTGGAAGGACAGAATGAGAAGTTTCTTCATATCTCAAGATCCTGAACTATGGAAGATGATAGTCAAAGGATACACTGCACCTACTGATCCAGAAGATCCAACAAAAAAACTAGACATGAATGATATGAAACCAGATCAGAGCAGATTACACAAACTTCATCACAAGTCTAGAAACATCATGATCAATGCCATCACATTCAAGGAATTTGACAGATGCACAGATAAAGAAACAGCAAAGAGCATATTCGACAGTCTCGTTTTGACCTATGAAGGAAGCCAGCAGGTTCAAGAAGCAAGAGCTAACATACTGGTCAAACAGTATGAAATGTTCAAGATGGAAGATGATGAAAACATTGATGGAATGTTCTGCAGATTCCAGACTCTGATATCTGGACTGAAGGTCTTGAAGAAAAGCTACACAATAGCAGATCATGTCAAGAAGATTCTCAAAAGCTTACCAACCAAGTGGAGACCAATGGTTACTGCAGTTCAGCAAGCCAAAGATCTGAACAACTTAAGACTTGAAGATCTGATCAGCTCACTCAGGTCTCATGAAATAGAACTAGAAGCAGATGAACCTAAGAAAAAGAAGAATCTGGTCTGAAGTCGAAACAGAAGAAAGCTGCAAGGGCAACATCAGAATTAGAGGATAGTGACAGTGACTGTGATGATATGGCTTACTTAACCAAAAAGATGGTTAAGATCTGGGAAAACAGGAAGAGAAGAAGCTTCAAGAAAAAACATAACAACAAAGGAAAGGAAGAATCTGACAAGAAGAGTATTGTTTGTTATGGATGCAATAAACCTGGACATATCAAGTCAGAATGTCCAAATCTGGAAAAAGGCAAACAACACAAGAAGAGTTCCAGATTCAGAAAGAAAGGTCTGATGGCAGCCTGGGATGTATCAGAATCAGAAGAAGAATCGTCTGATGAAGAAGAGGCAGAAACAGCAATGAAGGCACACATCAGGTCTGCTTCTGGACCTCATAAAGGCACGAATTCAAGAAGGAAAATAGGCAGAAGGAAGAATGATCGAAGCAATCATTCAGGCAAGTCTGGAAGCACATCTGACGAAGCAACTCTATCTCTGATGGCTCATACTAATTCAAGTTCTGGATACAGCTCAGGCTCTAGAACAGAATCAGAAGATGAAGACAGTGAGGTATTTTCTGATCTTTCTAAATCTGAATTAATTGAGACTTTAAAAGACTTGTTAAATGCAAACAATAAGATGTCTTTAAAACTAAAAACTCTTAGGGAAGATAAGAAAAATCTAACCAAAGAAGTCCAAGTTTTAAAGAATCGAAAATTCTGAGTAGGCAACTGAAAACAAAGATTTTAAAACTGAAGTTGCAAGACTCAAGTCTGAAAACCAAACTCTCAAAAGCAATATTTGTTCCACTTATGAAACTGTTCGTGAATCTGATATGCATGAGCAATTTTTTCAAAACTTTATTTCTAATGGAATGGAAAGAAGTAAATATGCATCTATGATTTATGGAAATAGTAACACTGGAAAGAGAGGTCTTGGTTTTACAGAAACAATTACTGAAAGTAAAGATGTTCATTCTGATGTTTTATGCATTGTTGGTGCTAAGAAAGGTCACTCTGAATTATCTTGTCCAATGGTAATATCTGAACAAGATCAGAGAGTTGTTAAGACTAACAAACCTGGACCCAATCAGTTCTGGGTACCAAAAGATCAAATTGTCTATGTTGCAGATGTTCTGAGCAACCAGAAGGAGACACTAACAATGGTGCCTAGACAATGGATGTTGGCAATGCACAAGCAGAAGAAGGTTTATGTTCTTGCTACAACAAGACAAAGGCAATCTGAGTCTGATGGAAGAAGGTCTGGTCAACTCAACCAGAACCAGAATCGGAATCAGAACCAAAACTGGAACCAGAATCAAAACAGGAACTGTAACCAGAACCAGAGCTGGAACCAGCATCAGAAGCATAGAAACTGGAACCAGAACCAGAACTGGAATCAATATCAGAAGCATAGGAACTGGAACCAGAATCAACTCTGGAACCAGAATCAGAATCAGTACTGGAACCAGAACCAGAATCAGATCAGAAATTACCAGAATCACCAGAATTACCAAATTCATCAGAACCACCAGATTCACCCAAATCACCAAAATTACCAGAATCAAAACATGTTCCAGAATCATCAGAGGAACATGGTTTATAAACCAAAGCAGAATCAAGAAAACTGCTCAAACAGACCAGAAGAAGAACTGGCTCTAATGGCTCGAACAGAAGCTAAGTGTGAATCTGAGTCTGACTCTGACTCTGATTCTGACAGAGAAAAGGCAAGGTCTAATCAGCAACACACAACTTCGTATCTTGACAGTGGCTGCTCCAAGCACATGACAGGAGATAAATCTATGTTTCTGGATCTGACTATGAAGAATGGAGGCAAAGTTTCCTTTGGAGGAAACTAGAAAGGTCATATTATTGGTACAGGAACTGTTGGTAACACTTCTTCTCCCTTTTCTATTAAAAATGTTCTGTTAGTTAAAGGGCTAAAACACAATCTTCTGAGCATAAGTCAATTAAGTGATTGCAATTATGATGTTATCTTTAATCAAAAAACTTGCAAAGCTGTCAGTCAACTTGATGGAACTGTTGTATTTACTGGCACTAGGAAGGATAATGTTTATAAAATTGATCTTTTTAGTCTTGCTAAGCAACAGGTTAAATGCATATTATCTGTAAATGAGCAGAATCTGATTTGTCACAAGAGGCTAGGGCATGCAAACCTTAGACTTATATCTGAGTTGAGCAAACTCCAGTTGGTAAGAGGGCTTCCCAAGGTAAGTTCCAAAACTGAGATTCTGTG
Organism: Cicer cuneatum; assembly: GCA_037974295.1. Taxonomy (NCBI): domain Eukaryota; kingdom Viridiplantae; phylum Streptophyta; class Magnoliopsida; order Fabales; family Fabaceae; genus Cicer; species Cicer cuneatum. The sequence goes on along the minus strand of JBBPBO010001984.1, from coordinate 50,297,824 downwards.
TGAAGCATGTCAAAGAGGTAAACAAACTAAAAGCTCTTTTAAAACTAAAAATTGTGTTCCCACCTCTCAACCACTTGAATTGCTTCACTTAGATCTATTTGGTCCTGTTCAAACAGCTTCCCTCAGTGGTAAGAAATATGGTTTTGTGATTGTTGATTATTACTCAAGGTGGACTTGGGTAAAAATTTTAAAGAACAAAGATGAATCTCACAAAGTATTTATTTCTTTCTGTAAACAAGTTATGAATGAACAGGGTATTAAGATCATAACCATCAGAAGTGATCATGGAGGTGAATTCGAGAACAAGTATTTTGAGGAATTCTGTGATGAGAATGGCATCTCTCACAACTTCTCATCCCCCAGAACACCTCAACAGAATGGAGTAGTAGAAAGGAAGAACAGATCACTGCAGGAGATGGCCAGAACCATGCTGAATGATATGAAGGTTGCCACCTACCTTTGGGCAGAAGCTGTCAACACAACTTGCTACATTTAGAATAGAGTCTATATCAGGTCCATCTTAAATAAAACTCCCTATGAATTGTGGAAAGGTAAGAAACCCAATATTTCCTACTTCAAGCAAGTTGGCTGCATCTGTTTTATGTTGAACACTAAAGATAACCTAGCTAAGTTTGACTCTAGATCTCAATAGTGTATCTTTATTGGCTACTCTGAAAGATCAAAAGCTTAAAGAATGTTTAACAAAGAAACTAACACTGTGGAAGAATCAATCCACATTAAGTTTGATGATAAACAGCTTGACTCTGAAAAGTCAAAGCAAGATGAGGAAATTGTAGGTGAACCAGAGGCACAGGAACCAGAAGCTGAACCAAAAGCAGAATCTGAGAAAGATCAAGATGAAGAAGAACATGCTGACTCTGAAAACAAGTCAGAGGGAAAGAATGGATGGAAGTACAAGTCTTCACATCCAGAATCTCTCATTATTGGCAGTGCAGCAGAATCTTTAAAGACTAGATCATCAAGTACAGAAACCAGTCTGTTTGGTTTACTATCAACAATTGAACCAAGCAACGTTGATGAGGCTTTGGCAGAGGAAGGTTGGATACTTGCAATGCAAGAAGAGCTGAATGAATTCCAAAGGAATGATGTTTGGGATCTGGTATCCAGACCAAACAAAAACATTATTGGAACCAAGTGGGTGTTCAAAAATAAACTCAATGAAAAAGGTGAAGTGGTAAGGAACAACGCCAGGCTTGTAGCTCAAGGATACAGTGAACAGGAAGGTATAGATTACACTGAAACTTTTGCTCCAGTGGCCAAGTTAGAAGCAATTAGAATTCTCTTATCATTTGCTGCTAATCATGATATAATGCTGTATCAAATGGATGTTAAAAGTGCATTCTTAAATGGCTATATAAGTGAGGAAGTCTATGTCAAATAGCCCCCTGGATTTGAAAATTCTGATTTTCCAAACCATGTTTTTAAACTTAAAAAATCTTTATATGGTTTAAAACAAGCACCAAGGGCACGGTATGACAGACTTAGTAACTTTCTGCTTAATAATGAATTTGATAGACGCCAGATTGATAATACTCTATTTAGGAAATCCATTAAAAATGATATTCTAATTATTCAAGTTTATGTTGATGATATCATCTTTGGATCCACTAATGGCATTTTGTGCAAAGATTTTTCTGACCTAATGCAGAAAGAGTTCCAAATGAGCATGATGGGAGAACTTAAGTTCTTCCTGGGAATTCAGATTCACCAAGGTAAATCAGGTATACTCATTCACCAATCTAAATACAGTAAAGAACTTCTTAAAAAGTTCAAGATGAGTGATTGTAAGCCTATGGCCACCCCCATGCACCCAACCTGCTCTCTTGAGAAAGATGAAACCAGCCAAAAGGTAGACCAGAAAACATACAGAGGTATGATTGGATCCCTTCTTTACTTAACTGCTTCTAGACCTGACATTTTATTTAGTGTTTGTGTCTGTGCCCGTTTTCAACCTGACCCTAGGGAATCCCATATAACTGCTGTAAAAAGAATCTTGAGATACCTTAAAGGAACCACCAACCTTACCTTGTTATACAAGAAAACCCCCACCTACAAATTAAGAGGTTTTGGTGATTCCGACTATGCTGGAGACAAGCTGGAAAGGAAAAGTACAAGTGGCAACTGCACATTCTTAGGTGATAATTTGATCTCTTGGTCAAGCAAAAGACAAAGCACCATTGCCATGTCAATAGCTGAAGTTGGGTATATATCAGCAGCAAGATGTAGCTCACAGTTAATCTGGATGAAACATCAACTTGAAGATTACAACATCTTTGAAACCAATATCCCTTTTGATATGATCCTGGTTGTCATGAATCACTTTAAGGATCGTTCTAGGTAGGAAACTTACAGATTTGAGCCAAAAACACGTTTTGCTGGATAAGGTGATAACGGGAGCTCTGAAAGTCAGAATCGAATGATTCCAAAACGAGGTGAAAGATGACGTTCTGAAACGCAAGTTAGGCTGTTGAATCACCGAAAAAAATATGTAGAACTCGAGATATGATAGCAGGTTACTGAACACGAAAATTGGTAGAATTTCTTTACTAGGGTTTGATGTAAAGGAAATTTAAAATTATTATTTAGCAAACGAACCAAGAATAGAATGGCGCCACAATCTAAAGATTGATAAGCCAAAAGAACGCCACAAGGATTAACAACCTTGATAAGTTCAAAGTGAATTCTTTCAAGAACTCTAGAGAGAGCAAAGCCTTACAAAAATAATGTTCAAAATCTCCCCTCAATGAGGTTACAAATGCATATTTATAGTAAAGCTATCTCTAAACCTAAATGGGTCATAAGTGACACCATTCTCTCAGACCATATTGGACTTACATCATTTTTTTTTTCTAAATTAAACTAAATGTAAGGAAGTAAAGTATCTTCACTTACACATAACATAAACTAAATCTATAATAAAACTATTACAATTCTAAATCAAAGCAAACTAAGAATTATTACAACCAAATTAAAATAAATAAAGTTCATCTTAATTTAATAAAATATGGATCATCTTCATACTCTTGAGGTTCTTATCACCTTTGTTCTGTGATAACACTTCAGCCATAAACCTAACCAAGAACTCGATCTTACACTCTAGAGCCAAACACATTGAAATAAAACACCATTTCATTAGGGACCATGTTCAAAAAGGGACTTTAAGCATCCAGTTTATGGACACTGATCATCAATGGACTGATATCTTCACCAAAGCATTACCTGAAGATAAGTTCGAGTTCATCGAGAAGCATCTCAACATTATCTCCATATCTGACTAGCTCAAGTAGTTATCTTAGGAGTTTTTAATTTTCTTGTAATTTTACTTTATGTCTTTTATTTTCTTGTTTTTACTTTTTGTACTTTGTAAAGAGAAAAACAAAAATACAAAAATAGTAGGACCTCTTTTTGGCTGATGACAAAAAGGGGGAGAGAGAGAAAAAGGAGAAATAAATAGAAAAAGAGAGATAGAAAGAAAGGAGGAGCGAAAAAGAAAGAGATAAAAAGAGAAGAAGTTGAAAAGGAGAAGAAACAGGGAGAGAGAAAAATAAAGAGAGAAAAAGAAAGAGTGAAAAGAGAAGGAGTTGAAAAGGAAAGGAAATAGGGAGAGAGAAAAATAAAGAGAACAGAAAGAGATGAAAAGAGAAGGAGTTGAAAAGGAAAGGAGAATGGAAGAAAAGAAAGAGTGATTTAACAAGGAGTTGAAAAGGAGAAGAAAAAGTCATTATTAGACTTAGGGGGAGAGATTGGTCTGAGGGGGCGTATTTCAAGTACTTTGAGTTATAAGCTAGCAAAATAAGTTAATGTTTTGTCATCATCAAAAAGGGGGAGATTGTTGGAACCAAGTTGGTTCTAAATACTTAGGATTTTGATGTTTACAAAAGCACTCCTTAAAATCTTATTTTGTACTTAGAATTATTATATTAAATGCCACCAGAAGATGAAGTTATCAGAGGCAGAAGATGAAGTCTCCAAAGGCAGAAGATGAGTTATGTAACACCCCGAGTTTAAAAGACAGTGCGAGTGTATTTTTTTTTTTTTGGTATCACATAAAATAAATCAATAAAAGAATTTTCCGAATTGATTCAAGGGAATTAAAATAAAATTTTCATCAGTTCATTTCAAAAGAGCACATCCGGCATGTGGCCACTAAACAGTTTCAGAGTGCGGAAAATACAGCGGAAAAGTCATACATTAATTCCCAAAGTAAAATTACATTCCCCAAAACTCAAGGCCCTATACAAAAGTCTAGTCTGATCATGCACTAAGCTATAGTAGCACGGTCTCCACCGTATCCTTTATAAGTCTCGTCTTCAGCCAATCGTCCGTCCCTCTGCGTTGTCCACGTAGACTCCGTACGTAAAGATCAGGGGAAACTAACGACGCTTCCGTCGTTAGTGTATCCGTCGGTAGGACGGGTTCGGGTAACATCTGAGGGCAAAGCCCAAAGTCCACAATATAATAGCAAGGGTCACAGACCGAAATTAACAAATAAGCACATAGCATATATCTCACAACAACACATATATTCATGGCATAATATATGACAATGATGATGAAAATAATAATGCTCATTTGAAATTTAATGACATATATGCCTTTTCAAAACAGCAGCCAATTATTATGAAATATGTGGTGAGTACAAACAACACCTTAACAAATCACAATCATTAAATCAGAAATTCAGATTCTGAACAGTACTCACACACATTCAATTTCCACTCATCATCATAATCCAATCGTGACCCACCGGTCAATCCCCCAATGCAATATGTATATGCTCATGTATACTATTTTCTTGGAATCACCAAGGTGCAGTCGCTCACAGACCAGCACACGTGCAATCTCTCACAGACCCGCACGATTTATATATGTCAGACTTTAACGGCCCTCAAGACCAATGTGCAATCTCTCACAGATCAGCACCAGTGCAGTCGCTCAACAGACCAGCACGACTTCACAAATGGAATGGACCGTCTAATACACGCGGAAACATTCCGTAGCCCGAATAGAATAGACCGTCTAATACATGCGGAACTATTCTATAACCATCATGGTCACTACAATTACATGTATTAGCCTCTCACAGGCCAAATACACAGAAGTTAAATCCTCGCACGGATAGAATGGACCGTCTAATACACGCGGAACTATTCTGACCCCGGATAGAACAGACCGTCTAATACACGCGAAACTATTCTATAACCCATGGTTACTACTTAACTTCGCGGCCCATCATGGTCACCGCATCAACTCTGTGGCCCATCGCGGGTACCACCTGACTATGCAATGCATGAACATGCAATGTTTTCTCTTCACTGAAAACAGTATGCAATAACAGAAAATTCATGTCTTTCCATCATATTTCAAAACATCTCAATATAATCAATATCATCATCAACACGTCAATGATTAAACATTCAAGTAATCATTAACACTTTACATTATCACACAATTCCATTCTTAATCATCATAAGTCTTTCCATTGTTCCCCAAACTCTTAAAATTCACAAAACAGTGTTTAAAACTTGATTTTATGGAAAACACGAATCTGTATTCGAATACAGCTTCCTTGTATTCGAATACAGAAGCTAAAAACTGAGTTTCTGGAAAAACACGAATCTGTATTCGAATACAGAAGCTGAAACTAGTGACAATCTGCAATTTTAACATTCTGTATTCGAATACAGCATGCCTGTAGTCAAATACAGAAGACAAAACCAGAATGATCAACATCAGAACATCAGAAACAGAACCAGAATCAGAATGATTAACATCAGAACATCAGGAACAGAACCAGAATCAGAATGATTAACATCAGAACATTAGAAACAGAACCAGAATCAGAATGGTTAACATCAGAACATCAGAAACAGAACCAGAATCAGAATCATCAACACCAGAACATCAGAAATAGGACCAAAATCAGAATGATTAAAATCAGAACATCAGGAACAGAACCAGAATCAGAATCATCAAAAGTAAGACAGAATGATTCACACAAGAATCATCAGAAGCAAAATAGAATGATTCACACAAGAATCATCATAAGCAAAACAGAATGAATCACACAAGAATCATTAGAAGCAAAACAGAATGATTCACACAAGAATCATCAGAAGCAAAACACAGTGATTCACACTAGAATCATCAGAAGCAAAACAGAATGACTCACACTAGAATCATCAGAAGCAAAACAAAATGATTCACACCAGAATCATCAGAAGCAAAACAGAATTATTCACACTAGAATCATCAGAAGCAAAACATAATGACTCACACCAGAATCATCAGAAGCAAAACAGAATGATTCACACTAGAATCATCATAAGCAAAAACAGGATGATTAACAGAATCATCAGAAACAGAAACAGGATGATTAACATCAGAATCATCAAAAAGCAAAAACAGGATGATTAACAGAATCATCAGAAGCAGAAACAGGATGATTAACATTAGAATCATCAGAAGCAAAAATAGGATGATTAACAGAATCATCAGAAGCAAAAACAGAATGATTAACATCAGAATTATCAGAAGCAGAAACAGGATGATTAACATCAGAATCATTAGAAGGAGAAACATGATGATTAACATCAGAATCATCAGAAGCAGAAAAAGGATGATTAACGTCAGAATCATCAGAAGCAGAAATAGGATGATTAACATCAGAATCATCAGAAGCAGAAATAGGATGATTAATATCAGAATCATCAGAAGCAGAAACAATGATTATCAGAATCATCAGAAGCAGAAACAATGATTATCAGAATCATCAGAAGCAAAAATTATTCTTTTGTATTCGACTACAGGGCTCGTAGTCGAATACAAGTTTGAAAACTTAAGTAAAACAGAAATTTTACAGGTTGTAGTCGAATACACACATGTTGTATTCGAATACACATTCGAAAACCGGTGAAAATTTCCTGAGATTTCAACCCTTTTCAAACTGTTTTCTTTTAAAACAACAACTAAACAACAAAGCAGATTCAACACTTTTTTTTCCAGACAATACTTCCCTCATTAAAAATCCCTTTTCTTTTAAATCATCAACATCACCAGAATCATTCACAACAGAAGCAGAATCAAAATCATTAACACCAAATCATCCAGAACAGAAACGGAATGATCACACCAGAATCAGAACATGCATCTCCAAACTACATGCAAGGTATTTTCAGCATTCTTACACAAACAACACAACATGCAAGCATATTCTAGTCTTTCTCAAACATCAGAATAATCATGTAAGCATTTCAGCTTTCACAACACATCAGAATCACATGCAGCATCACACAGCAGCAAAACAGAATGCATTTTTGCATTTTAAAACTATTTTTCCAAAACAGTTCTATAACATGCATTTTAATCATATTTAAAACAACATGCAAAACGTTTTTCAGCTTTCCCACACAAATAAAACAGCTTTGCAGTAACAACCAGAACAACAACATCACAGATTCATTACACATCACAAAAATGCATTTTCTTCATTTTTTCAAAAATGTGATTGCAAAATAGTTTTTCTTCAAAAACAGAATGAAACAGCAAGCATTTACAGCCCTAATGCAACTAGAAATTTGGAAGGTGCCCTTACCCTTGTTGCGTGTTCTGCTATTCCTCTCGTTTCTGATTCTGCTCCCGTTTGCGCGTCCAAAACCGGTGAAACTGCAACCTGAGTTTGCAGCTACGAAACTGGGTTCTTTAGCTCCGTAATGGTATGGGGAATAACTTTTGTACTGGGGTTTTGGTGTTTCAGTGCTTGGATGTCCAAGTAATGGCACTTTGAAAAGTTCCCTATTTTCTTTCTTTGTAATCGTGACTGGAAGGGGAAGGCAGAAACAGCACACAGGATGGGAGGGAAAGGTACTGTTACATGCAACACTATTACATGCAGTATGGGCAGTGAGGAAGGAGGGATGGTGTTCTGATTTCACCATCATGCTCACTCCTATTTATAGGTTTTTGATGTGCCACCTCACCCAAAAATATTGTTAAAATAATGTTGAATCCTTTAGCACTTAATTGTCTTGTAATTAGCCACTAATCCTCAATTAACTTGTCCAATTAATTTAATTACTCAAAATTAAATTAATTTAATCTTCATCCAATAATTTTGATTCATCTTCCAAAATAATATTTACATATATATATATATTCACTCAAAACATACATATATTAAATATTTTACAAATATCCCCAAAATACCCTTAATATTAATTCCATAAATTAATATTAATTTTTAAGGGTCTTACAAGTTACCAGAGGATACACCTCCAGAAGATACCAGATAATGCATCTAGAAGGTACTAGAGGATGCATCCTAAAGGCACCAGAGGATACATCAAGATGTCAAAACACCATCAGAGGATATCTTTCCTGGCCCAGATCAGAAGGAAGCAGAGTCCAGAGGGAGACTTGTTCCAGACCATAAGGTATCATAAGTCAGACTTGGTCCAGAATTAATTCTGACTAGAAGATAGTCTGGTCGTGAAATGATAATCAGTCCATACATGATCCAGACTTAATCAAAGCATAAAAGAATTGGTCCAGAACAAGAGATTTAATCCAGATTTGGCGCAGACCGGAAGATAGCATGGTTCAGAGTATGAAACTAAGTCCAGACCAGAAGAAATGATTGTCTAGATTTAATCCAAACCTGATCTAGATCAGAAGGTAATTGTCTAGACTAAAATATCATAAGTCCAGATTTAATTTTAGTTCAATCCAGACCCAGTCCAGAATTGGTCTAGATCAGAGGGAAGATGTTCAGATCAATGGTCCAGATTTAAGCATCATGGCCCAGTGCTGGTCGAAATAAGAAGATCAGACCATATGGCCCAGTGTTGGCCGATATCAGAAGATCAGATCATATGTTCCAGTGATTGGCCAAGATCAAAAGATCAGAACGTGTGGTCCAGTGTTGGCCGAGATCAGAGGATCACAGCAGATCAGTTTGTATGGTCCAGATGTGGACGAGAGCAGAAGATCAAATGGTCAAGATTTAATCATGATGATAATCAATTAAGACTTGATTAAATTCGAATAAAACTTGATCAAAGTATTGAGAGGATTTGATACAAAAATAAATTGAAGTCTTTTGGGAATTCAGAATCTATTGGCGGGAAGAAATATTTGATCCAGAATTAAATCAAGAACAGGATTGGCCAAAGTTATTTTTGAATGCAAATCTGGAGCTAAAAATATATGTTTTTTATTTAAGTGAAACCCAATTGGGCAAGTTATTTTTGCAAGAGTATCTGGCAAGATACAGCTCGAACTTAAGCATGGAAGCAACCCTAATTCTTCATCTATAAAAGGAGGCTCAAGGCAGAAGAATCATCATCGAAAATACTTGAGAGTCATACACTTCCAAAAGCAAAATACTTGAGTTTTCAGTGAGGTCAATTGTGAGTATCAGCTTTCCATAAGCAAGTACTCTAAGTGTTCGTTCCCTTGTGTTAGATCTAAGTTGTTGAACTAGAGTCTACAATCTGAAGGAGTCAAAAGGAGTAGCAAATTATTTAGCAATTAGATTCAAGGTTCTTTTCCTCAAAAGTCTAGGATTGTTAGATTGTTTGAAAAGACTGACTTGGAGGGTCAGTTGTATTGTTGTAATTCAAGGTTTTTGAATTAGTGAAATCCTTCTAAGTAAAGGGGCTGGACGTAGTCTCGTTAATTGTGAACCACTATAAAATTATGTGTTTTTATATTTATTTTACATCCGCTGTTAAATTTGTTTTATTCATACATTAGGTTTTGTTATAAAACTGCAAAAACAGAAAAGTATTTAAGTTTATTAAACACAATTCAACCCCCTTCTCGTGTTTGCACCTTCAATATGGTTCTTCATATTGAGAGGATCTTACTCATGAGACAGTCATGCTAATAATCATAATATCCATTGGGAGAAGCAGCCGTAGAGTGGGTATGTAAAGGTTAATACTGACATATCTTTCATTCAAGGACACTAGACACATTGGGAGAGGGGGTTTATGTGTAAATTAGATACATGGAATGCACTTGTTGTTGTTAGAGTTAAAAAGTGTTGTTTTGGGTATCTAAATTGTTAGAGAAATGCAACTAACTCATTTCATTGTTGAGACTGATTATATTCATGTGGTTCATAAGATCCAAAATCATTATAAAATAAAATTAAATAAAATATCTAATATCTAATATATCATTATAAAATAATTTAAAATATATTATTATAAAATCAAAATCAAATCTAATATTAAATTTAATATATATTTTATGTGTAAATTAAATATCTTTCATTCAAGGACACTAGACATGTGGGGTGGGGGGAGGGGGGTTTATGTGTAAATTAGATACATGGAATGCACTTATTGTTAGAGAAATGCAACTAACTCATTTATATTCATGTGGTTTATAAGATCCAAAATCATTATAAAATAAAATAAAATAAAATATCTAATGTCTAATATCTAATATATCATTATAAAATATATTATTATAAAATCAAAATCTAATATTAAATTTAATATATATTTTAAAATACTAAATAATTTAATATCTAATATATCATTATAAAATAAAATAAAAATAAATGCAATATAATATATTAGATATAAAAAATCAAACTTAATAAAAATAAATCAAATCAAATAAAATCAAATATTTAATTAACAAAATCAAATATTTGTAACAAAATTGAGAATCTTTATGCATGTAAAGTTCTCTGACTGACATTGAGAATAGATTGTTGTAGAATTGAGTTTCCTTGATTACATGCAATTATGCTCATTTGATGTGTTTGAAATTAAAGACTTGAATTTTATTATTGTGACAAATTAGTTTGAGTAAATTGACATGTTGATGTTGTGTTGATGTAAGCATTAATTGATTTATTCATAAATTGTAGCATTAGTGTTTGCAAAGATACAATTGAAAATTAGTGTGATTGAATGAATGTTTTTAATTTAAAATTCGTAGGACATATGTGTGATCTTTTGGTCATAACAGTTTTCTATAGACATTATTTTTGAATGATTGTTAGTTTTCTGGAAACTAGACTCAATTACCTTCAATCTGCAAACAAACTTTGTAATTTTTGATTGAGTATTGATGTTTAAAAATGAGTTACAAGTTAGACCAGAGTTGCTGTCCTGTTTTTAACTTAAATTTCGCATGACATATGTGTAATCTTTTGGTCATAACTTTTTCTATAGACATTAGTTTTGAATGATTATTAGTTTTCTGGAAACTAGACTCAATTACCTTCAATTTTAAAACAAACTTTGTAATGTTTAATTGAGAATTGATGATTAAAAATTTGTTACAAGTTAGACCAGAATTGCTGTCATGTTTTTAACTTAAAATTCGCAGGACATATGTGTAATGTTTTGGTCCTAACATTTTCTCTAGACATTAGTTTTGAATGATTGTTAGTTTTCTGGAAACTAGACTCAATTACCTTAAATTTGAGTACAAACTTTGTGATGTTTGATTGAGTATTGATGCTTAAAAATGGGTTACAAGTTAGACTAGAGTGCTGTCCTTTTTTTCTGACCTTGTGTATTGTTGTCCTTAATATATATATTTTATTAATAGATGATGTTATAGGTTATAGGTGATATTTTATATATATATATATATGTGTGTATTGGTATATATAATTATTAGAAGTTTGATTAATATGAGAAGTATATGATTCATTCTAGCTAAATGAATTCTCCGTATATATACGACGGAAGCCAGGAGTAAGCGAGGGTAAGTGGGGCACCACTTACGGACGTAATTATATCCAAATTTACCAAAATAAAGTTACTAACAAGACGATGACATTAGTAAAACTAATGTAGTCTTTATGACATGCTTGTTAGGTAGAGTTAAGTCATTAAATTACTCACGTCCAATGACTTAAAGATTTAGAAATAGTCAAAACTGTATATAGAAAGGATAACTCGGATGTAACTACAAAGGAAGAAAAACTTAGAAGCTAAATATATATTTGAATTATAATTTTGATTGTTTTGATTTCATATTTTGGGACCCACTGAGATGTAATCTCATTCCACGATATTTAAATGTTTTACAGGTAAAAAAACTTAGAGCAAAAGTTGGAGAAGTGAAGTATAACAGTTATGCTATAGTTAGGTTAAAAATTTCTAGGAGATTATTTTGAACTGTGGATGTGTTATGTACTCTATATTATTTTTCCGTTTCATTTCAATGATTAGTATGTGTATTAATATATTTTCACGACTCTATGTCAGAATTTGTATTAATCATCTCTTTTGACCAATTATCATAACGCTCAAGTTATACCAATTATCCTTATGTTCGAGTTATATTCTAAACAATTAACTTACGGTGTTACAGTTATTTTGCAAACAAAATCAAATCTAATATTAAATTTAATATATATTTTAAAGGCTAAATAGAATCCGTAGTCACTTAACTTAATTTCAATTAACGTTTTAGTCCTTTATCTTTTTTTTTTTTCTCGATTTGGTCCTTTATTTTAATTTTAAGTGAAATAAAGAATAAAAATATGAGTTTATTTGAATATTT
>JBBPBO010001984.1:50195420-50285098 GCA_037974295.1 Cicer cuneatum | reverse complement strand
AAAAAAAGATAATATTGTTGACATTTTAAAACATAAAAGATCATATTGTCAATTAAAATTGAAATAAATGACCAAACCGAAAAAAAAAAGATAAAAGACTAAAACGTTAATTGAAATTAAGTTAAGGGACCACATGTGCTATTTAGACTATTTTAAATTACTAAATAATTTAATATCTAATAAATCATTATAAAATAAAATAAAAAAAAATGCAATATAATATAATATATTAGATATAAAAAATCAAATCTAATAAAAATAAATCAAATAAAATGAAATCAAATCAAATCAAATCTTTAATTAAGAAAATAAAATATTTGTAACGAGTTAAGGCGGTCAAATTAAGTTGATAGACGCGTTGCACTTAGACACCAGTCTTGACTTCAATACTGATCCAATTACAGTGAATGTAACCCACTTAGGCAGTTACACGCACACTAAATACTTGGTATACTTAACAAATCCTATTAACACTATAACACGTTAATAACGTTCCCCACTTTTCAATGAAATATGCTTGCCGTCTTTCTTGAACTATAAAAACAACCCTTCCTTAACTTTTCTCATCAAACCAAAGTCAATAAAAAGCCTTCTGTTTTTTTATCTCTTTTTCAAACTCTCTCTCTCTCTCATTCCTGCGATTACAATGTTGAAGCCAAATCAAGAACCCGGTCCATCCATATTGATCAGAGAAGTTTGGGCGTCCAATTTAGAATACGAGTTCTATCTGATTCGTGGAGTTATTCATAGGTATCCTTTTATATCAATGGATACCGAATTTCCCGGAGTGATTCATTTACCTACGGTTGACGCCACTAAACCCTACCACCGCCGCCAACCTCAACCGGCCGATTGCTATAAATACTTAAAGGCTAACGTTGATGATTTGAAACTCATCCAAGTCGGTCTCACTCTAACTGACGCTAAAGGTAACCTTCCTCAATTTGGAACCAACAACGCTTATATATGGCAATTCAATTTCTCCGATTTTGATCCAGAGCGTGATCCTCATAATCCGGCTTCTATTGATATGCTCCGCCGACAAGGGATTGATTTCAATCGCAATATTTCTCATGGCATAGATTCTGCTTGTTTCGCTGAATTGATGATGAAGTCTGGTCTTGTGTGGAACAAGTCCGTCGTTTGGGTTACATTCCACAGTTCTTATGATTTTGGATATTTGGTCAAAATTTTGACTCGACAGAACTTACCTGATAAATTAGAGGATTTTCTTTATGTTTTAAGGATTTTTTTCGGTGATAATGTTTACGATATTAAACATATCATTCGCTTCTGCAATTCTTTGTATGGTGGACTTGAACGGGTCGCTAATACATTGAACGTGGGTCGGGCAGTTGGAAAGTCCCATCAAGCTGGATCAGACAGTTTGTTGACATGGCATGCATTTCAAAGGATGATAGATCTCTATTTCGTTAACAATGAAGTTCACAAACATGCTGGTGTTCTTTTTGGATTAGAGCTTACAGTTTAGCTTTTAAGTTTAGACAAACTGACAAATTGAAATTGTAAAAAATTATATTACATGGAAATACAATTCTTTTGATTATTTTATTTTTGGATATATGTTCTCATTTCGTTATACAAGTTTCTAATTACAAATAGTTTAATACTCATAACATAATCATTTTGCATTGTCCAACATTACTACTTCTTCACTCTAAAACTAATATAATTTTCATGTTAGAATTAGTTTTAAATGATAATTGTGGATAGTTTTCTCCTTCAAATTTGATTTGTGTAATCAAGAGTAATTTGAATCCAATCTGGAATGAGAGAGCTGAATTTGGTATGATTGAGTTTTATGTTGTGAATGATAGACTCTTGTTCAGCATAATATAAAGTAAAAATTGAAATTGGTTGTAGTATACATTTTTAATGAATTGTGCAAGTCATTCTTATATGTATACAATTTAGTTGAATCGAAGGAAGAGAAAATGCAATACAATAAGTATGAAAAATAATAAAGTTATGCTTCTATATATCTAAGAATTACATGTATATTTCCACGCCAAAGACTGCATAGGATCTGCAATATTTCCCAGTAGCTATTTGATTGCTGTTAGACTATGAAGAAATATTTGATTTTTTCTTTTCTGTTTTTGGCTCATCACACATCTCCAAGAATGAAATGACTTGCATCATCTCTAAGGCCAACGCCTATAGCCATGATTAAATTGTTGTGAATCAATAATTCATGTTAGTTTGTAACATTTACTTGTATTAGAAGTTAGTTAGTGGTTGACAATTCTGTTTTTGTTGACAGTTACAAGTTAATTGGGAGTCAAGCTTATAGTAGTCAATGTGTATAAATGAGACATTACAATCATCAATAAACAAGTGATTTCATTCAATACATTCATGTGTATCTTTCTTTCATAATTAGATTTGCATCAATTAGCTAAGAACAAAACCAATAAGCTCGAACAAGTCTGCAGTAAGCTGATAAGCGTATATCAGCTATAGTGCAAGCTTAGCTGACTAGTGGTCGTTAGTTAGTCTCAACAAACTGACTGGTGTGAGTCAGTTCCATCATAAATGAAAGAAGTCATTTGGCTCAAGTAGTTAAGCACCAATCATTCAAGAAAACCCAGAGTTAGAATTATGGCTATAATCATTTTTAGTTAGACTTTACTTGTCTTCCCACTAAATTCCGAAGTATTACGACCTCTTTTTTCTGAGAACTAGAGGGTTAAAAAAGAGTTTCTATAATGAAATCATTATTGTTACTAATAATGAGGGGTAAAATAAAAATAGATAAAAAATTATATACTACGAGGCTTAAGCTCAAACACCAAAGTAGTATCTCTCGTCTATTATAAACAAAAGACTTAATTGCAGTTTTGGTATTTTATTTTTATCAATTTACGAAATTAGTCTCTCTATTTTAAAAGTTGAGAGCTTTGATCATTCTCTCAAATTTTTGAACTAAAAAATGACGATTTGACATATTTTAAATAATGTGGGATACAATTCCATGACATAGAACTATCTAGATGCATTAATTATTCATATGTTATTAATTAAATTACAAATATGAAGTAAAAAAAATTGAAGTTGAAAGCTAAATTTTTACGGTGTTTTATTCTGATTTTATCGGTGTTAATCATTTTATATCATCATATCATATGACATGTTATTTAAAGCATATTACGTCGTCATTTTTGGTTAAAAAATCATAGGGAGTGACCAAAATTGTTGACTTTTAAAATAGAGAGGTCAATTTCGTGAATTAGTAAAAAAAAAAAGGACTCAAACTACAATTAAGCCTAAACAAAAAAACTATTTTTGAAGTTATTAAGAAATTCAGTTAAATGCAATTTATTTTTTACATTTCAGGTAAAACACCGTCAAATTTACTAAAATATTTCTTTTTAATATTAAATACATATTTGAATATTATAATTATAAAATAGAATTAAAATAGAATGCGATATAAAGTTTGATACTCTAAAATGTCATATTAGTTATCTAAATTGAACTAAAGTTCACTGCATGTTAATTTGTTTGGAAATAAGTAGTGTAAACTATCAAAGTTTGATACTCTAATTAGGTACTCATGCTTAACATTTCTAATATAGATTAAATTCATATCTTGCAAAATCTAACTGAGTCTAATCTATTTCCAACCTTCGAACTTAAAATTTGTTACCCTCTATTGTTGTTATTGTATGTGTTATTAATTTCAAACTATATGTGGTCAAAAAATTTCAAACTATTAAATTATTAATTTAAAATATCATATATATTTTAAAATAATTAAAATTTCAAAATTTCTACATTTATATAATCCAACAAATCAATATATTTCTTGTAAAAAAAAACAAATTAACATATATTTCATGTACAATCTTTATCTAGAGCATAGCAAACTTTATCAAATAATATTTTACCAATAATATTTTAGATTGATTATGAACCTGATTTATCACATACAATTGCGAAAACATTTCTACAATTCTTAGTAAACTTGTACTATGAATTTTTATACAATATTTAGCAGTTTCTAAAAAGAATTTTTAAATTATGTCAATTAAATTTTTTTGACATAATACGTCAATTTAATTTGGTTCTTATCGGTTTGCTTCTTTTGAATTGTACACACTAATTAAAAAAAAAACTGATATAAATTTATATACTATAACAAAAAGTAATCATGTCTTTAGAAATTAGTATTTTTTTTTATTATTTCAAAGAATTTAGTATAAAATTCACGCACATTAAATATATTTGAACTTGGTTGATTCAAATTCAATCTATTGAATCTAGTATTAATTAGAGATTCGGTAAAAATAAAATTAAGATTATAGTGAGATTTGAAAATCAAATATTGAAATAATTTGATAAGATTATTAATTAAATCCAAAACGTATTAAATGTCCTACCTTGGAATCTAAAGTCAACAAAATACCGCACTCTTCAAGTAGCAAACAAAACAAACAGACATGTGGAGAGGAAGAAGACATGATTAGAAACAAGTTACCTGAATCAGTTATAACTCACATTATTTCTTTTCTTCCAACAAAAGAAGCAGTTAGAACTTGTGTATTACCTGAAAATAGTATTGCAACTTTGGCAGCATTGTATTCATACACAAAGTCCACTTTTGTGACTATTTACTTGCTACCTTTTTTTTTTACTTCTTTGCTCTATACATGGCTTAATTTAACTTTATTTAATGTATTAATCATCAGGAAATACCTAAATTTTCCAAGGAGAACCTGAGTTCTGCTGTTGTGCCCGATTGTTTGACCTCTGTCTCTGCAAGTTGTGAAATTTGAAAATGTCTATGTAGACGAGCATGAACTTTTTTTAGTCAAATTTTTATATGATTTTATTTGTACCTGCAAGTTATAATTTGTTTGAAACTTTTTTCTGGGCAATTACATTCAAAAATAGTAGCAAGAAGATTTCAATAAAGTTTCACCTAACTTGTATAGGTGGATGGGGATGCTAGGCCTTAAAAGAAAGCATTCCATGATATTTCTAAGGCCAAACACCAACATATGAATGATAAATTGAACAAACTTAGCTCTCAATTTTTTATAACTCAAGCTTGTTCTAGCACCTCATGTGAAATAATGCAAATGCCCAACATACAAGCACTGTGCTTGAAACTATAACATTAGTCATTAGTTAGGCCACATTGTGGTAGTCCGAAGCCATATACTAACAACAAAAATCATGTCTGAAAATAAAGCATCTAACGAGAAACTTCACAAAAATTCAGTACATGGCTTTCACATCACTCCCTGTACAAGAATGTCTTAGCTCTCTAACATACAATATTTACGATGGTGGATTTCTCAAGAGCGGGTCGGGGCTACGACATCCATTATTAAATTCTTTTTTGCGCTTGCTAATCCTTTGCGATTCTAACTGCGTCAACCACTATCAGGTTGGATAGAAAAGATTGGAACTTGAGTAGTTGCTTCTAATAATAATAACTCTCATACTCTAAGAAAAGAACACTTAGAAAATATTTTTCCTTCGAACAAGTGTATCTCTCTTTGAACTCTAAGATGAATTTTGAATTTGAGCTTGAGTTCTTCTACTCTCTTCTAATTTTTTATGCTCTTCTTCTTCAGCCATGAGTATCTATTTATAGTTAAAATTTGGACTTTAATGTAGTCTTTGTTTAATTCTAAATTGTATCTTCTTTAGATTGATTTTGTTTATATTTTGCTCAGATTGAATTTGTAAATTATTCAGATTGATTATGTTCATATTTTTTTTAGATAAATTTTGATCAAATCTTCAACAAATATTCTTCAAATCTCGATCAAATCTTCTTCAAATTTTGATCAAATCTTAATTAAATCTTTTTCAAATCATTGATCAAATCTTCTTCAAATCTTAATCAAATCTTCTTCAAATCTTGATCAAATCCTCTTCAAATTTTGATCAAATCTTCTTCAAATCATAATTAAATCTTCTTCAAATCTTGACCATATTTTCTTTTCAACTTGGTCAAAGATTTTCTTCAAATATAAATTTGAATCAAATCTTATTTTAGATTTTCATCAATTATAATTTTGAATCAAATTTTATTTTAGATTTTCTTCAATTATAAATTTGAATCAAATCTTATTTTAGATTTTCATCAATTATAATTTTGAATCAGATCTTATTTTAAATTTTTTTCAATTATAAATTTGAATCAAATCTTATTTTAAATTTTCTTCAAAAATATGAATATTTTTTCATACTCTTTGAAGTCAAATATATTGTTCTCATAAAATACTTTTGTTAATATCAAAACTCTAAATTAAAACCAACTTGGTTCCAACACTCTTCTCTTGCACTTTCTCTCTCAGTCGAAGCGACTAGCATCACTTCTTGGTCTTATCCTTGTACTATCTCAATCTGCTTCTTATATTTTTCAGTTTCTTACTCTTTTCCTTTTCTGCTTAAGTAATTTTTCTCTATAAATAGAGTAATAAACAAATGCTAATGGTTCTTGTCATCAATAATCTTCTTATTATCTTTACCATAATGTAAAAGAGATTATTGAATGGTTCTTAAATTACAACCAAATCGTTGATATCGTATTAGAAATTACACGATTGAAGAGATAAACAAAAAATAAGGTAGACATTTATTAGTATTTATACTGACAAAATATAATAAAATTAATACAACAAGCTCTACCTAATATCGAATGATAAACTAACTAATATCGAACAGATAAAATCTAACACCCTAATTAGCAACTCAACTATAAACTATAACAAACTTTTACATGTTAAAGTTGTTATATGATATGGTGTGATACTATTTGTTAATTGTTTTAGTTGATTTGTGAACTGTTTTAATTAATTTGTGTATTTTTTTAGGAGTGACACAGTGTTTAATCATAAGAAAATTGATGTATTTTTCAAGAAAAAATTTCCGACAAAAATGAAAATTGCAAAACTTCAATTATAATATTTCAATTATTATTTATCGCTCTCCAAATATTTTGTTCGATCCGCCACTGAATATATGTCTTTGAGATCCTTTCTCACAAGCTCCATTGCCATGTTTAGAGGAAAGCATGTAATAATACAAATGGATTGGTGTTTTCTTAATGAAACAGAGTAGTTGATAGGCACAATTCCTATTTAACTGGGAGAATGTGTTATATTTGATGAAAAGAAATGGACACTACTGAAGAAAAAGATAATATGAGCTGAAATGTTTTCAAACCCAATACATTTGTACTCTAATCTAGCATAAATCATACAAAGCAAGAGTAGAGTCAATAGAAAAATGAAAAAAAAAATGCCATATAGGTAAGTTGTAAGTTTCAGCAAGCAACGTTTTTATGAACCCAACATTTGCAAAATAGTCATGGCATATTATAGAATGATGTTTCTCAGGGGCCGGAGTAAAGCTGAGAAGATATGTTGGAAAATTATTTTGGGAAGTCCTGAGAAACCTCACAAATGCCATGTGATTAGGAATGGTAATGGGTAGGGTTTGGGTAGGGTAGTATAGTACCCATTCCTGTACCCGCACTTTAAAAAAATACCCGTGTCTGTGCCCGTACCCTCGTGGGTATCAACTTTAATACCCGTACCCTTGCCTTTTGGGTACTTAAGTGCCCGTACCCATACCCATTACTCGCACTTTAAAAAAAAAATATCGATAAATAATCACTATTGTTGTGATTAAATTTAAAAAATTGGTATGAGTAGAGCATCATGTAAATTGGTATGGATAGAGCATCATGTAGCTTGATATGTGTATAAGGACTAAAATTTATTTTTCTAATTTTTTTAATTATTAAAATTATATTTTTTTTTATTAAGGGTCCAATTTTTAAGATTAGAACATGACCTCCAAAATCTATTACTAGAATATTTTCGTGATGATTTATTTATATGTTTCTTTTTTAGAAGGATCTGAAAATTATGAAATGGAAGACCTAAATTCATTGATTTGTTTGGAAGAAAAATGAGAGGTAGAAAGAGATGAGATAATAGAGAGTGAAAAAGATAGTAGATAGAGATTGGAGGGGGAGATCAAGATGCATAACAGAGTAGAGGGACATATGTGTATTTAAAAAAATTATGTATTTAAAAAATATTTTTTCAAACAAACATGTTTTCTTGAAAATCATTTTTATGTCCTTTATGATAATTTTGTAGTTTAAAAAAAATCATTTTTATAAAATTGTATACAAACAAGTTAAAAATTATTTTACAAAAATCTCTAAAAAATAATCTCTAAATTATTTAAAACAAAAATTATTTTTATTTAAGCTCAAATAAATGCATCCAATAATAATAATAATAATAATAATAATAATAATAATAATAATAATAATAATAATAATATATAAGTGCGGGGCAGGGCGGGGTGGGTACTATAGTACCCGTACCCGCACCCATACCCGTTCAATTTTGCGGGTAATTATCCGTCCCCGTAGCCATACCCATTATGCGGAATTTTTACCCTATCCGTTGCGGATTTTTTTTGCGGATACCCACTTTGTCTGGGTCTAATTGCCATCTCTACATGTGATATCATGGGACAAGGTGTGCTCTCCAAAGAAAGAAGGTGTACTTGGATTCAAAAACATGAGATTTCTTAATAAAGCTCATATGTTGCAATTAGCAATGCACCTTGTAGCGTGTTCAGATAA
The DNA here is from genome assembly GCA_037974295.1 of Cicer cuneatum. Taxonomy (NCBI): domain Eukaryota; kingdom Viridiplantae; phylum Streptophyta; class Magnoliopsida; order Fabales; family Fabaceae; genus Cicer; species Cicer cuneatum. Next base: position 50,276,451 of record JBBPBO010001984.1, on the reverse strand, counting down.
ACATTGGGTTATAGTGATGTAAGTCAAATATGGTCGTGGTGTTCAATCCATGCCTAAAGATAATTCCTCACAACAACACATCTCATATTTGACAAGCTATCTCTCAAGCCTGGTCGGAGGTGGAACGCAACATAGCTTCAACGGTGCATAATGGTCAGGATAATAGGTTTTGGAAGGACAATTGGATCACTGGTTGTGGCCCCATCCAGGATCAATGGCAGGGTCATATCCTTTCAGGTCAAGACAAGAAATCAATATCATTATATGCCGATAATAACAGTTGGCAAATGGATGTGCTCAAGCGTCTCCTTTCAAATGATATTTGTGCCAAAATTGAAGCTCCTCGACCCCCATCCAGAATGCAGAAGTGGACTTCCCAAATTGGATTCCTGCTTCTAAATGCCAATTCTCTCTTAAGTCGACAAATAACATCTTAGTTAACCAGGTGAAATAGAGTAAGAACCAACATGATTCTATATTCCTTAAAGCTTGGGAGTGGTCTAGTCCTCATAACATCAAGTCTTTCATTTCAAAACTAGCTCATTGAAAAATCATGACTAATATGGAGCGGAAGAGGCGCAACATGACGTCAGACGATACAGTGTCCTCGCTGCAATTGTGTATTCCATCACCAAACCTCTGCTATATCAACTTGGCACCCTGATTCATCTCTCCTTGCTGACAGATTCAGTCTTCAAGTATTAATTCTCAAGCACTCCATTGGATGAAGGATCCATTGATTCAAAGGAAAACAAAACCCTGCTAGCACTCCATTGGATGAGACAGTTTAACAGATTAGCTCTCAACTTGCATTTCTATGGCATCTTTGTCAAGTTTTGGACTTCTGTTGTGGTGGAAATCACTTCAATTGTCTAATGAAATCAAAGCTTGAAGAGACTAGGATGTTATGTTAATATAAGAACTATGATTTATTTTAAGCAAAGGCACATTTTCATTAGCCTATCTGTAGTTGGCTAATTTGCTGCTGATGGTGTTTTGCACATGAAATGGATAAGTCTGTCATGTAGAAACTCAAATTCTTACTCCTAAGATTAAAATGTAATGAAATTTCAATTTTTTGGTGGATTGCACAGGTTTGTGGTGAAAAGTTTCCATTTTCTAAAACTTTGAACTATGTTGTTAGGAAGCTTAAATGTGAGTTAACAAATGGACCTTATAGATCTATTTAGTGACTGGTTTTATTTCATTATGCAGGATGGGATTAATGAGTTCTTGACTATATCATTTGAGTGTTTAATTTCTTGTGGACATGAACAATGTTGAAGTAATCCATCAGATTAATTTTTTTACTAATGTAATGCAATCAATTATATCCTTTGTAATATTTCATTTTGTGATTTATGAATGAATATTGATACTTTGGTTGCCTTGACCATTTCTGTTTTGCAAATATATTTAAATTTTCTTGATTTAATTTTAGTGAGCTTTATTTGAGATGCTTGTATGTTGTCAATTCTTTAGGGCAATTATAATTGCTATGAAAAGTATTACTCAAATAGTCTATAATTTAGATAAAAATGAATCAAATGATTTTGGTGGCAATAGTTACTCTTTTACCAGCAATACTCAAAGGTGGTTGCGAAAAGAATTTATAAGTCATTACAAAAGGTTAATTTGGTGGCTGTTATGATTGCCACTAAAAACTATTTGTTTTTAGCGGCAATTAAATAAGTCTTTTTCTAACATTTGTTTAAATTGCCATGAAATTTTTTATCCCACACCCCTCCTTCCTCTCTCAAGCAAATTTTATCCCATTGAATTCAATTAATTTTTTCGTGTTTCCACTCTCCCACCTCACAAATTTGTTTTTTAATTCCTTTGGAACAATACAAGAGAAAACCAATGAGTATGACAAAAAAATTGATTACATCTCTATTTAAAAATTGATTCACATGTGTTTTGTACCGTAAAGATACAACCGAGTATGCTCATAGGTAATATCAAATGGGTGGTTTGATCCAATTGATTTTTGTATGGTTTAAAGATATTGCTGTAATATGAACTTTGTTATTATTATCTAAGCACAATATGTACTTTATAAACTCTAATTCATTCATTAAATAAAAAGAAACTACAACTGCTATGTTTGTTATTATTATTTAAGCACAATATGTACTTTATAAACTCTAATTCATTCATTAAATAAAAAGAAACTACAACTGCTATGTAGTTTGAGAACGTAAGCATTATTGACCAAATTTCGTTACCAAACGCTTTGCGTTCCTATTTGCAATATCTTTCTTTATTATTTTAAGACCGTGTTGCTGTTTTAACAAAATCTTTATACAAATCACTTCTCAGTTGAAAGAGGGGGTGCATATGGTATGAATGTAATAAAGAGAGTGAGTAAGGAAAGAAACCACAAATCTATGGATACACCAGACTCAACATCATCTCAACCCATCACTCTCACCTCAGCTTTATCCCTTCCCAGATCATGTAAAAAGACTGATTCCCATAAAATAGAAAACCTTGTAGAATATTCATATGTTCCAGATGATGCCAAAATTACTGAAACTATACCTCCCCTCTTAAGCCCTTACAACATCTTCAAACGACAAAGATCATTTACGAGATCAATCAGGAATCTAATTTCGACAAATCAGCCTCACATGAAGGAGTACGTACAATCATCTAGACTTGACCAGTGCAACCTTAAAGCAACAAACCAAGAACAATATGTTGATTTAGAGATTCCCCAAAGTCTCATAAATCATTGGAAATATGAAGGATACACAGCTTTACACTTTGGAGATGTGAGGTTAATCCTTTCTCTTCATGGAAGGAAAAATCAGGCTGTGTTTTGCAAAATAGCTCTCCTTGACTCAAGCTACCTTCATTATGAGAATGCTGTAATTGGGACCGTACTAACTTCACTCCATGCTGGAAGTGTAGTGCTTACCATCTTCCCAAATTACAACGTAAGCCTCAATGATGGCACTCTCTCCACAAGATTAAAAGTTCAAGTACAAATCACTAGATCTGACCAGGTTCCAAAAGCCTTGTCTGCTACCTTGCATCATCAAATAATTTACCGCCTCCAGAATCACTCAATAGATTTGCTCCTCTTATGATGCTCTTCTGATTCATTGTTGGTTGTCACCAACAGAGAAAAAGACATACCCTCGATTGTCCAGATCCCAAGAAGGATCTCAAGAGAAGAGTTAACCCAACTGATTTCTTTAGAATGGATAACAAACTATGAAAAAATCCACCAGGACAGAAGGCCTATACAATCACAAGAGGCCACCTTCAGGAGATCTGTTGATAGGTCAGTCAAAAAAATCTTCAAAAAGCCAGAAGAATGACCAAGTTCAACTCCTATCTTTCAAACCATGATGATCCAGCCAGTGCTAAAAGAAGATTGGTGTCCAATTTATGTTGTCACAGCAAAAGGAGAACCCATTTATACTGACAAAATAGATGGACATTTTATCTGGGACGTAGATCCCAACATGTGTGACCCTGAATGTGATTGTTGGATGCATGATGACGATATCGACAGAGATATCATAATCCCCAAAAGGAAGAAAAAATGAGCATGTAAACCATCTCCTCCACCACAAAGGAGATCTGACCCTGATAATGGTCCATGGGTAGGAATCCATAAAAAGGCTCCTCCCCTTCCATTCTATGAAGAAGCCCTTAAGATCCTTATAAAAGAAAACCTTCTACCACCTAATGACCCCGATCTTGTTACATGGTCTCCCACCGACTATTGTAAGCCAGTAAATCCTCTAAAAAATACAGAACCAATCCCATGTTTTATGTTCTCAGCTTCAACTTCAGAATATGACCAACATTTCCCAGTTTTGGAACGAAAAATAGACCCCTTCACAAACAGATCATCTAAACCATTCATACAACCAAATGAAGTCCAGCCCGATGGAAAACTTAAACCTTTAACCCAAACAGAGGAAGTTCTAAATTGGCAGTCTGAGAATATGGTTGCTCAAAACGATATTCTCCAAAATCTTGACAAAAAGATGGACAAAATCACATAAAGGATGGATGAGATAGATGAAAATCTCAAGGTTTTGTCCCAAAAGATGCAAAAGCATTATAAAAACCTCAAGGCTCAAGTGTCTCAACTAGACCGAGACTTGACAAATATGCTAGAAGAAAGAGCTTTTGGCAAAGATTTTCATCACAAGGAAATGGAAATCAGAAGACTGCAAGGCCAAGTGAAAGAGATTGATGATTTCTTAAAAGCTTCCAAGGAACTAAAACCTAAACCTGCTGAAGATTCCTTTATTAATCCTCCAACCTTTTGGAATTGGGAATTTATCATCCTTGAGAAAATGATTAAGAGGCTTATAATCAATTACTAACCTCTTTTTCCCCCTGATCTTTTCAGATCTCTTTTCAACATAAAATGCTTGACATGCCCACTCACACTTAGTGAGTTCTATCAATCCTTGTTTGAGTAACTGATTGCATTCTTCTCTGGCTAATGCAAAATCTGACGGACTCATTCCTAGATGAGTAGCCTTTGTTGGGTTGATGTCCTCGTTGAGTTTAAATGGAAGTTGGACAAAGAATTCTTCATTCTTCCACAGGGGTTTTGGATGAAAAAATTTCTCGTGACTATCTGCACAAAGTTTGAGCAAATTAGTCTTAATTCCTTCATATCCAACAGGAACCTCTGCGAGAGAATACAACTTTAACATCTCAGAATATGGTTTAAATTCTCTCTTGAATTTAATTCCTCATGGAAGAATTTGAAGTCTTTATGCAGCTGAATACACATCCATTCCTACAATGATGTCCTTGTTTGGGAGATTGCTGCCAATAACCTTAGTCCAAACTATGCATTCAGGAAAGAATCTGATTCCTATTTTTTCTTTTGTCATCAGGTCTGTCCTGAAGACTTTTGCATCTGCTGCTACAATGTATGCAGCATGTTTTACCCATGCGTTGATGGGAAGAATGCTTGGATTCATCATTGTTATTTGGGCACCAATGTCCATATAAGCTATGGCTTTCTTAGGATGAGAAAACTTTGACGCGAGGACTTGAACTTCAACGCAAGGGAGGGGAGGAGTAGCGCAAGACCCTTAATTTTTAATTAAAATTATGGAATTAATTTTAATTGTATTTTTGGGGATAATTGTAAAATATTTAATATATGTATGTTTGAGTGAATATATATATATATATATATATATATATATATATATATAAATATTTATTTTGGAGGATGAAATAAAAATTATTGGGTGAAGATTAAATTAATTTAATTATGAGTAATTAAATTAATTGGACAATTAATTGAGGATTAGTGGCTAATTACAAGGTAATTAAGTGCTGAAGAACCCAACCTTATTTTAATATTAATTTGGGGTGAGGTGGCACCACCAAAAGCCTATAAATAGGGTGAACATGATAGTGAAATCAGAACACCATCCCTCTTTCCTCACTGCCCATACTGCATGTAATAGTAACCCATTTTTCCCTCCCATTTTGTCTCTGTTTTCTGCCTTCCCATTTCCAGTCACGGTTATAAAAGAAGAAGAGATGGAACTCTTCAAAGTATCATTACTGGAACATCCAAACACTGAAACACCAAAACCCCAGTACAAAAGTTATTTCCCATACCATTACGAAGCTAAAGAGCCCAGTTTCGCAGCAGCAAACACCAGTTGCAGTTTCGCCGTTTTTGGACGCATACACTTTAGCAGAAGCAGAACACGCTACAAGGGTAAGGGCACCTTCCAACTTTCTAGTTGCATTAGGGCTGTAGTGTATAATTTTTATGGCATTACTAGTGTTTCATGACTATTTTGAAACTGGTTTGCCCATGCTTGAAAGAAATGAAAAAAATGCATTTTTGACGTTTTAAAGCTCTGTGATGATTCTGTTTTGAGCTGAATACACTAAAGATGTGTTGTTTATGTGGGAAAGTAGAAAATGTCTTGAATGTTATTTCAAACATGATTTAAAAATGCATGTTCATAAAACTGTTTTAAAAATGGTTTTGAAATGCAAAAATGCATTCTGTTTGTGTGTTGCTGCTCTGTGAATGCTGCATGTTATTCTGATATGTGTGAAAGTTGAAATGCTTGCATGTTCTTCTGATGTGTTGTGAAAGCTGAAATGATTGCATGTTATTTTGATGAGTTGTGAAAGCTGAAATGCTTGCATGTTCTTCTGATGTGTTGTGAAAGCTGAAATGATTGCATGTTATTTTGATGAGTTGTGAAAGCTGAAATGCTTGCATGTTATTTTGATGTGTTGTGAAAGCTGAAATGCTTGCATGTTCTTCTGATGTATTGTGAAAGTTGAAATACTTGCATGTACTTCTGATATGTGTGAAAGCTAAAATGCTGTGTGTTATTCTGTTGGTTTGAAGTTCTGGATCATTTGGTGTTGATGATTCTGATTCTGTTTTTTTTTTTGAGTGATTCTGGTAATGTTGATGATTTAAGAAGAAAAAGGGATTTTGAATGAGGATGGTATTGTCTGGAAAAGTACTGAATCTATTTTTGGTTGTCTTTTTAAAAGGAAACAGTTTTGTAAGGTGTTGAATTTCACTGGTTTTCGAAGGTGTATTCGATTACAACATGTGTGTATTCGACTACAACCTGTAAAGGTTCTGTTTTACTGAAGTTTTCAAACTTGTATTCGAATACAAGCCCTTGTATTCGAATACAGAGAAAGGATTTCTGCTTCTGACTTAGCATCTGTATTCGACTACGACCATGTCGTATTCGAATACAGAAGTGAGATTTTAACACTGTATTCGCATCTGTATTCGACTACAAGCATGCTGTATTCGAATACAGAATGCAAATTTTCACTTGTTTCAGTTTCTGTATTCAAATACAGTGGGTCTGTATTCGAATACAGATTCGTGTTTTTCCAAAAGCACTGTTTTTAGCTTCTGTATTCGAATACAAGGAAGCTGTATTCGAATACAGATTCGTGTTTTTCAGAAAATCAAGTTTTAAACACTGAGATATGCATTTTAAAGTGTTGGGAAACTTGGAGAAGTGTTAAAGTAATTTTAAAAGGAGGTTTTGAAATATTTTGAAGAGGAGAGGATGAAGTATTGAAAACCTTTAAGGAACTGGGAGAAAAGATTGAATTTTCAAGGTTTTGTCTTCTGTATTCGACTACAGGCATGTTGTATTCGAATACATAATGTTAAAATTACAGTTTCATGTTTTTGTAATCGAATACAAAGGGTCTGTATTCGAATACAAATTCGAGTTTCCAGAAATTCCAAGTTTTCAAGAGTGTTTGTAAACCGTGAGTGTTTTGGGAATGTTGGGATTGTTGTGGTGAATTAAAATGGAACTGTTGGTGATATTTTGAAATGGTGGTGATAAAGTTTTTAAGACTTTACTGATGAAATGAAAGAGGTGTTTTGTGCACTAAGATAGCCTCTGTATTCGAATACAGAGTGTCATTCTGCATTGTTTTTAGCTTCTGTATTCGAATGCAGATGAGCTGTATTCAAATACAGATTCGTAAAATTCCAGAAATCCTCAGTTTTAAACTCTGTGATTGAATTTTTAAGAGTTTGGGAAAACCTTTCAAAGTGTTAATGATTAATGGATTGTTTAATCATGACTGCGATGATGTTAATTCTTACTATGCTGAAATATTTTAAACATGATGAGAAGCATGAATTTTCTGTTTTTGCATTCTATTTATAAAGAAGTGAAACACTGCATATTCATGCATTGCATAGTCAAGTGGTACCCGCGATGGGCCACAGAGTAATGCACAACCACGTGCTGATCTGTTGAGCGATTGCACGAGTGCTGGACTGTTGAGCGTCTGCACTAGGTACTGATATGTTGAGCGATTGTACTTTGGTATATAAGTGTTGGACTGTTGAGCGTCTGCACTGGTACTGAACTGTTGAGCGTCTGTACCCTGAAATGCGCAGCCACGTGCTGATCTGTTGAGCGATTGCACGAGTGCTGGACTGTTGAGCGTCTGCACTAGGTACTGATCTGTTGAGCGATTGTACCTTGGTATATGTCAAACGTGCTGGTCTGTTGAGCGACTGCACGAGTGCTGGACTGTTGAGCGTCTGCACTGGGTGCTGATCTGTTGAGCGATTGCACCTTGGTCTTGAGGGCCGTTAAAGTCCACATAATGTGCTGGTCTGTTGAGCGACTGCACCTTGATGATTCCAAGAAACTGTATACATGAGCATATACATATTGCATTGAGGTATTGGTCGGTGGGTCACGTTTGATTATATGATGAATGAGTGGAAAATTGAATGTGTGTGAGTACTGTCCAGAATCTGAAATTCTGATTTAATGATTGTGTTTTGCTGAGATGTTGTTTGTACTTACCACATATTTCATAATGATTGGTTGCTGTTTTTGAAAAGGCATATATGTCATTAAATTTCAAATGAGCATTATTATTTTCCTCATCATCATATGTTATACCATGATTATAATTGTTGCTGTGCAATATATGCTATGTGAATATTTGTTAATTTCGGTCGGTGACCCTTGCTATTATATTGTGGACTTTGGGCTTTGCCCTCATATGTTACCCGAACCCGTCCTACCAACGGATACACTAACGACGGAAACGTCGTTAGTTTCCCCTGATCTTTACGTACGGAGTCTACGTCGACAACGCAGAGGGACAGACGGTTGGCTGAAGACGAGACTTATAGAGGATATGATGGAGACCATGCTACTATAGTTTAGTGCATGATCAGTCTACACTTTTGTATAGGGTCTTGAGTTTTGGGAAATGTAATTTTATTTTGGGAATTAATGTATTACTTTTTCCGCTGTATTATTCTGCACTCTGACACGGATTGGGTGATAACTTTTGAAATGAACTGATTTTATTTTAATTCCCTTGATATTAATTTTGGAAAACTCATTTTGTTATAATTAAGGATAATTTAGATGTTTTTCTCAAACATATTTTTTACCAAGCCTTCTATTGATTAAAAAAAATGAAAAGAAAATTAAAATTAATGTCAATATAGTTTTTCATTAAAGATTCATATATGAAGAACATGCTCTCGAGTGTAGCTTGATAAAGAAACACATGGGAGATAATTGGATAAATATAATTGTAGAAACAAAGTTGAAGGTACAAATAATGCACAGCTAAAGCAAGGAACCGTACCTTCTCGGATTATTATCAACCCATAACAATCAAAGTAATGTAACCTCCTTTTTGTTTTGAATAAGACAACTAAATATTCGCAACAAAACATAATATTCCAACTCTACATATTTGGTATCCAACATTGCCAGCCTCTAATGTCCTGCATTTGTTCAAATGGAATTCTCTCAAATCCCACGACATGCTACAAATGGAGCAATTGAGTAGTAGAAGATGAGTAATGTTCTTGGAACATAAAATTTGACATTAAATGAGACACAAATATTATACTACGACATTTTATAAAACATAAAAGGTGATATTTATCGTATTTTATACGATATTGTATTTGTATCAAGTCTTGATGGAAAATATATCGTGTAGATTAATTTACACAAAAATGCTTTTTACACCTATCTCGAAAAAGTTTATATATTAAAACTAATAAAAATTTATGATTTTAAATATAGTCTTTTGTCACATTATAAGGATTCTCTTGTTTTCTCAATAAAATAGAGACCTCTGTTACTCAAGTTTTTAGTATAACAATGCAATGTATTTTTAAGATGATAACATCTATTTTGTATAATTGGACTTTTATGCATTTAAAATATTAGTAATTGAATCATCTCTTTCTTTTGAGAAATAGAAATGATCCTTACCCCACATTTCATTTTCACCCCTTTCCTCTTCACCTCACCAATATTCATTCTTCGGGCGCACCACCTTTTTATATATTAAGTTCAAGTATCAGTGGTTAAATCTCACATCGACTATAAATGCGATAAATAATATATATAAGATAAGTGATTCATATACTTATTGTTTTAAGGTTTTAAATAGAGATATAATATTAAAGTCTCTTGTAGTCTTAAAATATTTGTTTCATTGTTGCTCCCTACTTCTCAGACTCGCCAAGAGCATGGCCTGCCTTCACCTATAAGTTCATTGCCTAGTCTGCCACCTTCATTTGGATGTACGTGTTTGATCTTAAATGAACCTAAGTTTATAATTGTATAAATTTCATTGTCAAACAAATTTAACATCTTTTGCTTATATTTCTCTTTCAAAGATAGACACATATTGTGGAGCTAAATATAATTAGAATCATAAATTTAGGATAGCCTAAGAAATAATGAAAATACACGATTTCTTGGGCCAAAAAAAAATCAATTTATATAATTTTTTTAATTCAAATTAAATAATAGAGAATAATATTGTGAAAATAGAAAAATAATTAAAATGAAATAATTGAAAAAGGGATGGTTCTAGGAAATTATCATCATGTGCCTAAATGATAGAATAATCCTTACACGAGTTGATAGATTTTACAATTAAGATTGATAAAGGAAAAAGTTGTGTTGGGTCAATTTGGGAACATAATAATTCAAATGGAAGCCTCAAGGAAATGAGAATCATGTGCTATTTATCCTAAGAAAGACAAACAAGATTAATTGGAACAAAAAATTGAAGAGCATGTGTTGCAAATGGCATGTCATATATAATTGGAGGATTAATCTCATCGATATGCCTATAAAAATTTCCAATAAAAAGTTGGCATGTCATAATTTCATTTGATAGACATGACATCAAATAAAAAAAATGCATGACATATTATATATAACATTTTCATTTTACATATTTATCTTGGCAGTCATTATTAAATCAACAATTATTGAATGAGGTCGGCTCATAATCACATGGGATGTCTAAGTCATTGGCCATGGATGCCAATATAAATCGATGCCTAATTTTGGAAAGGTGAGTACATTATGTGCAAAACCTATTAATATATATGACAATAATAAAGATACAAATGAAAAGTTTCATTTGCATTAGGACAATTAAAAGTTTAAAACATTATACAAATATCCATAAATAATTGAACAACTATTCATTTTGTATAGTGGTTAATATTAAATGAATCAAGGAATGAACATGACACAAGTGATCCAATTAGCATAACACCTTTGATATAGTTATGATGAGCCTTAATGTAGGATAGCTTTTTCACTATCTTTGCTAAGTTAGCAAATATAATTAGTTGCAGTGAGAGGTTGTTAGAGCATTTCCAACGGAGTTTCTTTATCTAATAGGAAGTATCACCTGTTAAGTTATTTATTGGAGATGAAAATAAAAAGTGATTCTACAAACACTTTATAATTAGTAGAACTCTTTTAATAAAAAATTATGAAGGTGTGGATGAGGAGAAAGGAAAAGCAGAAAGGATGGAAAACAAAAAAAAATTATATTAATATCATATTACAATATGTGATTAGGGAAAAAATAATAGAACGAATATTTTGAATATGTCTCCGTCATTTATTATTATGATTATGAAAGTAGTGTAATGTGTATCACCTATATAATAACCTAACATAGTTTTAATTAAGAATAATTAAATGTCAAAATTAATTATTTACTTCTAGAATCAATTTCATCTTCTATCTATAGATCACATCAATGTGCTTATTGTAATAGATGACATGCTCAAATCAGTTGGCATAACAATTGAACAACTTCACTCTCTTAAATATTTCGGAAGAGCAATAACTATACTCTTTTTGACAATGCTACTTTTAATCTCATTCACGTCACAACCTAAAAATTGTTTTATGTTGGCAGTCACAATTGTACTCTGTAAAGGTATTTTTTGCATAAACATCACAATTGCAATTACGACTACATTTGTCGTATTTGTCTCTGTTTTGTCGCAATATCTAAAATGCTGATGTTAAATGTGAGTTAGAAGTTTTACATTGGTTGAAAAAGTGAATGTAGCAATATATAAGTGAGATAATTCATATACTCATTGTCTTTTAATTTTGAGTAAATGTGTGGTGTCCAATTCACTCGTGTGATTGCTCCTACCTCAATGTGATGATCTCCAAATTTCAATCATGAGCCAACTATGATACTAGAATCGATGGTTGACCGACTCGAAAGTTTTCCTAATCAAAAGTGTTAAGAAAGCGTATTTTGTTGATGTGCGGCCAACGACAATACAGATATACGTGGATGGATAAACTTCACTTTCCACTTAAAGAGGAACATATCCATATAAATAAATGGACTTACACTTATAATTATTTTTAATCAAATATGATGATCTCCTAAACTCTGCTCCTGCCAAAGAAATGTAGATGCATGGTGTTCCATAGATATATATACATAGTGAATGGGCCCGGTCTTATGACCATGATGGTATAGTACGTGGCTGCTACAAAATTGGAGAAGCACTGGGAATTCGATGATACCTACATTGAGTCATAGATCAATAAGTGGACAATTTGATTGTCTAAAGGAACTAGTCAATGACATCTTGAGCGGTGCAAAGATTGTAAAGGTACTTAATTTGTAAAAATATTTTCTATTTTTATGTATTAAAATTTATGTTTAGTTTTATTTATTAAAAAAAATGTGAGGCTTAAGAAATAAAAAATTATATATATATTTTCAAAAGCAATGAAAATGTTAAATAATAATTCTCATTATATATAACAAAGAATATGTAAGCACTAAAGTTTAATTGGTAGGAGTGTATATGATAAAGGTAAACCCGCAAATCCGATTATTCAATCTAATTCGACCTGTGTTTTGACCTAACCTGTTAAGGATCTAACCTGAACCAATCAATTGAAACTCAATTATGTTCGATTCGGATATCAGATTTAACTTTTTGAACCCATGAACTCGCGAACTCAATTCATTGACGCGAAATATGTATTTTTATTTATTCTTTTACTATTGATGTATAGTTAAAATTTAGTTGTTGGATTATGATTGACAATTTATTGCTAATAATTAATATAAGTGTTTTGTTGTGTTTGTGGATGTATTTTAAGTATTAAATGATATCTTACGATATAATTTTATTATTTTTTAGATGTTGAAGTATTTAAATTTAATTAAATTTTGTTTAAAAAAAAATTTATTTGATTCAGGTTTGATGGAAATATCATGAGTTGAGAGTTCAATCCAACCCAAATAAAATTAATTGATCGGTTCGAATATTGGATTTCGTCAAAAACAACCCAACCCAACTCATATACACCCCTATTAGTTGGGATATGACCCTAATTAATTTTTTATTTATTAAATGCCCTTGATTAAATTCTGTTGTTATGATGTGTATTTCTAAAAACTAGTGAGTGAGAATCACATTTTGTGTGAAAAATATGGAGATTTGTGAGGTAATGACTTCAATAATCTCTCTTTCTTCCAATATGTTCATTTGTCTTTAATTATGTTATCTCTCAATATGTCATTTCATTTATAATCTATTTGTATCACATAAATACATAAATAAATAAATAAATAAATAAATAAATAGTTGAGGAAAAAATCGTTCTATCTTATTGTCCTTTTTGCAGTGTTTCTTAATTTTTGGATATTTGTTTTTTTCTTTCCACAAAATTTAATGTCAGATAAAGAGTTCAACTATAAAAAACAATGAATAATCTATATCCCGGCAGGTACATTATTTTCCATAAATTTTTATTGTTTTATTTCCTTATAGAATAATGAAGTTTTACTTGAAAGCAAGATTTTTCATAAACCTTATAATTATAAAATAGTCTGAGCAGTAAAGGTCCCATTGAGCAGCAAGTAAAATATGATAATTAATATAATATTACAGGAAACAAATAATCCACACTCAAGGTGGAATTCTGTTTTTATATTTTTATTTTGTTTTATTTACTGTGTTCATATTTTTTATAGAAATTATGAAATTGATGTTACTTGGTATAGTAGAAAATAATTTAAATGTAATTTTGGTTCAGATATTTTTTTATTCACAATTTTGAACCGTTTATTTTTAAGTACGCAAATTTAGTCTTTAATTTTTTTAATAATTGATTTTTTCTTCACCTGTATATTTTAGGTTGAATTTTAATAGTGTGATGTTTACCTTACATCTGAGTTAATGTTGCAACAATGTCTATATGAATAGTAAAAAATAACTTACATTTCATTAAAATTTATATTAATTTATAAGACAAAAGCAATTAAATTTGAAGTAAAATATTTTTAGGTGAATTTTCATTTATTTATACTAGTGCATAAAAACTTTTTTACACTAATTTTTTGACTTTTTAACACATGTTTTTGTAACACCAATTATATAACTCATTTCCAACGTCACATAGACATCTCACTTATCATAGATAAAAAAAAGTTAATAAAATTAAAAATAAAAGATTAAAATCATATATTTAAAAGTATAGAAATAATTATAAATGAAATAAAAATATAGAAAAAAAAACTGTATTTAAATATAGAAAGAAAAAAAAAACAGAAAAAGTGATATGACTAAGAATAAGAATAAAAGAGAATGTAAGAACTCTTTATTTAACGGCCATTATGGTTTTCAATTGAAAAGTAAAAAAGCAAGTGATTTTCATAAAGTGATTTTTGATGAAGTTATTTTCTTGAATCGTGGCACTTATCTTAAAGCCTAGGAACGAATTCTTGCAATGTCACTATGCATGTATATTCTTTGTTTCTTACACAAGACATGTATAAAATGTAAGAATTACTAAAGAAAACAATGATGAACTGTTTAATCGATTAAAGTAACTATCTAGGTTGAGCCTCTTGGATAGATGCTGCTGAGAAATCAATGTCAGGCCAATGGATAGAGTAATATTAAGTCTAAAATTATGAATTAATATCTTGTATTGATTTTACTTATAAATGAAGTTGGGCTTAAGCTATTCAAAGAAGTTGAGGTAAGGATTATAATACACAATTTAACAATTTAAGTGTTTGTATATGTTGTTTTTTTAGTTTCAAAAAACTATTTCAAAATAAATTTATGTCACCGAAGATATTACTGGGTTGAGTCTCGGACTAAGTTGTTCTCTTTTAGACGTGAACTAGGTCGCTCTCTTAAGGTATTTCGCAGTAGAAAACCGTTCTAGAATTACACCATTAATATGGCGGTTAAAGTCATTCTACGGTTAAGTTAAGGTCACTCTCTGGCGGTTAAAGCTACTCGCAATATGGTACTATGACCACTTCATAAATCAAAAGAACTACTGCATAAAAAACCGCTTGAAAAGGGAGAAGTGACTTGGAAATAAATCGAGCAGAATAGAAAAGAAAGAATAGATAAAGTTGGAAAATGCATCCAACTTTGTTGTACTTTTAGTTTGAAACTTATTATATAGTGATGGAAGTAAACTCACATATTTTTCTATCAAATGTGAGACTTTAGTATTTATAAAGTTGAAAACTACTTAATATATGAGATTTTTTCAATATGGGATTTCAACAATTTTTAAATTCAAACATTAACATACTCTCTGTGTTCCAATAATATATGAGTACGATAAAAATGGTTGAAAATTGAAGTTACAATGGCATTACAATGAGCAAAGCACTCCAAGTAGTCGGCCTTGAGATGAGACACTTGAATATGTTGTCAATTGAATTGTCGGTTGGTGAAGTATGACGATCGATGTGAATTTCACAAAAATAAGAGAGAAGTTATTCGAAATAAAAGAATTATGCTCAAATATGATATTGAAGCAATAACGCTCTTAAATGGAATTGGATCTCATTCTCAAAAGTTAACAAAAAGATAAAGGTGTTGAAACACATATACATCTAATAATTTGATAATTTTGATAACGTGAAACTCCATTACAACTTCAATAACCACAAAACACGAAACAATCAAAATGGACAGTTTAATACATTTTAGCAGTGTTAAACCACATCTTAGCAGCGATAATCAACGATTTGTGTATTAGTATACAAATTTACATAAAATTTTAGTTTTGTAGATAATACTTGGAGAAAAGGTTGATATACATTAATATGATAGTTTTGGCATAAGTGTATGATGAATCTCAACAGCTCTCATTAAGTCTGCCAAATATTTTCCATTTTTAAAAGTTAGTACTCGCTTCTCAAAGCCAAATATTTTGATTTTATCCATTAAACAAGTAACTAATTAATACCCAAACTTTGACTTTCATGTTTATCCCTTAGCTTTCAAGTAAGTTATATTTTGGTATGCTAACTCCTATAATGGTGGTTAAAAAAATCTACTTTATTTGTCGAATAATTTAGAGATAGACTTCAGTAATTAAAATTAATAAAATTTAAAATAATTTATAGATTTAATTTCAGTTTTAATTTCTTATTTTTATTGATTTGCATATTGATCCTTTATTTTATAATCCGTCAGTTTTAATCTTTTCTTATATATTTTAACTAAAAAATAGTAAAACAGTGATTTGATATTTTTGAATAATGTAGCTATGATGTAGAACCATTTAGATACATTAATTATTTACAATTCATTAATTAAATTGTAAAAATTAATAATTTCAAAAGTTGAAACTAAAACTTTAGTGAGTTTATTGCAATTTCATATATATCAATCATTCAACGTTATTGTATTATACGTCACATCGTTTAAAATATTTTACATTTTCATTTTTTAATTAAAAAATCTAACGAAGAAACTAAAATTGTGAATTTTAAAATAAGAAAATCAATTTTACGAATTGGTGAAAATAGAGAGACTAATAATGAAAACTTAATTTATAAAACTAAAAACTCTATCATATTAGTCCTTCTACAATATAATCTCAAGAATCAAATAACACTAATACAAATCATAGATTTTTTTTTAATTTTAATAATTCTTTCAGAATTTTATAAATGAAATTGTCCGGCACCTAAAATTTCATAGACTAGATTGGAGATTTACTCAAAAAATCTCAAACTAAAAATTTAACCAATTTTATTTTTCTGGTTGAGTTGAAAAGATCCATATGCTGAAATGAAAGGTGCCTATAATTATTAAGGCCTTTTTTCCTTGTTAACAAAGAAACTGAGACTTGAGACTAGTATCTTCTAATTTTCACTTCACTGGTCCCTTTTCTTGTTAGCTTTGATCCATATTAATTATTTGACTTAAGAAAATGACAAATGTTTTTTTAAATATAGATGAAAAACTTCCAATTAGGGGAGCTGCAAATGCAAGATATCTTGGTTTGGTGAGATTAGATCATAACTAGTTTTATATTTAAATGAAGAAGTAAATCAGCCAACTGTAATCTAAAATTTCATTATCTTGGTTTGGTGAGATTAAATATTTCATTATGAGCCAGGACCACTGAAGAAAAGCATATGAAACTATGTTTACAATTAAGGATCATAAGCTACAAAAAAAAATATATGTAAGAACAAAAAATAGAGAGAAAATATGTGTTTTAAAAGTTTGATAGAAACTCTACAAAAAAAGCCTCACATGATCTTACCTTACCTATCTTATTTCTTAAGACAGTGGAGATCACAAGATATTAAGGTTGATGTGTTAGGCTTTAGGCCACGTTTTGTTGTGTTGTTAGTGCATACATTTTGAGGTCACTAATCAATTAAAATATTTTTGGGTTAAATGAAATTTTAATCTTTTTATTTTGTTTAAAATAAAATTTTAGTTTCTTCATTTTTAAAAATTGATTTTTAAATCTTCTATTAATTAGTTATTGATATTTTTCGATCTTCATCATTTTTTATAATGTGACACTCTCATTGATAATATGACACTTAGATAAAAAAACTTATATCATTATTGCATAGAGAGTCTAGTATACAATAAAAATAAATGAGGAAATTATATACTACTACCTTATAAAAAAAAATTCGGGAGAGACTAGTTCTCATAACCCAACTAAAATCAAACCATTTGTAAAAAATAAATAAACCACATTCACAAAAAATGTAGTTTGAATATGAGAAAATAGATGGTGCAATGTAGATACAAATAAATTTTAAGAGAATAAGAATCTTTAATTTTATTATTTTATTTCACTCAAAATTTATAAGTGTTATCAATAAATAATCATTTAATTAACTGTGTATGATTGACTATAATATAAAACTTAAAAAAATTTACATTAACAATATAGTACATGGTGATCAAACCCTTTGAATATTTGTACCAAAGATAAGAGTAATATTAATTAATTTAATATTGTAATAATATTCAACTGCATATTTTACCATTCCGTCTAAAAAAAATGAATTGCATAGTTTGTATAAGATACACCACCATTTCATTCCCATAACCACCATACATACATTGTTGTCATTGATCCCCACCATGTAATAGTGCACATAAAGGATCTCATGTGCTTTTTCATCCCCCATATGCTTGCACACTCTCATGCATACATTAATATAGGTAGAAAGAAAAAGAGAATGAGATTCCATACGGATAAAAAGGAATGGACCCAATCATTGATCTTTTTCTTACATTTTAACCTTTCTTATCCATCACTCCAACAAAAAACAAAAACAAAATATAAACATATATATATATATATATATATATATATGAAGTTACATACAAGAAAAACATGATGATTTATAGCACAATATCTCACCCAACGAAACATCTACCAAGCTTCCTTGATTCTCTTCTAATAATTAAATACCTCATAATTCTAACACCAAAATTCATTATACATTATACATTCATTAATAACATTCATTGCCAAGTGTCCAAAATTAGAATCACCCCTCGTGCTTTAGTTTGCAAAAAGTAATGCCCTTCACAAGAGGTTGTATGGCAGATCCCCACCTTCCCATGTTACAACTTCCCCTCTACTTGTCCCTACCTTCTCCTCATTTTATAAACATAATTAAATAATATTATTTAAACTGATTTAACCATCTAAAATGAAATATAAATTTGAAAATAATTTCAACAACAAATTAATCATCTAAAATATTGTCCACAACCTGTTTTGTTAGAATCACACAAACTCTTATATAAAACCCCACATCCCTCTCTTCTCTTTCCCTCCAATTCCTCTCTCTTTTCCAAAATTTTTCCTTATTCATTAACCATTAGTCCTCTATTTTGTTAACACTACAACACTACTCAAAGATCACACACTTTTCAATTAAGCAAAAAAAAAAACATAATAACCAATCAACAACAACAACAACAACAACATGTGCAGCTCTAAGACCAAAGTAACCGTAGTCATAGAATCCTCCATCAACACAACAACACCACCAATTTCTAGAATCAATGGAAGACCAGTACTTCAACCAAATTGCAACAACCATGTTCCAAATCTTGAAAGAAGAAACTCAATCAAAAAAATAACACCACCACCAAAATCACTTTCTCCACCACCACTTCCAAACAAGACTACTAATTCAATATTGACACCACCAATTTCTCCAATAGCTATAAAGAGAGGAAATGACAATAATGCCCTGAATTTAAGCTATGAAAAGATTGTGATTCCTAAAAACATAATAATAAAGAGTAGTCCAAGTTTGGAGAGAAAGAACTCAAAGAGTTTCAAAGAAGGGTCAATTGGTGTTGTTGTTGAAGGTTCATTGAGTTATTGTTCTTCTTTGATCACTGAGTCACCTGGAAGTATAGCTGCTGGGAGAAGGGAACAGGTGGCACTCATGCAAGCTCAGAGGAAAATGAAGATTGCTCATTATGGAAGATCTAAGTCTGCTAAATTTGAAAGAGTTGTTCCTATTGATCCTTCAATTACCACTGAAGAGGAGAAAAGATGCAGCTTTATCACACCCAATTCAGGTAATTAATTGCTATACTAAATATTTTAGTATATTTTA
This sequence comes from Cicer cuneatum, assembly GCA_037974295.1. Classification (NCBI taxonomy): domain Eukaryota; kingdom Viridiplantae; phylum Streptophyta; class Magnoliopsida; order Fabales; family Fabaceae; genus Cicer; species Cicer cuneatum. Next base: position 50,256,708 of record JBBPBO010001984.1, on the reverse strand, counting down.
AAATTATCTCTTCATATTTCCATGTTAATGTCATTCTTGTTAAATAGTCTCACATTGAATCAGATAAGAATATTTTGAGGAACTAAAAATATTTTGATACAAATTCATATGTATCATTTTTCTGTACTTAGTGCTATGTGGCTTTATCTGAAAACAACATGCGTTAAATTATTTCAATGTCTCTTTTGATGAATAGATCCTATCTATATTGCTTATCATGATGAAGAATGGGGAGTTCCAGTTCATGATGACAAGTAAGCTCCCACTTATTTACTTTTCTCTTTGTATCACACACATAAGATTTGTTTGGATTGAATTATTTATGTTTGTCTATTAATATAAATATTTGGAGAGCTTACAAAAACAATTTATAATGTATTTATATATTTATTTGTATGTATGTTATGTTATAAGCACTTATGTTTATTTACTGACATGAATTAACTGAGACAAATGATGAAGACTGACAAAAACTCTTATATATGTTGTCCATATTCAGGATGTTGTTTGAACTTCTAGTTTTAAGTGGTGCTCAAGTTGGATCTGATTGGACTTCAACCTTGAAAAAACGCCTAGATTTCAGGTTTGATTCTGCTCAAACTCATTCATATACATAATTCCATATGCACAAACATTAACATTTATTTATTTTGTTTTAGTGAAGTAATATAATTTTAAATTTATATACAGGGCTGCATTTTCAGAATTTGATGCAGAAAAAGTGGCCAACTTGACTGATAAGCAAATGATTTCTATAAGTTCAGAATATGGCATTGATATAAGCAAAGTTAGAGGAGTTGTTGATAATGCTAACCAAATTTTACAGGTAAAGAAACCTTTAATTAATTAGGCCAAAAAATATTTGCCCTTTTCATCATTCTTTTTCTACTTGATATCTTTTCTTTTTAGTTATAGAGATATTCTAGTTCTAGTAGAAAATAAATAACAGAAAAGTTAAACTATTAAAAGAATATTATTAGAGACTTGTTTTATTCCACTTCTCATTATTTTCTTTTATAATTCACTCATTTATGAAATGAAAGCTCCAGACAAGTTCCAATAGGGTATAAGTTTAACTTCTAGTCCCACATGAGTTGATTGATCACTGCTAAATTTTAAACCATATCAATGTTGCCAGATATTACAAAAAATTTGTTAGTTTTGTTTAGATAAATCATATATTTTGACAAAAAAAAAATGTGGTGTCTTTTGATTTTTATGTGTATTTTTTAAATGTGTGTAAGTTGTAGAGGAAGAAAAAAAGAGACTTAACGATAAATATATACTATGTCTGTATATTGATTTTCAAATAACACAACATTATTTAACATTATATTGCAATTAATTTTAAATTAAGTATATAAAAAATAAATAAGTTTTCAATGGTCATAAAGTATCTGCTAATATTTAGTTTGAAAATTGTCATTACAGGTTAAGAAAGGGTTTGGTTCATTTGCCAAGTACATATGGGGGTTTGTGAATCACAAACCAATCTCAACACAATACAAATTTAGCCACAAGATTCCAGTGAAGACATCAAAATCAGAGAGCATAAGCAAAGACATGATTAGAAGAGGTTTTAGGTTTGTTGGCCCAACAGTGGTTCATTCATTTATGCAGGCAGCTGGCCTAACAAATGACCACTTAATCACTTGTCATAAGCACTTGCAATGCACTTTATTGGCAGCTAGACTCAATATTGAGCAATCTCTATAGATCCAATTTCAAATGATGAATAAGGAGCAATTATAAGAGATTGATCCTACAAGATTTCCAGACATCAATTAAAAGTTGCTATTATTATATATGCTTAAGTGCATATGTAATAGTTTAATGTGCTAACTATAGTTTACTTTTTTTTTAAGTTAATTGTTGTGTATAATATTAGATAGGCTTAAAAAGTTTCTTTTTTTTCTCTTTCTGATTTGTGAGTTGTTGTGAGAATTTTTAATGATAAGTTTGAGTGTGCTAAAGTTTATTCATTGCAAAGTTTAAGAATCTTTAACCAAGTTTCATTTATCTTCGAACTAAATTTTAGATTATCATGATTTTTTTTTTCAAATTCAAAGAATTCAAAAGAAAAAAATTGATGATTGCATAGTTTAAGAAGAAGAAAAAGAGAATAAATAATTATTTTAGTCTTTGAAATTATAAAAGTCGATCTGTTTAGTTTTTCAAATATGCAAAATAGTTATTGATCGATATTTTTTAATTTAAATAATTAAATTACTATATTCACAAATTTAAAGAATTAAATTCACCTGACCTTATAATTTCATGAATTAAAATCTCTTTTTACTAAAAAAATAATAACAATATTGATATTAGTTAGAGAGAAGAAAAGGGTTAAGCATGATGGTGTTATTAAGTGGTGGGAGTGTTAGGGAACAGTGAGCATGTGCATGTGCCAATGGGAGGCAAGGGCATGTGTGGTGTCAGTTTGCCTTGTAGAGAGACCATGTGACCCATAAGGACTTTGCATTATTTTGGTTTCCTTTAACAGCCTGTGTGGGATACTTGTTGAGGGTGTGTACGGACCACCTTAACATCCCTTTTCCCTTCTCTTTGCTTTGTTTATGGAGTTGTTATAATTTATCTTTATTGTATTCTTTAACTTTTTGGCTTTGAGTGATATCATGTCATGTTATATTATACCCCTTTCCAAATTATTTTGGAGTTAGTGATGTTTTGAGTGGCCTTCAATACATTTGTCATGTGCTTCTGTACTACTTGATTACTAATGTATATATAAATATACTTTCTTTTTAAATTGTTAAATAGATAAAATAGAGAAATTCTAAGGTGGACTATTAATATTTTGTTTAAATGATATATAGAAATTATTTAAAATTGTAACGATGATTGACAATTTTTTTTTTGAATATATAAGTTAGTAATTTTCTTCATTTTTATAGCTGAGACGGTGGTTTAATTGGCGTCAGTTTGATAAGTTGAATTTTGAATAGTATGTTCGTTTTTCTTATTTTTATTGAACTAATATCGATCAAATTATTGTCTCGATTGGAAAAACTAAAATGACGATTAACCTATATTTTATAAAAATATCATTGATTATCGTTAAAAATTTGATTGATTTTTAAATATGATACACGATGGAAAGATAGTCACCGTTTCATCTATGCATATAAGATAAAGATAAGTATATATCTTCTCCCCGTGTGCCTTCTTCACTTTCTTTATTCTAATTGATTACATCAAACATTGAATAATAACTAACTATTGTTGTAGAAGCATTTAACATGGTTACACATGCACAAGAGAGGGAGTCGCAAATTCATGAGAAATTATAAGTGGCTTCCCTAACAATAACTTCCTTGACAAGAGAGTAACAGAAAATATGGTTAATTAATGTAAGGTAGTTGACAAAACCAAAAATCCACTATAACATTGACGAAAGTCTTATTGAATCTCATAAATTGAATTTCATCAATTGAGTTAATTCAATTTACAATGAATGGAACCCTGCTTTATATAATACGTAGGATCAGTACAAAATAAAAGCCAAAAAAGCTCTAACTAACTTGCACAATTTCTAATTAACTAAAATAACTAAGTAACCGTCAAACTAACTAACCAACTATTTTACAAAGTAATAATATATTCTAATAAGTCTCCCCTTTATATAAGGTATGCACAACATATTGATCCATAACAAATATTGTACCAATTAATTTTATTTTATATAGTAGTTAATACACATTGATAAATAGTTGATTATTGTTATCATATAAGCACATTTCAGTTGATCACTGTAAAAAACATTTATATGTGGATTTATATAGCATTTTAAAAAGTCACTATTGTTATTTTCATTGGGACATCAAACTTTTTATGTTTTTGTCACCGCAATTGATCACTACAACATTTTTGAGTTGTGGCAACAATAAAAAAGTGTGGTGTAAACCAAATAAACCGTGGCCTAAAGATTAGGCAACGGTTTACAAAGTGTGGTGCAGGTGGCTGTGGCGTATTAGCAAACGCAACACTTTTTTACTTTTGCCCATCAATTCTAAAAAACTGTTGCCGAAGACACTCAAAGAGGCAACGGTTTTTTTGAATGCTTCAAGCCACGGTTTTATGAGTTGGTTTTGCCAACAATTTCATAAATGTTGCATATACAGTTAGACCACGGTTTTGTGCATATTATATTTGTTTCAGGCAACACATTTATAACGTTGACAAAAGCATAGGCAACATTTTTTGGTTTAAGACAATTGATTTGTATGTGTTGCATATAATTTTAGACCACAGTTATCGAAATGTTGGTAACACATTTTGGCCACAATTGTTTAAATGTTGCCTAATTGTTTAGGCCACGGTTTTATAAGTTGTGGCAACAATAAAAAAGTGTGGTACAACACATTTATAAAGTTGTCAAAAGCATAGGCAACGGTTTTTTGGTTTAAGGCAATAGATTTGTATGTGTTGCATATAACTTTAGATCACAATTATTGAAACGTTGGTAACACATTTCAGCCACAATTGTTTTGGCTATTTGTTTAGGCCACGGTTTTATGAGTTGGTTTTGCCAACATTTCATAAATATTTTAGATGTTCAGCTATAAATATTTCATAAATATTTTATGAGTTGGTTTCGCCAACGGTCTTATCAAAATATTGTAACATAAATATTGTAAAATGTTTAGGCCACGGTCTTATCAAAATATTGTAACATAAATATTAATAAACATCCAAGAAAAACCAATACATGATAATCAAACAATTTACTTATCAAAATATTGTATGAGCTCTATTACTAGGCATCCCAAAAAAATCAATTGTCTTATCAAACAATCAAGTCTTCGATACATTCCACTAGCTTCATGTATCTTAGTGATGATCTTCAAGTCCAACCTGAAAATAGTAAGTATTAGTAACAACTATTTAGAGGAAAGTTTTTAATAATTTTATATCAGCCCTATTTTTTAATTTATTAAATTTTTTTAAGAAGTTTAAGGTTTACAAAATTGGGTAGTATTAAGTGTATGCAATTGAAAAAAAGGAGTGATTTCAAACTGATTGTAATTCTGATTGATTACAGTGAAGAAGTACACTATCAAAATATGTATGTGAGACTCTGTGTATGTATGTATGCGTAAATATGTAATGTAAATGTGTTTTACATATCAGGTATAGTTAGTTATATCATTCTAACATCTGCATGCTAAATTTGGTCCTTGCTTGAAAATGACGGTGTATTTTGGTGGTGTGAATCTGTGTGAAAGAAAATAAGATTTAGGCCATCATAGTTAAATAAGTCAAACTAATATACTTATACCTTTTCAGGAACATGGGTTGATGTAGAAGAATGAAGTGCCGCACTATTCGCAATGCCTAAAGCATGTCCCATCATGTTATTAACAGTAGTTTCACTTAAACTTGGGTTTTGCTGCTTCAACACACATTTTAGAAGTTCCTCATATGCTTCCATCCTTTTCTTTGTAAATGATTCATATTCTTCCATCCTTTCCTTCATGCTACTAATTTCACCTTCATACTGTTTTTTAATGTTAGCAATCTCTTCATTTTTTTTAACATTGTTGGTGTAGCTGTTCTTCCATAACAACAAACTCGACCGGGCTTTTCTTTACCGAACAATGATTGAAAGGCTTGGTCAGGAGGCTCACTAGAATTTTGAATTGAATCTTGAAGTTTAGCCTGATAGGAAAAAAATCAATGTTAAAAGTTGAAAATGTAGACATTAAAAGTATATAATGAAAAGAAAAACATACAATGGCATTATCTGTTTTTTCATCAATTTTTCCTTTTCTTCGCTGACGAGTTATCACAAACATTTCAGCTTGAGTGACTTTCTCCCCATTTTCCTTCTTTGCACGCTTTATTGGTAAAGAATTGAAAATAGAGTAATTAAAACTTATTAGGACAACTTGTTATTTATATATAACAAAGACACATAAATAAGAATAAATATTGTACCTCTTTTACCCGAATTCTAGCAAAATGTGTCGTCCCCATTCGATGCATAAACTTCTGTTTCGCCCTATTGACAACATTTTTCTTGCTAATGTTCTACAATGTAAGTGAAAAAAAAAATAAAGTAGGATATATATAAAAGATTATATACAACAAAGAGTGACTAAAAGTAATGTAAAGTATGTACGCACTTACTTGGACGGTACTGTTATTCCAATATTTCAACAATTTCTTGAAATGAGGTTCTGGTATGCTTTCAGGCCTGTTTTTTATCATTTCCTTTAAGGTTGAGTATTTCAGAAAATAGGTTCTCTTGATATAACATTTGTAACGTCTCCATGCATCATTTATTCGAGAAAATACGACTTTCTTTCCTTTCTCATAAATAATAAATTTACTCTGAAAAACATTATTGTGATCAACATGTGATAACTATTTGACGATCAAATGAAATACGAAAATTAAACTCTTATACCTGAGGTGATCTGACACATCATTTTCCAAGGGTCGAATTTTAAACCAATCACTAAAATCTTGACCTTGTCTTTTAGCCTTGATCCATTTTCCTCCTTTAGTGTGACCACTAACACATTCATCGTACTCTCTACAAAGGTAACACTATTAGTTGTTAAAATAACTCTAAGTTATGTTTTGTATACAAGTAGGGAATAAACAATAAACTATTATGGTACCTTAGGTATGTTTGAATATCATCACAATTGAACAATATGTATCGATGGGCTTGAGCTTTTGATGTTGAGTCTATTGAAAATAAATTTCCATTTTGCTTCCCCCTAAAGGTCGTCCAATACTTGAAAATTAATCATTTGAATCTACTTCACAAGAATCATTGTTATCATAGTTTCTACTCATTCTATTCAGCCTTGTATCTACACTTTTATGCAAATATCTTGAGCAAAGAGTCAAAGCTTCTTCAGCCAAATATCCCTCAGCAATAGAACCTTCTGGATTACGAACATAACTTTTAAGTCTACATAAGTTTCTTTCTGTGGAATACATCCATCAGAATTGAACGGGACCGCCCAATCTAACTTCATGTACAAGATGAATAGGCAAATGAACCATTACATCAAAAAAACTTGGAGGAAAAACCATCTCCAATTGACAAAGTATTTCAACAATCTCTCCATTTAGATAATCCAAATCTTGCACTTGGATAACTTTTTGACACAAAGAGCGGAAAAATGACCCAAGATAAATTAAAGGTTCAGCCACTAGATTTGGCATTGTGCTCTTTATTGCTACTTGTAATAAGTAGTGTAACATGAAATGTGCTTCATGAGTCTTGTAACCAAATATCTTTTTATCGCCATCATGCACACATTTTGAAAGGTTAGAAGCACTCCCATCGGGTAACTTGGTAGCCTTCAAAACACTGCAAAAAGTAGACTTCTCTTGGGAATTCATTGAGAAAGATGTTTTTGCAAACTTTGTCCGACCTCCGCCAATCTCTATTGGATGAAGTTCCTTTCTAATCCCCATATCCTGCAGATCATAACGAGCATTAACATGATCTTTTGTCTTTCCTGATATGTCCAAAAGAGTCCCAATAATATTATCACATATGTTTTTCTCAATATGCATTACATCGAGATTATGACGTAAAGTATTTTGAGCCCAATACGACAACTCAAAAAATATTGACTTCTTCTTCCATTGACCATCATTTTTTTTCTTCTTATTCTTCTTTCCAAATTCATTCTCAAAATCTTTTAAGTTTTCCACAATTTCTATAGCTTCTAACATAGGTGGTGCAGCCCTATGTTCTTTCTTTCCATTGAACGACATTTTATTGGCCCTCCAAGCATGACTAGCCGGTAAAAAAAACACGATGATCCATATAACACATTTTGTGACTGTGTCTCAAGTAGGTTGAATTAGTCTTATAATTGCAACACACACATGCCAACTTTCCTTTGGTGCTCCAACCTGACATCATAGCATAACCAGGGTAGTCACTAATAGTCCATAGCAGAGATGCCCGCAATTGAAATGTTTGATCTTTTGAGGCATCATATGTTTCTACTCCAAATTCCCACAATTCCTTTAGCTCTTCAATCAATGGCTGAAGGTACACATCGATATCATTTCCTGGTGATTATGGTCCAGGAATCAATAACGACAACATTGTATACTCAGATTTCATGCACATCCAAGGTGGATAATTGTATACCACCATCATGACAGGCCATGTATTGTGCGATATGCTCATAATTCTAAATGGATTGAAACCATCACTGGATAAGCCAAGCCTTACATTACGATTCTCAGAAGCAAAATCAGGATGAAGCATGTCAAAGTCCTTCCATGTTTGGCCATCAGCAGGATGCCTTAATTTACCATCCTTTGATCGACATTCTTCATGCCATCTCATTGACTCAGTTGTTTTCGAACACATAAATAGTCTCTAAAGTCTTGAAATCAGTGGAAAGTGCCTCAAAACTTTTGCAGGAACTTTGTGATCATACTTTGGATCCTCAAACTCTGAATCTACTTGAGTAAATTCCTTCCATCGTGAAGCTTTACAAGTGCTGCAGGTATCATCATTTTCATGCTCTTTCCAATAAAACATACAATCATTTGAACATGCATGAATTTTTTAATAATCAAGGCCCAAATCCTTGATTATGGCTTTTGTTTTGTTAAAAGATTCGGAAATGTTCAGATTAGGCATGACTTCTTTCAATAACTCCAAAAGACCATTGAACGATACATTGCTCCACCCATGAAGACACTTTAACAAGTAAAGTCAAATTATAAATGATAAAGTAGTGAAGTTTTCACATCCTAGATACAACTTTTCAATGTGCAAACACGAGAAGGGGGGTTAAATTGTGTTTGACTTAACTTGAATACTTTTCTTGTTTTAATACTTTTAAAAAAAAACTTAATGTATAATTAAAACTGAGTTAGCAGCGGATAAAAATAAAAATAAAAACTCACAAATTTTATACTAGTTCACCGTTAACAAGGCTACGTCCAGTCCCTTCGCCTTGAAGGATTTCACTAATTCAATCTTGAATTACAACCTTGCTACTGACCCTCCAAATCAGTCTTCTCAATAGTCTAACAATCCTAGACTTTTTGAGGAAAACAACCTTGTCTTCAGCCAATCTGACAACCCCAGATTGTAGAAGAATTCACAACACTATGAATCTAATTGCTAAGTACCTTGCTACTCTTTCTGAATCCCTCAGTTTGTAGACTCTACTTCAACAACTTAAATACAACCCTATCTAATTGCCAAGTACCCTGCTACCTCTACTGACTCCCTCAGATTGTAGAATCTACTTCAACATCTTAGATTTGCCACAGTGGAAAGAAAATAACACGAGTACTTGCTTCTTGAAAGCTAAAACTCACAATTGACTTCTATGAAAATTTGGGTGTTTGTTGCTTTGGAAGTGTATGACTCTTTTGTGATTTTTCGATACTTTATTCTTCAGCATTAAGTCTCTATTTATAGTTGAACTTTAGAACTTCACTGATGCTTTACTTCTGCAGTATATTTAGATTAATCTGTTTTGAAAATATTCTGGAGTATTTTGCTCAGATTCTGTTTTGAGCCTTTTGCTCACTGATCTGTTTTGAGCATTTTGCTCAGCTTCTGTTTTGAGCGTTTTTCTCAGATTCTTTAATTCTCATGATCAAATCTGCACCATTGGATCTTAATGCGATAGTCCACATCTGGACCAGCCTATTTCATATTTTGTGATCCTCTGATTTCGGCCATTCCTAGACCACACTTCCTAACCCTCTGATTTCGACCACCACTAGGCCATGGTCTGATTTTCTGATCTGGATCATCACTGGACCAAATAATTATTTCTGAACCATTGATCTGGAAATTTTTACTCTGATCTGGACAGATTCTGGACTTTGGTCTGGAACAAACTGAAATTAACTTCAACAAAAAATATTTCAGTCTGGACATTTTACCTTTAATTTTGGACCAGGTCTGGATTGATTCTGGAACTCATTTCTTTTGGTCTGGACTTAGTTCCATGCCCTGAATCATGCTATCTCATGATCTGGGCCAAATCTGAATTGATCCTCTTGTTCTGGACTCATAAACATACCTTCTGGTCAAGTCTGGAACAAGTCTGGACTGTGTAATTTTTCACTGCCAGGCCATCTTCTGGTCAGAATAACTTCTGGAATAAAATTGATATTCGACTCCTGTTTGTCTGGAACAACTCTCCTTCTGTCAGGCTTTCCAATGATATGATCCATGTTTCATTATGATTTTTTATTCCTTCCGTTCTGGGCCACCAAACATATCCTCTGGTGATGTTTTGACATCCTGGAACATCTTCTGGAAATTTCAAAATTCATTTTCCTTTGATCTCTGCTTCTGTTTCCTTCAGTTTCTGGGGCATTTAACTTAATAATTCAAAGTACAAAATAAGTTTACATTGAGTACATTTGTAAGCATCAAAATCCTAAGTACTTAGAACCAACTTGGTTCCAACAACTTTTGCTTCGCCTCATTAATTAAATTATAAAACTTCTTAGCATCCTCATTGGGTCCCTTGTTGCCACCTCTACTTTTTCAATGTGCCTAAATGTGTCATAAAGTAAGCCATTGATGTCATCACGCGAGTCGTCTTGATCTTCCATATGAGCATCAATTTCCTTAGGCAATGATATTTGCTCTCCTTGGTATACGCAAACATCGTAGCCTTGTACAAAACCAAATCCTTTTAGGTGATCACGAACGACTTTTCTTCTTCTCCAACAACGATTTCTACACTTAGCACAAGGACATAAAATCGTGCAGCCTTGAGGTTCTCCTTTGGTGAAGGCAAAATCTAAAAATGATTCTACACCTTTCCGATACTCTGAATTAAGTCTATGAAGTGTAGTCCACTTTTTGTCCATCACTCTAAATAACAAAAATAATACCAAGTATATTGAAGTTTAATTATTTCAATCTAAAAGGAAAAAACAAACAACAGATATTTAATTCTTTCAGCTACAACTTTAGTGCTTTAAAAACAAATCATCATACTTCAAAATAACACACATAGCATCAAAATACCAAAATAAAGCATACAGTAGAGAAATGCAACAATGATCTTATAAATTTTCGGTGTTAGACACTAACACATGTGAAAAACAATATTAACTTTAAATTGAATTTGATCTATGATACTAAATAGTATAGTAAAAAATAAATGCTACATTCAATACGAGAGTTTTAAAAATAATTAAATAAGAGATGTTGCAGTCAATTAAAATAGCACTGAAATGAGTCCAATTTATGCATGATAATTAAACTTTAAAACCCATAATATATCATATCAATGATAAAAAAGTAAAACCGCATAAACTGCAACATGAAAGGCTAATTTTAAATCAACTTCTTTTTTTGGACTAATCTAATTTTTAATCAATCAATACTACATGAAAGGCTAATTTCGTTGTATGTATTCACAAATACTCAAAGGAGGCTAGATATGCAAAAAGAATATCCAATTAATTTATTCTAATTAAATTATGATGGATTTTATGCCTGCCAACACTTCCATTATCTGCCAGTTACTCTCCATCAACCACCAAACCCCTACAATCCTAGCAATGACATTTTTTTTTAAAGTAAGTATCCCTATATGCAAATGTTAAAATTAATTCTCGAGATAATTGAGATTTATGACTTCTCTAATGTATGCCTTTTTTAATTCAACAGGTATTATTGTAAATTGTGTTTAGGAGCACATTTTCTTAAATTTAGGAGCAAATGTTGTGGTTATAAATAGGAATACCTCATGTCTTTATCATTCATTAAAGAATCAACTTGTTGGAAGCAGTCCTCAAAATTCATCATGGTTAACGTAATAATAATGCTGCTAATGAAGCAAACAACAATGTTTATCCATGAAAAGCATATATAGTTCATAGGGTCTTTTGTCCATACTAGTCAGTTTCAGACAGTTCAAAATCTCAAGCTCTTTAACTTTAAAAAAGCCAAAAAACACATGGAAAGCTGTTTGAGGTTGAAAATGTATTCCTAAAAGCTAAACAGGAAACAATTTAGGAACAAACTATAATGATAATAAGTATTAGATGCAAATATCAACAAATGAATCATTTAGATGAGTAGAAAAATAAACATAAAATAAAACCTTTTAGTCAGAAAGGCAGACATCTATTGACTTTAGCACCATCTTTAAGCCGAAATAATGCATAAATATAATTTCCATGAAAGTTTAATATAAACTTGCTCCCATTCTGTAAGTTTATTGCCAATATGCAGTGCAATTGCATCTTGTTATTCTTTCAACATTTCTATCTACAACAGACTCAACAAGTAGCTTTTCTAGGCTCCATAAAATAAGAACAGCAGGTAATAATACATCAATGAATGAAGTGGCCAAAATGACTTCTTATAGTCAATATATCTTACTTGGTTGGCAATCGGACCAGGTGATTCTAGAGCTCTCCCGTAAAATCTTCTGTTATTTATAGCAAGTTTAGTCAACTTAGGTAGAATCTTGTCCCTTTGATTTGAATATGACTGCGAAATACCTCTGCAGAAGACCAACATGAGAAAAACATCACATGGCTGTTTCTTCAACATATTTTCAACTAAGTTCAGAATCCTTCACCATAAAATTTCAAGCAAAAAGATTATAGAACCACAACCAGTGCAAAATCAAACCATTTTAATAGATGAAGCCAATAATGCTGAACATAAATTTGAACAAAAATCTGAACATAAATCTGGAACAAACAATTATTACTATAGGAACAAGGTAATCGAATAGTCGAACAAGCAAATATCTACCAAATCGTTCCAAAATGCAAGGAGCAAGCAAAAATAATAAGCAAAGAGGGAGAAGATGAATACCTCGAGCGAATACGGAGAAGGCGGAGATACAACAAATCACGAAAATGAACGAATGTTGATACCGGAGCAATGCGCAAATGGGAAATAGAGAAGGTTGAAGGTTCCGAGCGCAACGCAAATGGGATCGATCGTGAGTGAATGAGGAGGAAATAGTTAGGGTACGGTGGTTCTGTTTCTTCTTGGTTCTGTTTCTTAACTTTGTTGCTTCTGTTTCTATAATTTTTCAACTAGAGGAAAGTTTAAGTTAATTAACTAGAGGAAATTTTTCAACAAAATAAAAAAAAATACAATAATTAATTAATTATTATTTAAACTAACTTGAGGCCACATTTTTATAGCTTTAGACCACACTTAAAATGTGTAGTTATTAAACTTAATTAGGCAACGGTTTTTCTTCGTGGTAAAACAGCAACACTTTTAAAATTGTAGCTTAATCGGTGACAATAACAAAATATGCAACGGTTTTTCATTCAAAGTTAAGAAATTGTACTCTATAAGTAAATTATAGGCAACACCCAAAAAACTGTTGCCTATTTCCGTTTTCAACCACACTTTTTTACCCGTTGCTAAGTGAAGTGTTGCCTAAAATGAAAAATGTTGTAGTGTGAGGCTTTATATATCAAATTTGACCACTATTTTGTGTAATATCAAATATTGCAATTGATTCGCTTGCAACTCCAATTTAAAATATTATAAACACATGGATGTGTCACTATCCATTTTTGTATTAGACACCCTACAATTACAAGGATAACACCAAAATATTTTCTTAACTCTCCGAGTGGAGTTAGTTAATGGTAGATTTATTGTGAGTGGTTAAATTCTATATTGACTATGAATCAACTAAATGTTTGATATATAAGATTGTGACCTATACATACATAATACCTTAAGATTTTGAGTAAAAATTGAAGGTGCAAACACGAGAATGGGGGGTTGAATTGTGTTTGACTTAACTTGAATACTTTTCCTCTTTTAATACTTTCAAAACAAAACTTGATGTATAATTAAAACAGAGTTAGCAGCGGATAAAAATAAAAATAAAACTCACAGATTTTATACTGCTTCACCGTTAACGAGGCTACGTCCAGTCCCTTCGCCTTGAAGGATTTCACTAATTCAAACCTTGAATTACAATTGTGCTATTGACCCTCCAAGTCAGTCTTCTCAAATAGTCTAACAATCCTAGACTTCTTTGAGGAAAAACAACTCCTGTCTTCAGCCAATCTGACACCCCAGATTGTAGAAGAATTCACAACACTATGAATCTAATTGCTAAGTACCTTGCTACCCTTTCTGAATCCCTCAGTTTGTAGACTCTACTTCAACAACTTAGATACAACCCTATCTAATTGATAAGTAACCTGCTACCTCTACTGACTCCCTCAGATTGTAGAATCTACTTCAACATCTTAGATTTGCCATAGTGGAAAGAAAATAACTGAGTACTTGCTTCTTGAAAGCTGAAACTCACAATTGACTTATATGAAAATTTGAGAGTGGTTGCTTTGGAAGTGTATGACTCTTTTGTAATTTTCGATACTTTATTCTTCAGCATTAAGTCTCTATTTATAGTTGAACTTTAGAACTTCACTGATGCTTTACTTCTGCAGTATATTTTGATTAATCTGTTTTGAAAATATTCTGGAGTATTTTGCTCATATTCTGTTTTGAGCCTTTTGCTCATATTTTGTTTTGAGCCTTTTTCTCCAATTCTGTTTTGAGCATTTTTCTCAGATTCTTTAATCCTCATGATCAAATCTGCACCATTGGATCTTTAGGCGATAGTCCACATCTGGACCAGCCTATTTGATATTCTGTGATCCTCTGATTTTGGCCTTTGCTGGACTGCACAGTTTGTCCCTCTGATTTCGGCCACCACTGGGCCATGGTTTGATTTTCTGATCTGGACCATCACTGGACCAAATAATTATTTCTGAACCATTGATCTAGAAATTTTTACTCTGATCTGGACAGATTCTGGACTTTGGTCTGGAACAAACTGAAATTAACTTGAACAAAAAATATTTCAGTCTGGACATTTTACCTTTAATTTTGGACCAGGTCTGGATTGATTCTGGATCTCATTTCTTTTGGTCTGGACTTAGTTCCATGCCCTGAATCATGCTATCTTATGATCTGGGCCAAATCTGAATTGATCCTTTTGTTCTGGACTCATAAACATACGTTCTGGTCCAGTCTGGAACAAGTTTGGAACAAGTCTGGACTGTGTAATTTTTCACTGCCAAGCCATCTTCTAGTCAGAATAACTTCTGGAATAAAATTGATATTTGACTCTTGTTTGTCTGGAACAACTCTCCTTCTGGTAGGCTTTCCAATGGTATGATCCATGTTTCATTATGATTTTTCTTCCTTCTGTTCTGGGCCACCAAACATATCCTCTGGTGATGTTTTTGACATCCTGGAACATCTTCTGGAAATTCCAGAATTCATTTTCCTTTGATCTCTGCTTCTGTTTCCTTCAGTTTCTGGGGCATTTAACTTAATAATTCAAAGTACAAAATAAGTTTACATTGAGTACATTTGTAAGTATCAAAATCCTAAGTACTTAGAACCAACTTGGTTCCAACAATCTCCCCCTTTTTTATGATGACAAAACCTTAACTTATTTTGCTAACTTATGACTCGAAAATTTTGAATTACTCCCCCTCAGACCAATCTCTCCCCCTAAGTCTGATACTCTCCTTTTCAACTCCTTCTTTGTTCTCTCTTTCTTTTTTTCTCTTCTCCTCTCCTTTTCAACTCCTTCTCTCTTCACTCTTTCTTTTTCTCTCTCCCTGATTCCTCTCCTTTTCAACTCCTTCTGTTTTCACTCTTTCTTTTTCTTTCTTTGTTTTTCTCTCTCCCTGTTTCCTCTCCTTTTCAACTCCTTCTGTTTTCTCTCTTTCTTTTTCTCTCCTTCTTTCTTTTTATCTCTCCTTTTCTACTTATTTCTCCTTTCTTTCTCTCTCTCTCTTTCTCCCCCTTTTTGTCATCAGCCAAAAAGTGGTCCTACTATTTTTGTATTTTTTTTTTCTTTACAAATTACAGAAAGTAAAAACTGAATAAAATAAAATTGCAAGAAATTTTAAAAACTCCTAAGATGACTACTTGAGCTAGTCAGATATGGAGGTCATGATGAGATGCTTCTTAATGAACTCGAACCTATCTTCTGGTAATGCCTTGGTGAAGATATCAGCCCATTGATGATCAGTGTCCACAAACTGGATGCTCAAAGTCCCTTTTTGAACATGGTCCCTAATGAAATGGTGTTTTATTTCAATGTGTTTTGCTCTAGAGTGTAAGATAGGGTTCTTGGTTAGGTTTATGGCTGAAGTGTTATCACAGAACAAAGGGATATTGTTTTCAAAGATGTTGTAATCTTCAAGTTGGTGTTTCATCCAGAGTAACTGTGAACTGCATCCTGCTGCTGATATATACTCAGCTTCTGCTGTTGACAGGGCAATGGTGCTTTGTCTTTTGCTTGACCAAGAGATCAAATTTTCACCTAAAAATGTGCAGTTGCCACTGGTACTTTTCCTTTCCAACTTGTCTCCAGCATAGTCAGAATCACAAAAACCTTTTAGTTTGTAGGTAGGTGTTTTCTTGTATAACAAGGTAAGGTTGGTGGTTCCTTTAAGGTATCTCAGAATTCGTTTGACAGCAATTAAATGGGATTCCCTAGGGTCAGCTTGAAATCGGGCACAGACACAAACACTAAACATAATGTCTGGTCTAGAAGCAGTTAAATATAGAAGGGATTTGAATTCCATGAAGGATATATTTCTATGTCTTATTTAGAAGTTGAAAGAATACCTAAGCGCATAGGAAAAAGATATGGAGACAAAGGATCTCTTTAACGAAGACTTCGTTGAGGAGAAAACTTTTGACAAGAACTTCCATTAAGCAAAACATAAAAAGACATTGTGAAAATACAATTAAAAATCAAGCACTGCTATTGTTTAGAAAAACTAATAGACTGAAGAACCTAAAACAAAAAATTCCACTCAATACGATCATAAGCCTTTGACATATCCAACTTTAGACCGACACCCCTTCAAGCCTTTATTTATTTCTCCTCGTTAAAGGAAAAGATTCAAAAGCTAGTAAGGCATTATTAGTGATTAAACGTCACGGCACTAAAGCACTTTGAATTTCCAATTATATTAGAGATAATTAA
This sequence comes from Cicer cuneatum, assembly GCA_037974295.1. Classification (NCBI taxonomy): domain Eukaryota; kingdom Viridiplantae; phylum Streptophyta; class Magnoliopsida; order Fabales; family Fabaceae; genus Cicer; species Cicer cuneatum. The sequence goes on along the minus strand of JBBPBO010001984.1, from coordinate 50,239,702 downwards.
TTTCAGCTTATTTGCAAATGTTTCTGTAATTGTTTTAAAAACGACGTTGCAAAGAGAAATATGTCTAAAATCACCAGAAACTTTTGACTTTTTCTTTTTTAGAATGAGACAAAGATAAGTATAATTAATGCTACTTGGATTTCCACCACCATTGAGAATCTCCAAAACATGAGAAGTCACATCCTTACCAACTATACTCCAAAATTGTTGACAAAATAAAGTTAGCATTCCGTTAGGACCCAAGGCAGCATGAGGTTTTAAATTTTTAACAGCTAAGAAAACTTGATTTTCTATGAACTCTGCTTCAAATATGTTACACATAGAATCTAACGGTCTATTTTTTACCACTTCCACAGCTTTAGAAATTCTTTCAAGATGACTGGTAGAGAAAGGATCCTAAAAGAAATTATTATTTTTAATCATCAAATTTTTCCTCACGATCATCACAAATATACTCTGCCCAATTTCTAGATTTTCTCTAAGAAGCTTTTTTATGAATTTTTTTTTTTTTTGTATTTTTATCTCCATGTTTTAACCACAAAGCATGAGACCTTTGAGCCAACCAAATCTTCTCATTCTCCATCAAATCATCCAATCTAGCCTCAATTCTTCTAATTTCTAAAATGATTCCTTGTTGACGTGAATGTTTATTAAGATCGTCCAACTTTTTCTGAGCAAATTTTATTTGGTTGGGAACATCACCAAAGTGATCCTGACCCAATTAGAAAGATCATTCACCCAACAATTGATTTTATAAGACATAGACTTTTTTTGCCATCTCCCAAGCACTTCTTACTGCTTCTGAAATTCTACTATCACCTAACAAATATTCTTAAAATCATCGTAGCTTAAGAATATTTAGTTTTTTGTTTGGCTTCCTAAGAGCAAGCCACAACCAAAGAGGCAAATGATGTTAAGCATGCCTTGGTAAATACACCATTAAAGTCAAAGGATAAAATGAGGACCATGTTGGTGTAGCTACCATCCTATCAAGACTAGGGATGGGAATAGGCTAGGCCGTCCGACAGGGGCCTATGACCTGGCCTACTTATGGCCTGGCCTGGCCTGACCTATTTAATAATAAGGTCAGGTTCAGGCTATTTTTAAAGCCTATTTTTTTAAATAGGTCAGGTTCAGGTTTATATAAAAGCCTATTGGGCCTGACAGGCCGACCTATATATATGTATATATACATTATTTATTAATGTTATTTTTTATTATTATTTATTAATATTATAGTTTTCTATTTTAAAATATATGTATATATATATATATATCTTATTATTTATTAATGTTATTTATTAATATTATTGTTTCCTATTTTAAAGCCTATCAATTTGGCTATTTTAATATTATTTTATTATATTAGATTTGATTATAATTTTATTAGTTTTCCTTATATAAAACTTTCTAATTTAGCCTGTTAAATATTTTAATGTGAATAAGGCTTTTAAATAGGCTTTCAGGTCAGGCCAGATTTTTAAAAAGGCCAGACCAGGTCGAAAAAAAAGCCTATGATAGGCCGTAGGCCAGGCTTAGGCCTAAAAAATTAATCGTATGCCAGGCTCAGGCCTTTCAAAGCCTGGCCTGGCCTATTCCCACCCCTAATCAAGACGAGCCTTAATATTAGAATTCTATCTTAGTTATTATGCCAAATAAATTTATCACCCTAAAATCTTACATCATAAAGATTGTGATTTTGAAGAGTGCTCAAAACAACGAAGTCAGATGAGAGCAACCAAAATTCCCACCTTTGTTCACATCCTGTGAAAGAATCTTATTGAAATCCCCCATGAAAGCCATTTATCAGTGTTTTCCACTAATGCTAACTGGTCAATTAATTCACATGTTTTACGTTTCAGTTGATACTCTAAAAAACCATACACCCTTGTAAACCTCCATTTCTCATCTCCGTCCTCCATAACAATTAAGACATCAATATGATTAAGAGAAAAAGATAATACCTCCAATTTGACATCTTCCTTCTAAATATTGCAAGACCAACGACACATATTTTACCTTCTCTTGCACAACTAACAACAACAAACCTATATAAACTTTTTACATTTTGAAAACATACTCATCTCAAAATATTTTTTTCTTAGTTTTTAAGGGGAGTACACATGTGGAATTTTTATCTCGCAATAGATTTTTGAACACTCTAACTTCTGTGGATTTCCAAGCCCACGACAATTTCCAGTTATGCAACTCATTGTCTCTAATAGACTCAAAAACTCTTTATTGAAAGGGAAAAGGCAAGACTCCTTATTAAACCATACACCCTTGTAAACCTCCATTTCTCATCTCCGTCCTCCATAGCAATTAAGACATCAATATGATTAAGAGAAAAAGATAATACCTCCAATTTGACATCTTCCTTCTAAAATATTGCAAGACCAACGACACATATTTTACCTTCTCTTGCACAACTAACAACAACAAACCTATATAAACTTTGTACATTTTGAAAACATACTCATCTCAAAATATTTTTTTCTTAGTAAGGGGAGTACACATGTAGAATTTTTATCTCGCAATAGATTTTTGAACACTCTAACTGTCTGTGGATTTCCAAGCCCACGGCAATTTCCAGTTATGCAACTCATTGTCTCCGATAGACTCAAAAACTCTTTATTGAAAGGGAAAACAAAACCTCTTTATTAAAAAGGGAAATCAAAACTCCTTATTGTAATCTTTTTTCATCACAAGTCGATGTACCCATAAGCCAAATCCAATTGAACAATAACAGAATCGAAAGTAGATCTTTAGACGTAACTAAAACATCATATTTCATCCATATTAGTAGCTATATAAGGCCCCCACCAGTCCACTATTGTGAAGCTTCAGTTTTTATCATAGTACTAGTAGTGTTCTAAGTAGAAATCATGGATTTGAATTCTTGGATGCAGATGGAATAGCGGAAAAAGGAAATTGGAAATTGTAATTTACGGTGATGTCCAATGCCTCAAATTATTTGCGTTCACATTATCACACAATAAAATATGTATGACAATGTGAAAATATGTTAAATGGAAGTGTTACAATGGATTAAATCTAACAATAATCTAAATAATGATTTTCCACGTGAAGTTAATTATTTTACTTAGGTTTACTAACAAAGTAAACAAAATAATAGTCAAGTCATTTTATACCAAACAATAAGAAGACAATGAAATTGTGAATATCTCAAAATTATTGTAAATACAAATATCAATATATTATCCAATTCAAACATCATTATCACTTATGATAATTTCAATTAAAATCCAATATTGACTTTTATAATCATAACTCTCTATCTAGTCAAGCAAATAGTTACCACCTACCAGAGAACATTGGAATTGGACAAAGCAAAAACACATTAGTTTTTTTATTTAAAATAAACCTAGAAACAATCAAAATCACTAAGGTGGTTAATACAAATTTTAAAAATTACCAATGTATCATTAACATACACACAAAATTAATGCATTGTGACTTTCAAACTCCAATACATAGAGGATGCATTACTTTTTTCTTCTTATATAAATGGTAAAATAGTTATGTACATATTTAACTATTATAAGCCTTTAGTCGAATAGTAACGTAAAAAGACAACAAATCATATTAAATGAAAATTAGAAAAATATGAAATGACAAAATTTAATATTAATTTATTACAAAATTTAACAATAAAAATTATATATTTTTTTATTAAAAAAATAAATTGACTAAAATGACCATATCTTTCGGATGGAACATGTTAAAAATTAACATAACTTTTATATATATAAATAATGATTATATTCTACCTTTCTCATAAATTATATATATAAATTATAATATTTACTTTTCTCATAAGTCAAAGAATAATGTTATTTTACAAATAGTTAAAGAATCTAATTGATATTTTTTACCCTTTGAGTCAATTGTTATAACTATTAAGTTACGCTAGATTTAAAACAGTAGTTCGTAGATAGCTGCAGCATCAACCACTATTTTAAACATTTTTTAAAACAACAATTTTTTTGCTTCAAATGGTGGTTTTAACTGCCTTAATCATCATTTATTACCAAAAAAACTATGAATAATATTATGGCAGTTTCAACTGCCGTAATTTTCAGTTATTTTTCAAAAAACAAACATGGTTCAAAATTATGGTTATTTAATTGATAACAAATCTTGATAGCCTTGCAATAATAAAAAAAAAACTCATAAAATTAATAAGAAATTAATTCTCATTCTTTTATTCAACTAACACTTTTGATACACATAACAAAACATAATCCTTCAATCTAAAATACTATGCAGAGAACTCAACTCGGTCGTCTAATATGCATTTAAGTTGTTATCATTATAGTATTTCACACAAAACATGTAAACATCAAAAGGAAAAAGGGAACATACCAATAATACATTTGGGACAATATAAACAAATAAATATCTATTCTGATGGCTCCTAACCCAATTCAACATATCAATAATACATTTGGGACAATATAAACAAATAAATATTTGTTCTGATGGCTCCTAACCCAATTCTTTTGTGTTGTAAGCATTGAAATATTTCAATGTACCTATCTCTCATAAAGTAGAGTTCCAAAGATAGATAAATAAACAAAATTCCAATTCTAAATAATGTGAAAACATTTAAAGCTCATAAAGGAAGAATTGGATCATGACTAGTAACAATTAACCAAACTCAACCATAGGCTATCTTTATCAATAATAATCACTACCACAAGATATCCTAAGTGAACAAAGATTGCACCAAAAAATTATCAACAGAAAACAAAGACATATTACACAAAAATAAGTCTCCAAAGACATTCAAATAACATTTTGAAGATTCAAACAATTTTAAACAATGAAATATGATAAAAGCACTACCTCCTAACTCTAGAGAACAAATTTTGAAATCACTTATAGAAGGAAGAGTTGGTGTGTTGTCATATACATATCTAACACCCAAATGTGTCAACTATTGTGATCCTCAACCTCATAACAGTGGACAAAAACATCTTATACATTCAAAAGGGCAAGCACATTAGTGCACAAAATATAATATACATAAGGTTTTGTTATTATTCAAAAACATAGTTCTAATTAACTTACTCCTAATTAACATCACCAACCATGACTCAATCCCTTCTTCATCTTCATAAGTTAACACATGGAATCTCTCTAGTTTCACTCTGTCCATCTCATTTCCCCTGTTCCAAATACTCAATAAGTAAACAACACCATAAAAGCATCACAAAAATTAGAACAAAACATTGATTGGAAGAAATTTGTTTAATTTGTTTGTAGGCAATTCATCTCCTTGTGAACATAACATGCCCTCTAGAAGCGTTGGTTGCTCAAATCCAAAGGCCATTAAGCAGCTTCGTCGACATCAATCGACTTCACACAATCTTGAAACAATATGAGCGACAACAATGAGCTAAATGTCCAGGATCCCTAAGAGACCTTGACACCACATCTCAACCTTAAACATTAAGGCAATGGGTATATGGGTCAGCTCTCTTATATATCCAACATTTCCTCGATTTCTAGTCGATGTAGGACTAACCACTCACACTTAAATTCCAACAGTCTCCCCCTCAAGTGAAAGTCATCCACAACGCTAGACTTGATCCACACTAGGATCTCCCACTCCCGCTCTCCCACCAAGCCGAACCATGCCTCTAATACCACTTGTTGGGGAGTCTTGGGAGCGCAACACCAACAATAGACTAAACGTCCATGATCCCTAAAAGATCTTGACATCCTCTTTTTTATGTCGATGTTGGACTAACCACTCACACTTGAATTCCAACAATTTGTCCCTCAAGTGTGATTCTCTTTCTCCTTGATCCATACATCTACTTTCCTAGAGAAGTGATGTGGTTGTTGCTATGGAATAAACTTAGACTTGGTATTAAGGTTGTGTAAGACCCTTAAATTTAAAATTAAATTATGAATTTAATATTAAGTGTATTTTGGGAATATTTGTAAAATATTTAATATATGTATATTTTATGTAAATATATATATATATATATATATATAAATATTTATTTTGGAGGTTGAACTAAAATTATTGGATGAAGGATAAATTAATTTAATTATGAGTAATTAAATTCTGGGCAGTTAATTAAGATGTTATCTGTTAATTACGACGAGAGTGGTTAAGTACCTGATGGTCAAACAATATTATAATAGTACTGTGTTGGGTGAGGTGGCACGTATGTGCCTATATATATGTGAGAGGCTAGAACAGAAAGGCAGAAGACATTTCTTATTTTCCTCACTGCATGTGCCATTCTGTTTTAACAAAAAACAAAAAGCATCCTCAAAAGTCAAATTACTTGGAAATCCAAGCGCCGAACCAGGAAGTGTCTAGTACAAAAGTTGTTCCCATCATCGTTACGTAGCTAGAGAACCAACTTTCGTAGCGGCGAACGCGGATGGGAGTTTCACCGACTTTTGTCGCAGTAGCGTAAACGAGCGCAGAAAACGTAATAGAGGTAGGGGCACCTTCCACTTTCTAGATTGCATTTAGGGCTGTAAATGCATGCTGTTGTGGCACTGATGATGTTTTCGTTGTTGTTTTTGAAGTGAAACTGTTTTGCATGTCGTTATGAATGATAAAAATGCATGTTGTTGATGTTTTTGATGATCTGTGATGTTTGCTGTTTTGGTTGATACATCAATGTTGTTCTGTTTGTGTGGAAATACTGGAAAATGCTTTGCATGTTCTTTTGGGGATGGTCAAAATGCATGAGTTTGATTGTGCTGCACTGTTTTGTGGTTATTTTTTAGGGTAAAGTTTTTACTGGTGTTGTTAACTCGTTTCTGAGTGGAGGATGTTCTTATGGTTTCATTGTGGGGAAGGAAATCGTTTTTATTGTGTGTTGACTTTCTGTTTTGGTGGTTAAAGAAAAACTGTGATTTTGTTCTGGTATTGATAGTGGTTTTCAAAAGAAAAAGGATTTTAAAATGGGTGGAGATGTTCTGGAAATCTGTTGTTGTTGTGTTGGACCATGTCGTATTCGAATGTAGGATTGCAATTTTTACCACTGTATTCGCATCTGTATTCGAATACAACCCTGTTGTATTCGAATACAGATTTGATGTTTTTGCCACTGACTTCGCATCTGTATTCGGCTACGACAACCACGTATTCGAATACAGAATGCTGATTTTTTCACTATTTTAGCTTCTGTATTCGAATACAAAGAAACTGTATTCGAATACAAGGAAACTGTATTCGAATACATATTAGTTTTTTTCAAAAGTTCCAGTTTTAAACATTTGTTTATGAACTTAAAGAGTTGGGGAAACATTGGAAAGGCTTGTGATGAATTAAAATGGAATTTTTGAGATGGTTTGAGGTGGTGATGATGAGGTTCTTAAAATTTTTGTTGATGTGGTGATAATGAAATTGTGAGATGGTTTTGAGACGGTTTGTGGTGGAAATGGAGTGGCTGGATTTTCAACTGGTATTTGCATACTGTTTTCAGTGAAGAGAAAAACATAGCATGTCCATGCATTGCATAGTATGGTGGTGACCGCGATGGGTCACAGAGTTGATGCGGTAACCGTGATGGTCCGCGAAGTTAAGTAGTAACCATGATGGTTATAGAGTGGCCGCGTGTTCATGGTGGTCCATTCTATCCGGGTTCAGAGTGGCCGCATATTTGTGGTGGTCCATTCTATTCGGGCTACGGAATGGCCGCGTGTTCGTGGTGGTCCATTCTATTCGTGCGAGGATTTAACTTCTGTGTATTTGGCCTGTGAGAGGCTAATACATGTAAATGTAGTAACCGTGATGGGTTGTAGAGTGGCCGCGTGTTCGTGGTGGTCCATTCTATCCGGGTTCAGAGTGGTCGCGTGTTCGTGGTGGTCCATTCTATCCGGGCTACGGAATGGCCGCGTGTTCGTGGTGGTCCATTCAAATCCGTAAATCGTGCTGGTCCGTGAGAGATTGCACTCTGGTAATGTTTGGCCTGTGAGAGGCTAACATGGGTAAATCGTGATGGTCCGTGAGAGACTGCACGTGTGCTGGTCGTGAGAGACTGCACCTTGGTAATTCCAAGAAGTTGTTTACATTGGCATATACATATTGCATTGGGATGATCGACTGGTGAGTCATGATTGGATATGATGTTGACGGGTGGAAATCGTTGTGTGCAAGTAACTTATGAACTCTAAGTGCTGAATGAGTTGATGTGTTTTGTTGAATGTATTTGTACTTGCAACATGATTTTTATATTAATTTGGTTGTTGTTTTGCAAAGGTACAAATGTCATGTATTTTCAAAAATGAGCATCCTTATTTATCATCGTTGTTATATAATATGCCATGAGTGTATCTGTTATATTAGAAATAATTGCTTTGTGGTAATTGTTAATTTCGGTCGGTGACCCTTCACTATTATTGTGGAAAAATTGGGCTTTGCCCTCGGATGATACCCGAACCGGTACCACTAACGGTTACACTAACGACAGAAACGTCGTTAGTTTTCCTTGATCTTCACGTACGGAGCATTTGTGGACAACGCATAGGGACGGACAACTGGGTGAAGACGAGACTTGTAGAGGAGGTGGTGAAAACTGTGCTACTGTAGCTTTAGTACATGATCAAACTAGACTTTTTGTATAGGGCCTAGTGTCGATGGCTGTATTTATTTATTTTGGGATAATTTTATATTTTTCCGCACTCTGATAATATTTTGGTGGGTCCAGGATACAGCTTTCGGATGTATTATTATTTTGGTATAATTAATTTCCCAAAAGCTAACTTACTTGATTACAATCATGGTGTAATAAATTAAATACTTTTGTCGTTTTGGATCACGACGAATTATTTTAAGAATTGATTTAATTTTATTTTAAATCTTTCGAATTAATTCTGAAAATTCCTTTATTAGTTTTAGTTGAAAAAAAAATACACTCGCGCTGTGTAAAAACTCAAGGTGTTACAGGTTGCAACACAGGTTGTGGATCTGATGCATGACAGAGATGAAACAGTGGGTGGGTGTGGGTTAGAGAGGAAGTGAGAGTCTAAATTTGTGGGTTAGGGTTTGAAACAAATGTGGGATCAAAAAAAATGTAAAGTATAAAACATAAATAGAGTGTTCATATTTTCAATGTTTTAATTTATTTTAACTATGTGCAGTATGGACTGGCAATTCAAATTGCCATAATGTAAAAAAGATTACATCGCTTCATAAAATTTCCATTTTACACGATATAAAGTGAAGGTTTACTGAAACCTATTAGAACCAAGTTGGTTTGAAGAACAATGATCCTTAATTAATTTGATGATAACACAAATTCTTTTTATGGGAACAATTTATAGAACTAATAATTTCAATTAAGTATACAATTTCCTTGTAACGAAACACTTTACGTTGTATTATTTGATGATTAGAGAAGATATACATAAAGTACAAGACAATGCTTTGGAAGATCTCTTATGTTATGATTAACTCTAAGAAACGCGCTCTCAATGCACCTCTGCTGAATCTGGTAATACAAGCTCACTCTGATAATTATGTATCTGATAACCCTGGTATAAAAATAGATTGTATGGACAACAATTTGATAAAGTCAACACTATGATGAAGTCAACATTCTGATAAAAGTCAACATTTAGACATCAATTGTTCATCATAGTAGACTTTCCCTCTAATTGAAGAACCGTAGGACATCCTCTAATAGTGTCATTATCTGGTCTTCCTGCCATTTTTATCAAGATACGGTTGAATCAATTATAAAGATGGATTTTTAAAAGCTTTTAATGCTGATTCAAGATCTCTTGAGATTTGATGCGAGCTATTATTTCACATGTTGATTTCATGTAATCATTCCAATAGTTGGAAACCCTAATGGACTCAAAGCTTGTTTATAAAGGATTTGTGATCATTACTAAGCAAAGCAAGAAAACAACAAGAGAGAAACCTAATGTCGTCATAGATAGAAACTCGTGAAAACTCTTGTATTAGCTCTAAGTACTGAGAAACCTGAATCACTTTCTGAGAGTTATTCCTATAAACGCTCGTGTAAGTGTTTGACAGAAAACCATCTTAAACATTTTTGTAACCTGATCTAGTAGTGGTTGCCGCCCTCAACAGCTTGACAGTACTAAACTAGAAGGCTAAAAAGACTTGAACACAGTCAGGTTAACTAGAAGTTGTTCAGTGAAGTTGTGATATTATTGGTGAATAGTGGATTAAATTCTTTTGTGTGAAGGGATTGGATGTAGCTATCGTGTTGGTTGTGAACTAGGATGAATTGACTTGTGTTTGGTTGCTTATCTCTTTACTTATCATTTTACTTATTCCCGTTTTCAACATCATTGGTTTTTAAATTTGTTTTTAATCAAGTTTTTGAAACAAAACACAATTCAAACCCTCATTTCTTGTGTTTTTCTCTCTACAAAAACTGACGTAATAAAACCGCCACAATTAACTCTTTTTTGTAATGACTAAAGTAGGTTGTTTACGCATAGCTGTAGCGAAATTTGGTTCTTGTGAGCTAGTGGAACACTCAAATGTTCAAGCTAATGTAAGAATGAGCGGTAGAGAGTAATGCAACCTCTATTGTTGGGTTAGTTTTGATTGAGCCTCAATCCAGTCTAAAACACTTTTGCTTTAGTTGTGTTATGTTTCTCTTTGGGAAGATATAAGTTTATCATCTAATTAAAAATAGATTTTACCTCTTCTCATACGCTTCTTCCAACTTCTATGACTTCAATGAAAGGGGATGGTATGTGTGGAGACAATTTGACACCTAAGCAAGAAGGAGAAAACATGATATAGTGAAATATAAGATGTATTGAGTGAGTATACTTGATGATTAACCCTTTATTTATTGTAGTTGTTAGCTCTGAGATGTATTAGTTTATGTGACTTTTGATTTGTTCGTACTTCCCCAGTTATGATCACGATAAACATCAAGTTTAAACTCGCTTATATAATAGTTTGTTGTTATGCATTGAATTTAGACTATCATTCCAAAATAACTATATGATGTATGGTTATTAAGTTGGTTATTCCATATCATTCCTTGTCGCAATCACATAGCTTAACATTTGCACTCAAAATTGATGAGAAATTGAATTAAAAAACTCTATATATGGCGATAAAAAGATGAACCATACATCAATCCACAAAATCTACATGATATTCTCGTTTGTTCATCAATTCCACCAGAGTTTCTCATTGAAAATTATTGTCTTAGTTGCACTTGAATCCTGAGTTTAGTATATGGAAACAATGAGATCAAATGTTACTTTTATAGATGCAATCCACCTTGTCAAATTAAATCCTATCGTGTGTTCTAGGATGAACACATGCGTATGAACTTTGGGGGAAATTGTTTGCTTATTTCCAAAAGCAAACGCGTGCCAAAGTGCATTAGTTATGTGTGGAGCTACATTTTACCTTACATGCAAATTGCATGACTGGAGAATATATTTTTTGTATTCACACGATTGTACATTATCTTGCCTTGATTGGATATTTTGTTCCAATCAATCAAACCATTCATATTATTTATGAAGGTCTTCCACATGACTATGGATATGTGATTTCTGGTTTTGAGAGTAAGTTCAAGATGATTGATCTTGATGACTTGACGATGTTGAAGTACTTCTTGTGTGCAAGTTGCATCTTGAAAAGTTCAAGAAGAAAGCTCTTAGCGACGCAACTTATTTGCATCTCCCAATCTTGGAAGTTCATAACTAGTTGTTGTTACTCCATCTCTTCACTTGGATAATTTCCCTAATCGCTTTGGAAGCGGTCATGGTGGTCATAATGGATGTAATTGTGGTGGTCATATTTCAAATACTAATTGTGGTTGTGGTGGTCACATTACGTCCACATGTTGGCCTCACTTCAACCAATAATTTCATACTCTTTTTCCACCTAATTTCCATAATTTTCAATCTTCAATTTTGGATTTCTATGGTCTCTCAGGATATGGTGCTTCGTCATTTGATTTCTCACCATTCATGAAGAATAATATACATGTCATTTAACTCGATCTCTACCACAACATCCACCAACTCAATTCACACGACCAAGTTCTATGATTAACAACACTTCTTCTACCACTAGTGGTCTCATTTTCTAGAATTAGAAGCTTTCTTTCATGTTACATGTGATCCAAAAATTATTCAATAGTTATCTCTCTTTGAAGGTCTAGATTAGACCTTCTTAGGAAATGGTAAAGGTTTGCGAATTCATCCCTCTAATTCAAACGAAACATATCTCTTAATCTTCATAATCTCCTTCATGTGCCTACCATTACCGAGAACCTTATTAGTGTTAGTTAATTTGCAAGGATAACTTGTTTATCTTGAGTTTCATATGGATCAATGTCTTGCTAATCTCAAATAACTAATGTCGTTCTTCTTTGAAGGCGAGTTGGTTTTGTTGGAATTTATGAACTTCCCAGCATATGCCTTTACTCTACTAAGTCATGTGACCGACCTACTTTTACACTTATTATTCTTCAAGACAAGTATGCTTAATTGTAATTCTATCAACACCCCTACGATACCTAGTTGTAAGCTCTCTTAAAATGGGTTTGACGAGATATCAGATCCATCCTTATATAGGATTGTTGAATGAGCTCTATAGTATGCAACCATAACTCGTCTTGGGATCTCCTTTGTTGTCAACAAAATTTGTCAATTCATCGTTGCTCTTTTGGAATCTCACTAGGTTGTTGTGAAGCGAATTCTCCTATGTTTAAAAGGAAATGTGCATCACATGTTGCAATTTTACCCTGCCTCGACTCACAAACCTTTGTCTCTAAAAATGTTTTGTGATGCTGACTAGGCAATAGGTCATGATGTTATGAATTTTACATTTGGAGTGCTATTTACTCTGGTTTGAATCTTATATCTTGATGGTTTCATAAGCAATATGTGGTAGCTCAATTGAGCATTAAAGATGAATATTATAGCTTGGCTTAGGTCACTACTAATTTACTATCAGTTCATACCTTCCTTAGTGAATTGAATGCCCCATATATTATCCTTGTGGTGTTTTATGATAGCCACTCTATAGTTTTATTGGTCCACAATATTGTCTTGCAGACTAGGACTAAACACATCGAGATTGACTTGTTATTTGTTAGAGAGCATGTGTTGGCCAAAAAGCTCTATATTCTGCAAGTTATTGAAGATGACCATCAGTTTGATGTTCTTAGATTGCATGTATCCTCCTCCAAATTTCTATTGTTGCACTATAAGATCAACGTGGTTACTTCTGCCTCTTATGCAATCCCACCTTGAGTTTGTGGGTGGAGGGTGTATGAGAATATGTGTATGAATAAATATTAGTATTTTATTAGTATAACTTATGTGAGAAGTTTCCCCTACAATAGTAGCTTGCATGACAAGCTACAACTTGTAATAGTTAGTTGGTGACAATTGTCCTTGTAACTAATAGTTGTGCATTTCAAGAACAACTATATACAGTTGACTATTCCTCTTGTAATCATTGAGAAAACAAAACATTTAATACACAAATTCAGTTATAAAATGTCTTTCAACTCTTTCTATCTACCTCTCTCAATTCTTACACTACCATATATATCACTTACACTTGTCTTTGTTCTATCCTTGTATTTTACAAATTTGTAAGGATAATATAATTTTCAATCTCCAAATATGGTCCAATTGTTCAAATTTGAATGTACATTTAAATTAAATTAGTATACTATGGAAGTGTTCATCAAGATCTAGTTCTTACAAGAATTAAACGCCTACTTTTGGATGTACTATACATTCGAACATTTAGAAGTATTTTTGTAGACAAAACTAGCAACAAGAAAAGAGATACAAAAACAATGAAATGTGCATTGTTTAGGGTTAAATACATAAAGATTGAGATGTAGAGGATGACCACAATGAGTTGCAATGAAGTTTTGTCTTTTATTTGAATCAACAAATATTAGTAATGTTACTATTTTGTTATTGTCCAGGGTTCGAACTTTAGTCTTTTTACTCAATAACTCCTTTAATCTTGAGCTCAAATAGTTGAGCTACCCAACACCCAATGGGTTTGGGTTGTTATCCACATTGATTTGTTTAAGAGAAAATAATGAATGAAAAAAAATATATAATGTTTAAAAAAAACTTGATTTGAAGTTGTACATCCTAACAAAGCCAACTCAAAAGTGTATTTGGTGAATGTTTATTCAATCTCTCAATTTTTTTTTAGTTTTTTACATAATTCTAACTTCTGACAGTAACAAATATACTGCCGTATCCTAACTTCTGGTAGTGTATTTGGGGATGAGAAAGAAAAATTAGGAACACACATACAAGTACTAGTATATTTTTGGATAAATTCTGTTCAATCCAACTGAAAAAGATCGCATATAGATTTTTTTTTTTAAGTTATAGGATAAGAAAACAACATTCTTATGAAAATATTTTCATAATCTCATATTAAATTTTGGAAGTTTTACCCCATACCCCCCCTTTTATGCCTATACCCCCACAAAGGACAGCGAAAAGACGTTTTTGCCCTCATATAAAGTATAAAATTTGAAAACTTTACCATTTCGCATTTTAAGTTTTCCGGAAAAAGTAAGATTTTTTGAAAAACTTCCGGAAAACTTCAATTTCAAATTTCCCGATAGTTGAAATTTATCAAAAACTTCCGGAAAACTTACTGGGAAGTTTCTCGGTAGTGCAATTTTTTCCGAAAAACTTCAATTTCAAGTTTCCCGGAAGTTTTTTTTAAATTTTTTTAACTGTTTTTTTTTGTTGTTATTTTTTCATTTTAGTGGGCATTGGTGTACGAGGTAGAGACGGTAGAATTGTTCAACCATCACGCGACGAAGGTACTTCATCATCTATGATGCATCCTCCAGAGAGGATTCGACCGACAGCATCAACGAGGAGAAGACGACGGATGATAGTAGAAGAAGATGACGAGGGAGACCAGGAGCATATGGTTATCTTGGAGGCTGATGTTACTATGCATCAGCAGGAGGACCCTCCTGTAGTACATGAGGAGGAGGAGAGAGAGCATACAGAGCAGGGACATGATGGACCTCAGGGGACGCAGTATCCTGGAGGACCATATGATTTGTCCGTCCTTACTCGATACGATCAGCATGTTGCAGCTAGGTTATGGTTTGGTCAGATATATTAAATTAATTATTATTTATGGTGCATTAAAAATATTTTAATTAATTATTATTTTTGTTATGTATTTAATTTTAATGTCATATATTTTCTTTGTATACAGGAGCGACCAATGCTGAAAATTGTTGCACATGGGAAAAAGCTGCAACAATTTACGCCGCAGGTACTCCCACGAGTCATCAAGAACTGGGTGACCTTGTCGGGATTGGCCCCATTACAACGGGGTAGTTTGAAGACGATTGACAACAACCTGATTTCCGCATTTGTGGAAAAATGACATTCTGAGACATCGTCATTTCACATGCCATTCGGTGAAATGACGATTACTTTGGATGATGTTGCCAATCTTCTTGGATTGCCTGTCAGGGGTCAGTTCTACACTCCACCTGATGCAGATAGAACAATGGTATGTCATCTCGCCATTAATTTATTAGGAGTGTCTGCAGAAGAGATCTGGGAGGAGACCAGAAAGACCAGAGAGGCACACTACCGACTGGAATGGTTGAGGGAGGTATTCGTGAGGCAGTGTCAAGCAGAGAGATTTGATTGTGCTGCCAGGGCGTATCTGCTAAATTTAGTAGGGAGTACTATTTTCACAGATAAGAGTCATACTCTTATTTTAACAGATATATAGTAAAATTACAAAATGGAATTTTTACAGTGAGATGTCATACCTGTTACTCGTTGTGTTTCCCAAATGCATGACTCGATTTGTCCATGCTTCAACAAACCGTTGCTTATGAGGAGTCAACCAAGTTTCTTTCACATAATCGACAAACACTTTACAATCGACACATGATTGCTCAAACATGTGCAAGCGCATGATATACTATTTTTCATCACTGGAATACATAATGTCTTTCCACATATTCAATACTAACTCTTGTCTATCCTTTAAGACATGTTGCTTGCATTTTGCTCCAACATTTTTGTCGATATGAAATTGACAAAGCAAATTCTCAGCATGTGGAAATACATTACCAACTGCTTTCATTAGAGCAAGATCTCTATCTGTCACAATTACATGAGGAAATTTATTTTGTGTAACAAACTGTTCTTTTAGCCTCTCTAATGCCCAACAAAAGTTTTCTTCCCGCTCGCATTCCAAATAAGCAAATCCAACCACAAATGTCATCTCTGTTGATGTCATACCAACAATTTCAAGTAATGACATTCTATATTTATTGGTTTTGTAGGTGTTGTCCATAATTAATACAATAGGAAACAAATTCAACAACTTCACCGAATCTGGATAAGCCCAAAAAATATATTTCATAACATCTGAGTTTTCCCGCTTTCTATTCCAACACACATATTTTGTATCTTCAATTAACTTGAATAAATGTTGCATCTCTGTCTTATGACCTCTCACCTTCAATCGAATGATACTCCTCTGTTTATATATTTGTGAGATTTGAGTAACATTGTTCTTATCTCGGTCTTGCAATGACAGTAATATGTGCCTCGGTGCAACATTATATTTTGTTAAGTCGTGTACATGTTTTTTCTCTCCTTCATCTAAACGACAAACAAATGCATATCCCTCCAAAGTATCAGGTAATTCATGGTTGTGAACTCCACAAATTACTTTTACTGTCCATCCTGAACCATCTTTTAATGGTTTTGATCTAAGTTTGAAAGGACAACCACACTTTTTTGTTGAAGTTCGAGGTAAACTATCAACACCCTTGTATTTTCCTCCTTTATCACAACCTAATATTAATTTATTTTTCTCCCTCTTTTTCCAGTCTCTTTATCTGATCTTGTGATAATAACAGTCACTTTGTGTTTGATACCGATTTCTCTAGCCCAATTCACAACAGCTTCTCGTGTATCAAATATCTGAAATAAAATATAAAATAAATTATAATAATTAATGACAATAATAGATTTTTACGATACAAATTATAATTATTCATACCTGTTCTGTGTTAAAAACGTTGGTAGTATCAACACATGTTTTATTAAATAATACCAGCGGATTATCCATACCTATAAAAAAAAATTAATAAAAAAAAAATTAATAAAAAAAAATTGGCAAAAAAAAAACTACCGGAAAATTTGTAGGGAAATTTTCCAGTAGTTATAAATACTCATTTTTTCCGAAAAACTTTTTCCAAGTTTTCCGGTAATTACCGGAAATCTTTGTTTTTCGAGCTCCAAAAATCTTTTGGGGGTAAAAAAAAAATACTTTAAATTTACATAAATAGCGTATTATTGGTATTTTAAAAAATGTGTGGAGGTATAGGTATAAAAGGGGTATAGGGTAAAACTTTCTTAAATTTTTATCCAAAAAAAATATATAACATGAAATTGGGCCCAAAGCCCATTAAGCAAAATGACCACAAAATGAAACGAACCCACGAAACAAGCTAAAACAACTTTCTCCGATATATATGCATTTATAATCCCTTTATTTCGTTTCTTCTTCAAATTCTCACTACTTCCCTCGTTCCTCTCATTACCCTTTGCACCCTCTCTCTTATTCACTATTTCTGACAAACTCTCCGATTAGGGCATAGTCGTTCCCCCTACGATATGCCCCTCTTTATCACCGACGAAGAGTTCTCGCGGTTATCCGGCGACACCACCGCTGTCGCCGCCAAAGCAGACTCCTTCATCCGCGGCCTCCTCAATGAACTCGACACCATCCGCGCCAAAGCTGATGCCTCCGACATCAACGCCGAACAGAACTGTTCCCTCGTCGAGCAGAAGTATCTCTCTCTCGCTGCTGAGTTCTCTAAGCTTGAATCCCATGCATCTAACCTACAGTCTTCCCTTGATCAACACCTCCGTGATCTCTCTGATGCACAATCGAAGAATCACCAAATTCAGTTGCAATTGGTGCGTTTCGCACACTTTTCAAAATTGAAATCGAAACTTTTTACATTGTTGCGGAAGCATTGCACTTCGAAATTGTAGTAGTTGTGGCATAATTGTGCATACTTTCTATTATTTTTATAATTTATTTATTTTCACTTTAAATGTTTGTACTAATTTTATATTTTATATTAAGTTATTATTTTCTTGTTTAGACTAGTTTATAGTTTTTGGAGCTTCTCAATTAAATTTAAGTTTATGATTTTTCATTTATGGCAAAGTTCTATGAGCTTATCTTGCATATAGAGCTAAACGAGAGAGCTTGGAGAATAATTGAATTGGAGAAACTAGTGTTGTTATTCTAAGTTTCTAAGTTTCTTTTAATATTTATGTTTATTCTAAGTTTCTTTTAATATCTAAGTTTCCATAGTGGCCCAAGGTTTAGAATATTTAAAATTTGTCGCATTCCTGTGTAGTGTTGTGTTGCTGTTTTGAAGTTATTGGTTTTGGGTTTTGTAGGTTGAGAAGGATAGAGAGATAGAGAGGTTGAAGACGGAGGTGAGTGAGCTGCACAAGTCAAAGAGGCAGTTGATTGAGTTGAACGAGCAGAAGGATTTGGAGCTTAGTGAGAAGAACACAACCATCAAGAGCTACCTTGATAAGATTGTGAGTTTCTCATTCTTTTGGTGCTTTAGTTGGTTTGGTTTCTTTGGTGAATGGGTTTGCATTGATATTTGTGTTATATAGGTCTATTTAACGGAAAATGCTGCCCATAAAGAAGCACGCTTTAGTGAAGTTGAGGCTGAATTGGGGAGATGCCGGGCTGCTTGCACTCGCCTCGAGCAGGTCCGTTATAAATTTTGTTGGATTTACCGTTGGTTTTAATGCCCGGAGAGATTATCAGTGCTACTTAATTCCTTCAATGACTCTGTTTTTTTATCGTTAATGGCTAATTTCTAAATAGATAACAATCATACCCATGCAATATAATAATTGTAAGTAAACTTCGACGAGTTAAATAGCTGGTCTGCTTTGCTGTTGTCTGAAATGGGGAAATGTTTCTAAACATCTATTGCTTGTGTTTTGTGCTCTACATTTACTCGTTTTGTTTAGAGTGAACACAGAACACTTGCATTTTTATTTGACTACAACCATATTATGCATGTAAGCAGGAGAAGGAGATTGTCGAGAGACAGAGTGCTTGGCTTAACGAGGAGTTGACTGCTAAAATTAACAGTTCCTTAGAGCTGCGCAGAAAGCATACAGAATTGGAAGCCGATATATCTTCCAAACTTGCAGATGTGAGTTTAATATTATAATAAAAGTAAATTTCTATTTACTTTATATTTTAAAGTTTTTATTATTATTTTTTTGTTTGATCCTAATTTGATCTTTTGTCAATACTTTCAGGTTGAAAGACAGTTCAGTGAATGCTCTAAATCTCTACAATGGAATAAGGATAGAGTAAGGGAGCTAGAAATGAAGCTTAAATCTATGCAAGAGGTTGAAAACGTTCAATTCTTTATCTTGACATGTGGTGTATGAATTCCTTTCATCCGAAGCCCTGCTTGATTGAGCTTTTATATGTTTCTAGGAATTAATATCAGCAAAAGATGCTGCTGCAGCCAACGAAGAGCAATTATCTGCTGAACTCTCAACTGTGAGTGCTTTGTCCTTCCCAAAATATAATCAAATTATTTTTTCCCTTTCAAATATTGCTATTATATGCTTAAGCATTGGATATAGCTGCATGCCTATCTGTCTTTTTTTCTGTGGCACAATAATAGTATCTGTTGGAGATAGGAGTTGAATGAAAGAAAAGAAACTTGGTAAATTTAAATTTGTATTTACAATGCTTGGAAATGACAATAAACTGAAGCATGATAGATTCATAGCTTATGACTAAAGGTTAGTTTTTCATAATTAAATCCTGTATTAATCCATCGGCAATTTTGTGCTTGTAGTAAATTTGATGTTCTTTTCATCACTTCTATCAATGTTTTTTAAGGAATAGCTGCTTAGTGATTTGTTCTATTGTTAGTTACATTGCATCCAATGATCGAAGTAAACAATAAAGTGAATGATGGTTTCCTTGCTAATTCTTTCTCTGTCCATGAATTTAAGACTCCAACTTACCAGTTACAATCTCCTAATAATTAAACTATTTATTCACCATGAGACAGGAATATGATGACCTGTGGTATTACATATAGTTTGTCCATATTGGAGGATAAAATGGATTATGTTTATAGGGAGAAAATGCTATGCATGATGCTGTTTACTTTATAGAATCTGAAATTTCAGCTTCATATAGCAACCTTAGCACAACAACATCTGTAATGACCGTTGAGTTAATGATTTGTAGTTGTACGTTTCAATTGGTCGCTGAAAATCATTGTACAATGAAGTGCTTGAAAAACAAGTAAATCATTGTACAATGAAGTGCTTGAAAAACAAGGATGCAAAAAGGCTGCCTGTTACTGTGGCATACCTGAGATAGTAGAACTCTTGAAGCAGCCTTGAGCAGAAGGTCTAAGTAAAAAGTAACTATCCCAATACATGTTTGGGGTCACAGGAAAATTAAGCAACAAATGACAGAAACTTGGAAAAGGAATAAGTATTGTTCATGACAGTGTTGTTGAATTTCTGCCATGGCGACGCCACGGCGTTATAGCATGGCGGATTTTGTGCCTGCTACCATAGGCTACAAATTCTCATTTGAGGTCCTAACAACATTGATTTTAAGTTGTGTATTTTATATGTAACTGAATTTGAATATATCATGTTAATAGGTCAATAAGCTCAATGAGCTCTACAAAGAGAGTTCCGAGGAATGGTCAAGAAAAGCAGCAGACCTAGAGGGTGTTTTAAAAGCGATGGAGGTGAAGTTTGTTTTCTATTACAGTCTTCTAATGTTTGGAATTTGTCAAATTAGAGATTTGAGTGCTTGAATGTTTTTGGTAATATTACTTGTGTTTAATCAGTCACATCTAAAGCAAGTTGAAGATGATTATAAAGACAGACTTGAGAAGGAATTATCTGAGAGAAAGCAGTTTGAAAAGGTATAGTATTCTTCGTTAGCCAGGTGCCAATGTTCTGTATTTATTTGCTTTCCCCTTTTGTATTAAACATGTTATTTGAACAAATGGTTCCATTAGCTGTGTTTTGAGCTTATTATAGTTTATGCTTGATGGTGATTAGTGCTTAGATGTTACAGGGTGACTGTTTTCTCATTTTATTTGTGGGTACTAGATATTGACTTAAAATTTATCATGTGCAAAATGTACAAATAATCTAATTTTATGTCTATTTGGGTTCTTGTAGGAGGCTTCTGATTTGAAAGAAAAGCTTGAAAAACTTGAAGCTGAAATGGAGACAAGGAAGAAGATGAATGAACTAAGCAATCTTCCACTCAGAAGTTTCTCCACTGAACCGTATGTTGTTCTTGATCTTTCAAAGCACTTGGTTATACACTTTCCCATCTTATTCCTGTGTGTGCTTCTTTTCTTGCTTAAGTAGCTGGAGATGTCAAGGGTGCACAACATAAATAGATAGAGTTTCATGCTCATTTGTTGGTTGAGAAACAAGGACTGAAATATGCAAAAATTTGCTACTTCTGTTTTGAAAGATGATGTAGCTCTACTAGATATATAAGTACCCTAGCCATGGTGAATAACAGGGTTCCCACTGTTGATAGCATTGAGCAATGGTCATGGTCATTTCATGCATTTGATTGTAGTGTTGGAATGCAATAGCCAATAGGAATTAGAATTTACTTTAGAAATAATAGGGTAGTTCAGAGATCAAGGCTCCAATTATAGTAGAGAAGTGAAGGGAAATACAAAAACAACAGAAAGTATTAGAGAACGGAACCATGCTACTGATGCTGCTGAAGTTTCTAAGGGCCGAGATTGAGTAACGCTATTGGATTTCTGTAGAAAACCATGCAAAAAGTAGCACTTGTCCTTGTTATGTCCATGGCTTTTACGATGGGAGCATTAGTTACTGCCACTCCCATTGGTGCAACCACCTCATCGTGGTCAGTCAAGTTAAAAACAAATGCATGTTGATTCTGAGAGTTTTTGAGGCCTTGTAGCCGATGTGATCTAAGAAGAAGGAGTCTGCAACAACTAGTTAATGAGATCTTCCACTAAGGATTTGGTTTCTAACAGACTCGATCCTTTCATGTTTGTTTCAAGTTTGGAAAAGATTATTCCCTGGTTTAAAAAATCCCAGTAATAAAATAACTTCCTTTTTTCTGTGAATTATTCCCAAGGGTGATGTGACTTTTGCTAGTGATGCTCTTGTCACATTTAAATTGTTATAGGCATGTTTTGACTTTCTCTTGAGTAGGTCACGATAGCTAGGCTTCTATAAGATCATCATGGCAATCGACTTCATCCGAGACATCACAGCAAAGGATTGGATTTTCTGTATGCTTGGTTGCTAGATACCAACTTGAATCATTTGCTTCATCTTGAGAGAAACATTACTAGCATGTTACTTTATAAGTCTGGACTAGTTCCAATCAAACTACAGACCTGATAGTCCTAATAAAAACAGATAACTAAATCCAAGTTTAGGGATGATAACTACATTGTTCGAAAATAAAAACATATTTCAAGCAAATAACAAAACATAAAACAAATGGAACTAAAATGTGGGATCAAAAGACAAATAAAAACAAACTTTTTGGTTAACAACCCAGAGAATTACAGTATTTGAAAAACTGGTTTTAAAGTACACTACGATGAAAAAATAAGCAAGTAAAGAAAGAAAAAGAATTTCCACAGTGCCGGAAGCAAAGGAAAAGTAAAAGTAGAGCAGAGTAAAATCGAAAAACACAGCAGGAGAGAAAGTCACTTAACAGATATGAAATACAAAAAATAGTTGAAGAAAGAATGTGAAACAGAGTCTGCACTGAGTTTTAGGGTTTCACACCCTTTTTAGGCTGGGTTTGGATCAGGTCGGGCCACATGACCCAGGCTCATTTTTTCCCATTTTCAAAATATGGTCCATCAATTTTCGCCACATGGCTCGCTGCGGCCACTTGTTTGACAACTGCCATACAAAATCTGCCACGATACCACCATTTCATGGCAGTGTCAAAAATCCGTCACTGCAATAAGCCATGGTGTTGCCCTGGCTGCCATTTGACAACACTAGTCCTAATTTAACTTGAATCTGATTCTATTTATATGGGACGTACATTAACCAATATTATTTAGAGATACCATGTTAAGAAGCTGTGGGAAAAAGGATAAAAGAGAATTATAAGTTTGCTGTGGGAAATAGTAAACCGAAGATTATTGTTAGATTTGCTGTATTACAGCATCTTAACCTGATACTTCTGTTTTTACTTGCGATAATTTGATAAAGTTATTAAGTTGTACAAGCCCAAGTCCAGTGATGATAATAAATAACTAATAACGCTAATGCTTATACTTTACAGCTTAAATTCTATAGAAATTCTCTATTCTCTATGAAAGGTTTAGTAGAGAAAGATAATTGTAGTTTTCCTTTTCAAATCAGGATTTGTAATTGAGTATCATACCAGTTTGAGTTCTTGTTTGATAAAGATTCTTTATGAAGTAGTAGTGACTAGTGAAAGCTAATGTTATCATTTTGGCATTTTGTGCAAGATCGACATATGGAATTTCATCACTCCTAAACTTTTCTTCATGTACTTAGTTCTGAAAAATCCTTAATTATGGCAATGAAGAAAATAAATTTCTTAGTTGTTTTTTTGTTACAGGTGGCTGACATCTATTGTAGATGAAAGTATGGATGGAGAAAATAATGGACTAGTCTCAAAAATCCCTGTTGGGGTTTCTGGAACAGCATTAGCTGCTTCACTTTTGAGAGATGGTTGGAGTGTGAGTTATTTAAATTTTAATTCTAATTCTTGACCCGTTGTCTCATTTGATTTGCACAGTTAAATCTTCTTACCGTATCCTTCTATTTGTCGCAGTTGGCGAAGATGTATGCCAAATACCAAGAGGCTATTGATGCTTTGAGACACGAACAGTTGGGAAGGAAGGAGTCAGAGACAATTTTGCAACGGGTATGACTGATGTGCTCGTCTTTTTATGTAACATTGACACAACAGAAATTTGACTGAACATTTATAATAATATATTTCTTCATGTATTTCCACTACTAGTTAGTTAATATGATCAAGCATTTTGAGATAATTGAATGTGCCTGAATTCTCAATTTAAGAAAATTGAAATTTTATTGAAGGACCTCAAACTTCCAATTTTCATCAGCGGATTTTCAGAATTAGGATAAGTCAGAGTTGGAGAGTAAGAAAAAAAAGAATTACAGGATATTTGGAGACCTTGGCTCTTTACTAACTCAGTCCAAATACACTCGATGCCTTTCTTTTCTCTACAACTATTACAACTAAACAACTGTAGTTTGTTATTCTGTTTACAAGGACCTCTTGTGTTTTGATCCCTAGTTTTTTGCCTACTTTTAACACAACGCTTCCTGGTTGGAATCTTGACTAATTAATTGTGTGTATGTAATATCTGTTTGAAAGGAATTGGTTTCCCTTTATTTTGATCAAACACTCAAATGCAATGCAAGGTGCCCTACAGAAAACCCATGACATGATGTTTGGTGCATATTAAAAATAAATTAGTATTGGCTTAAATATGTAGTACGTTTTGGCTACAGTACAAAGGTGAAACCTATGAAAAAAAACTGAACTTAATATTCTCTTTTGTTCTGTTTGCATGTCAAAAATTATCTATTCTTTATGAATGGCAAATATTGTTTCCAATACAGCTTTTTTTGATGGCATTTGTTGCTAGTAATATTGTTCACTGTGTTATCTTTTAAGTTTTTCATATTTCTTTCAATTATCAAAATATTAAATTTATTAGTACACATGTAAACACAAATATGTATATTTATTGAGAGATGATGCAATCCTCAATGAACTTTTTCAGGTTCTATACGAGTTAGAGGAGAAAGCAGAAGCCATAGAAGATGAGAGAGGTATATCTTTTTGTTAAGTTAAATGGAAGTCACTAAATAATTTGTTAACTTAGAGAAGAAGATAAAATTAAGTCTTGTCCTGTCCACATTTTTGTCCTTATTTTTCTGTGACAAGGTCAATGAGTAATCAAAATTGCCAGTATGTGTGATCAGCTTTGATCACCTTGTAAGCTCGTAGGGTCGCAGGATCGGCGTTTAAACATGATCCTGTTTTTTGTATTTTCTGGTTTAAAACAGAACTTTAACCCAATTTCTCATATCTTCCCTCCCCTCTGCCTCTCGCGGCCAGCAGCAGCAATGACCTGTGGTCGTTCTTCTCCACAACTAAAACAGCTGACAAGTTTTAGATGCTTCTGAGTCCTGTTAATTTCACCTGTTGATCTTGGTTTGTAAGAGAATACTGATTCTGAAAAATTATTACTGTTCAGCGTACTATTTTTCTGCTCACTAAACAGTTGCAGTTATTTATACAGTTACTTAAGACTGTTGTCATTGTCAGTTAGTTAGAAAAGACTGCATCTAATATATACTTACTGTAGTAGAGCTAGAATATGTTGTGACATTCATCATCAATGAATATCTGCATTCTTGAATAGTGGTTCTATTATTATCTATTAATTATATTATCATATTTCTATATTAAAATTTATTTAATGTTGTAGCTAAGATCTTACTATCTGTATTCTGATATAGCAATTTATGATCTAATTCCTCTTTCCATTCCTGATTGAATGTGAGTGAAAACACAGTGTGAGTGATTCAAGTCACAAAGAGATATTAATCACGAGTGTGAGAAAATGGCATTATACATGAGGTTACAGCACCTTGTACACCTCAACACAATGGTTTAGTTGAAAAAAGAAACAGGACCATTTGTGATATGTCTTAATTACAGGAAGCAGTCATGTAGAAATTGAGCAATTTAAGTCTATGATGAAAGCAGAATTTAAAATGACAGACTTTGAAGGCTGGTGGCATAGGAAAATTGGTGATCAAAAGAAAGAATGGTGGAGAGGTTGTGTTGGAACAGGTGCTGTATGTGCCTGGACTTAAAAGTAACTTGCTAAGTCTTGGTCAATTGGTGCAAAAGGGTTTTCAAGTGACTGCAAGAAAGATATGAGAAGAAAAAGAGAAGTGAACAAGCATTGTTAGCACACAGTTCCAAGAAATGGGATTGGTGCCAATAATGGGTGGTTGTTATTTTGTATTTGCACCTACATATTCTCATTTTGATTGTGGTAGTTTTGTTATTTTTCAATTCTATTTTTAATACTACCTGGGGGTAAATACACAATGATTGGGTAATTCATTTTGGAATTTTTGATAGGCTGTGTAATGATGATTATTCATATTTAATCACGACAAACTGTTAAAGCAAAATATGCTTGTACCTGTGTTTGAGTTCATCATTGTGATGAGAGAGAACATTAAAATGATTCTGAATATTATGGAATGAATCAATTAGTTACAATGAGGTGACTCTAGGTTTATATAGCTTGAGTCAATGTACCTATAGCCGTAGAGCTTACTGATCAAGTTTCCTATTAGTCAATGAAAGTGTGACAGCTGTCACCTCTAACTAACAGAAAAGAAAACTGACTAACTGTCTAAGGTACAGTGCTACATATAACAGTTCTGTACAGTACAATTAACAAACATAATTTGATCAAGTAGGTACTCTTACAACCTGATGTTACTGTAGACTAAAAGCTGTGCAAGTATTCTCTCTGTCACATTCAGTGCCATGCCTTTTTTGCTAAAATAAATAATTGACATTCATGTAGTGGAACATGAAAAGATGGCTGATGCATACTCTTTGATGAACCAAAAATTGCAACACTCCCTCAACGAAAATTCTAACTTAGAGAAAACCATTCTGGAACTGAAGGTATGATAACAAAATACAGTTTTATCCACTAGTTTTTTGTTTTATTTAGATTTGCTTAGTGTATCTTTTGCAGGCTGACCTCAAAAGGCATGAACGTGAATATAATCTTGCGCAGAAAGAAACTGATGACCTTCGGAAACAGGTAAACTGGAGTGTCCTCATTTTCTATTAGTTTACTATGTTTGTATATGTATTTCATCAAGCAGTTTGCTCGAGCTTAGTTTGGAGTATTCCTTTTTGTTATTATTGTCGCTGTAATAATGTGACTGTTAGTGCAAATTGTGTGCTTCTGGAAAAGCAAGAGGAACTGCCAGGTCTATTCTACAAGGTGGGCTTAGGTGCATGGATCAATGTTTAGATACTACTAGGCCCTATACAAACCAAAAATTTCAGTAAGACCATTAAGTTTATGGTCTTTGTTGTTGGTTTCTCTTTCTCCTAATCATTTGCTAGGTCTTCTAGTCCCGTTTAAATTGGATTAGTTTCCATTTGTCATCTTTTCTCACTCGAGTCTGAAGTGGTCTTCTTCTTACATGATCAAATTATCTATATAAATTTGGTGCTTACGATGCACTCTCTAACACACTTTTCCCTACACACATTCTCATATTGGTCAAATTATCTTATATAACATGCAACTTGTGGTCTGATGAAGTCTGGTCTCAAATCTTTATAACCAAAACTTTGCTAGTTCGTACCTTGCTGCACTTGGTGAAAATGTAATTGTTAGTTAATGAAAACTGTCCTCTGTTAATTTCAGCTGTACCAACTCAGAGAGTTGGTGTAGGTTAGCCCCTAATTAGTGAAGGTTAAGGGTCATCGATATCTAGCTGATGACCTCTCTGGTTTAGTAACAAGAATCAATTTCACCAATACAAAACAGATTCTAGAACAATGTTTCTCTCTGTTTTCTCTCCTTTCTCATACACTTGCCTCTATCGACCACTCAAGTTTTGTATGTAATCAACTCATCAACCAAGACTATATCACATGGACAAACACTTAATTTGGAATGTGGAGTAGCTTTTGGATGTCCTCAGTAAATATGTCTAAGACTATGGAAGATGGTTGAAACATCCTCTTAGATTTTTCCGTTGGGCCTAACTCAATCATACAAACCAGCTTGTAAAGTGAATGCTTTCTACTTGTAAACACTTTTTCAGGCCATATCACATCTAATGTTGGACTTTCAACACACTTGCCCCATGCCCTACATTGGACATTTGAAGCTTGAACTGGGTGGCCCAATGGGTCCGTGATTTCGAGTGGGGCTTAACTCAGCTCTACAAAACCAATTTGTAAGACGATGGATGACTCTCACTTATATGCACTTTTTCTAGCCATATCACATCTAATGTGAGACACTCACACACACCCAAAGTCAACCTTCTTGTTAACCTATCGCTTTTAGATAAATCCTTTTATTTTACCCACAATTTAGCAAACTAGTTTTTACCCAATAATACATATCCTTTATAATTTGATTATATGCAATATTATGGACCCTTTTCCTGCATCCCAGATGACATATCTTGGCTCGCTCTTCTTTCTTATCAATATATATAAGGACTTTAGATTCATAAAGACCTTGCAGAAGGTCATTTTCCCTTCCTATTTAGCTGTGTTTAATAACAATTTTTATTACATGTTGGATTTTGCACTTTTTGTGCATTTTTAGTTAACTGCTCTATCTTTATCACAGAATCTCGAATGTGTTGAAGTTTTAAAGAAAGCTTTTTCTAGAAAGCCTCGAGTTTCAGCTTCAACTAAATGATAACATTTTTCTGGATCTTCTTAGAAGCTAAATATCTAGTTTTTTAAAATGTAATTCTTGTGCCAAAAAAGTTGTCTCTGAATGGCCATTATATAAGTGTGTTTGCATTGCAGTGATCAGTGTCATAATTTTATCTTTATGACCTCTGGTATGGTTTAGCTTTTTGACAAATTTCTTATATTATAAATTTATTAATTGATAATTGAATCTTTATAGGTGACAGTACTTTTAAAAGAATGCCGAGATATACAAGTTCGTTGTGGGGCATTTAGTGATGAAATCATTGATAATGCAACGAATATTGCTTCAAGAACAAGTACAGATACTGAAGCTGAAAATGTCATATCAGAGCACCTGGTAAGGTTTTGTGGATTTATGTCATAGTTTTTGAACGTGTGTATGTCATTCATACTTGTGTTCAATTCAATTTGTGACACAGTTAACCTTCAAGGACATTAATGGACTTGTTGAGCAGAATGTCCAACTCAGAAGTCTTGTACGCAGTCTCTCTGGACAGCTTGAAAATCAGGAGGTGGAATTCAAGGTTGATTGGGAAATATTTTTTTTCTGTTCTTATGCTGTAGCATGTAAAGGCGCCTAAAATATATGGTTATTATTTTATACTATTGAATTGTAGGAGAAGCTTGAAATGGAACTCAAAAAACATACAGAAGAAGCTGCTTCTAAAGTTGCGGCTGTTCTGCGGAGAGCAGAAGAGCAAGGACAGATGATTGAATCGCTTCATACATCTGTAAGCCTTTATAGCGTTTTTGGTTTTAGCAACAATGGAAGGCTTACAACCTAGGGAGGGGATTGGGGTTTTCTTTGAGAAAGAAGACCTTGCAGGTCCTGGTGTGGGTAAAACGCCAGACTTATAGAATCCTAAATCTTATGAAACAGGGTTGGCCCAAATGCTCCAGTATATTATGGCCCATTTATTATGTTGTATTCTTATATCCGTTACTTATTTTTTTATTCTCATTTTCATGCCTCTGAATTTGTACTTTAATTTCCTACTTGTAGGTTGCAATGTATAAGAGGTTGTATGAGGAAGAGCACAGTCTTCATTTATCTCATACCCATTCTTCAGAAGCTCTTGCAGGTTCCCAGAAATATTTATTTGTTCCCTCTTACTCTTAAATCTGTTTCCTCCTTTTTTTTGGTGCAATAAATGTTGAGTGGGAAGAGGGCTTGATGGGATTCCTCACCTTCATTCTCATACCACAGACAATGTTAAAAAAAAAGGCAAATACGCCTTGGCAAAGCAAAACATGGAATTTTTATTTATGTTACATTCTCATTTTATAGATATACCCATATTGAAGTCTTGGGTCCTTAGTTTTTCATTATTGAACCTGTGATATTTAAATGACTATCAAACTTAAAAAGTACTGCACATCATCTTTTTTTGCGATTCTAAAATGCTCTTACTTCAAAAATGGTTAATGTTAAATAGTTCGATATCCGCCTGTCGATCTAAACTGGCTTTAATTCTAATCAATCAATATGCCATTTGCCAGAGGGCTTATAGATGCATCCTCACCCTAAAGCTTGAAGTTTAACATGTTTTCTGAAAGGAAAGTCTGCTGCAGGCTATGTGCAGCAGGGCTTATAGACGAAGCTATTTTGGTTTAGGACGACAGAAAGGTATAAATTTCATGGGTTTGTATAAGGGTTTTATACGATGACTCAGGAAGAAAGCATGTCTATTAATGGGTTATTGGACGACGCGCTTTGCAGAGATTAAAGGTTCAATTGGTGGTTTTCTTGTTGCTGTATATAGTACTTGTTTTGAAGTAGGGTTGTAAGTCGGGTGGGTTCAAGAGAAGATGTAGGAAGTAAAGGACCAACTTGGTTTTGAAAGGGGGGCAATTGTAGATCATTTCTGCTGAATAATATATATTTGAGTAGGCATAAAATTTAGGTTGAATATATAGAATACAAAATGCAAGTGTTGTAGTTAGGGGTTTAGATGCAAGGAGAAAAGAATAAGTCAAGATATAGGCCATATGATTATGGTATAATATGATTGATAATAATTGATGATAATCTCTAAAAGGTTAATAGGTTCTGTATTTATTGGGACACAAGATTCCTAATCCTAAGTTAATAAGGAAAAAAATCATGATCATTACTAAGTAATAAGGAAACTAATCTTAAGAGATCACGAGGTGGTCCAGTGATGTGTACAACTTGTAAACTGGAGGCTTGTGTGATTTGCAAAGTATTACTTGTTCCGTTTGTCTGTTAGATAAAGTAATATATTCTATCATAGTATCAAGGTATTATAAGAGATTTCATATATTCTAATACGATGTTGTAAGGAAAAGTCTGGACGTCATACTTAGGTTCCCTTGGGCATTGGATTTATCATTTTATTCCATAAGACATTAAAAAGGGATTAAAATGCAGTTCCACCCTATCTAGTCGTTTATACAATTTAATAGATTACAGATTTTTTCTTAAACTGCTGACCACCTATTCTACCAAATTATTGGTGCTACAACTTGCTTCTCTTTGGTCTTTATCTCATTCATGGTTGCTTTAAGGGGGCTTCCATTATTAATTTGAAAAGAGATTCATTTATAGGATAGTTTGGTTACAATTTAGAACCTGCTGTTAAGTTAGTATAATTGCCTTTGTGTTTTGGAGATATCTGTAATGTAATTCTGTTGTTTTAATATTTTGCTTGTTATATTAGTTGTGTATGTGCACAAAAAGTATTGCTGTTAAATTGTGAAAATGACCAATTTGCATGGAACGTGATAATGCAAGTAATTTTTTAGATTTGTAATTAGCTTTATCACTTTTTAGTTTACAATGGTCAGACGGCACCTTACTTACATTAGTTGATTCTTGATTTTTCAGCTGTTGCAGAAGTTGGAAAAAACAACATCAAGACTTCAATTGAAAGTTCACAGGTAAAGATACTGTTAGGACAATGGATACAATTATAATCGCATACTTCTTGTAGAGGAAAATTCTGCATAAGTTTAACCTACAGTCGTATGAGTGGTATATACATATGTAACAGTAATATTCATCCTTTAGTAGATAATGCCTGTAGAGGCCCCTGCAGATTTGTCGCATTTCAAGAGGCAACTGTAAGTGCCTCAAAGGTGAAGCGAGTGTGAAAACCTGAGAATTCCCTCAACTTATAGCCGTTCATTGTTTTTTTTTTGGACTTTTTGGACAATTCATCTCCACGTTTTGATTTTCTCATTTTTTTCTGCACTAAAATCCTTTGTTCTGCCCTCCAAAACCCTAAACTGTGCGCTTCTCATTGTGTTATTTAGAATTTTAGATGGCCCTTTATGAGATTCCAACAACCCTCCTGTGCAGTCACCTCCTCCCTTTGTTTTATCCTTTCTTTTCCCCTAGAGACAGAGGCAGAAGAGGAGTAGGATACAGAACAAATGAGGTTTAGTAGTTAAGAAAGCGGACATAATGATGAGGAAGATCCCATTTAAGGAATCACTTGTATTTATTTTAATGCTTAGATGAGTTATGTTAGGCCTTGGCGGTTAAAACTTATTTATTTTATATTAGGTTTATATATCGGAAAGAATATACTTTGATTAATAGTTACAAATATGTGTTAAATTTTGTCCATTCTTCTGTTTGTGTGCTTTTATATGTGTATGGTATAAATTTCTTGTATTGTATCCTTAAACTCTGATTCATCAGCCATATGCTGCCCGTTATACCTCTATAATGTTTTGGGTGTTGGCCTTACACTCCATTATCAACAATTGACTAGATAGCATGCAGGATCTTTTTGGGTTTGAAAAGATTGCATATTTTGATTCCACCCTGTGCCCAAATTGATATTTTATATTAAGAATAAGACCGAGTTGTGTTAATTGTTTTAGGTTGGTTTGATATTTTTCGAGTTATGTGATTATTCCATATTAATGGTATTTATCGATCTTTGTTTGAAATTATTGTGTTGTAGACCTTTCATGTGTTTCTTTTCGTTATAATAACATGTCAGATTATTAAATTGTACCCTATTCATGGTATGTTTTGGTCCAATTATAGGCCTATTTAAAAATTATTTTTTTTTTAATTATTTTTTTCATTATTATAGGAAGTTGCTAAGAAGTCTCTTGAAAAGGCTGCAGAGCGTGTAAGATGTCTTGAGGGTGATTTAGCAAAGTCTAGGTAAGGTTACTAAATTGCTATGAATTATATTTGTTGTTTATGATGTATTGTAATTTAATTTGTGTTCGGTGCCTCTTAAACACTACTTGGGCCACAAATGGGTATTGTAATTTAATTTATTTATTCTCTTCTATCGTTATCTAAAATTCTATCACTTCAATAAAAGACACTATATTTAATTTGTTAAATGGAAAAAATAGCTTATAAACAAAGAAACAATTCTCATGTTGTGGGTCAGTTACATGGGATTAGCCGATGCTGTTGTGTCTTATCATGAAATAAAAATGTAGCCTAGATGCCCATAATTTGTTAATGTACATTTTCTTTTTTAAAGTAATTTGGGATTTACTATGAATGGCATTTCTTTTCATCTGTTTTATCTTGTTCTTTATTATCCATCTTGTTGTTTGGAAATAAAATAATATAATTGGCAGAAACTTTAAACCTAGAAATATTCTAATGCTACCAAACTTAAAAGGGTTAAGTTATATTGGTTATTGATGGCTGCTTGGTGTTTCAAAATTCCTATTATGCACAGCCACTAAGTATTTCGATAGTAGTTGCCTTATTTCACATGTTGTGAACTCCTATCTTTGCACCATTGTCCCTGTTGTTGCTTAATGTTGAGTATTACTTTTGATGCATTGAGTAGTAAATAGTAATATGTAGGCAAAAACATCCCGTGGTACTTTAATACCAGTATGATCCTTTAAGTTTTTTTTTAACTCTTAGTCGTTTAAGTCATAAAATGTGTACACCATTATCCTTTTTAACACATTGCATTACAAAATGCACACATGTCCGTTATGGATCTGACATGTATTAAATGGTGCTTGACGTGGCTAATAAATAGATAGTATGAAGAAAAACTGTTAGAACAGTTTCCCAGCTCCCAAGCTGTAGTAGTTAAATTAAAATAGCAGAATTAGTTAAGCATCCAGCTTTACACTACATTTATCTCTGATAGTTGATGTAAGTGTAACAATATTTATGCAAATTCCATGTTAGAAAATATTTGGATCTGACATGCATTAAACGGTGCTGACGTGGCTAATAAATAGATAGTATGAAGAAAAACTGTTAGAACAGTTTCCCAGCTCCCAAGCTATAGTAGTTAAATTAAAAAAGCAGAATTAGTTAAGCTTCCAGCTTTACATTACATTTATCTCTGATAGTTGATGTAAGTCTAACAATATTTATGCAAATTCCATGTTAGAAAATATTTGGTGCATTTGTCAGAGCTATAATACCCTTTCCCTTCATTTATATTATTATTCCTATCTCTTTTTATCATTCTTTGGATTGTCAAAAGTTAATGATCCTTCTACTGCCACTAGCTTTTTGTTTAGCTTCGTAGCAAATTTCTAAGTCTAAACTTCACTTTATATTCAGGAGTGAAATTATTGTATTACGATCAGAACGTGACAAAATGGCACTAGAAGCAAATTTTGCTAGAGAGCGGCTTGATAGCTTTATGAAGGAATGTGAATACCAGGTAATTACTTCTCTTTAATATCAAATTGTTTGTTTTTCCATGTTTGTATTTTACTAATTTATGGATTATGGATTTTCTTTGAGAATGTAGAAAGCTGAAGCACATGGCATTTTAACAAGAAATGTGGAGTTTTCTCAGCTTGTTGTCGACTACCAACGAAAATTACGGGAGAGTTCAGAGTCATTGAATGCTGCCGAGGAGCACTCTCGGAAACTTTCTATGGAGGTTGGGATTTTATTGAAGTTAAATATTTTTCTGGCTAACTTTTTGTGAACTTTGTACTGAGATGTACTCTTTGTGATGAACTGATCTAGTGTTGTTATTTCAGGTTTCAGTTTTAAAGAATGAAAAGGAAGTCTTATCAAATGCCGAAAAGAGAGCATCTGACGAGATTCGCAATTTATCTGAAAGGGTGCACCGCTTGCAAGTAAGGATTATTCTGTATTCAACACTTTTATTTTCCACAAATTTTGCATATCTTACACTTCCCATTGTAGGCTACTTTGGGTACCATACAGAGTGCTGAAGAAGTTCGAGAGGTAGTTTATTCTTGTGAAATGTGCTACTTTGTTATTTATTTAATACTTTATGTACATGAGTTTTATTTGATTTCTAACTTGTAGGAAGCAAGAGTTGCAGAGAGGGTAAAACAAGAAGAATATACAAAACAGTTGGAGGTGAGTTTTCTTCTTTCTTTATGAAAACTTATGAATTATGTTTTTTCCTAAAGAAGCGAACGAGAAACCTTTGATGTCATTAGTGCTTAAGCACCTCAGGTTGGGTTAGAGAACACATTAAAGTAATATTTTCCTAGGAGGGTGATCTAAAAGGTTATGTAGTGAGTACATTAGAGGTTATGAAGGTTTGAAAGAGTGATACGGCTTAGGGGAGGTAAACTTCAAGGGTAAATATATCCTAGATTTTTTGGCTTCTTTTGATCTTCTTATTATAGGAGAAGGCTAAGAAAAACTAGAAGAAACAAAAACTATAATAAAAGATTTAGAGGTCAGTGTTTTGGCAAGAGATATGATAGGACATTATGGCATTTCTTGATCCATGTAATCGATTTCACCTAGCGGTAAACCTGGAGGGAGCTTGACTGCCAACTATAGCATCTTGGTTATCAAGATATAAGAGGTAAGAGGAAAGTGAAATATTTTTGTCACCCTAAGATTTCAAGGTGGTGGCAATTGAAATGTGGAAAACCAGAGATCTTCCAGTAGGGGGATTTTTGGAGACACAAGGATGCGCAAATGCTATATAGGGCAAGATAGCCAAGGGGATCAGGTAAGGTTGTGGGACGAAAGTGTGTAAGATTAAGTTTGGATCAAAAGTGAATGTAACAAAACAGTCTTGGTATATGTTTTTTTTCAACCAACAGTCTGTGTATGTTAGAACAAAGAAATCCATGTATTTATTATTAGAATTAGAATCATAGATCATGATTTGGAATAGCAAATCACAATTTCAACATGGTAGCAGAGTATGTTCTAATTATGTGACCAGTGGGGTTCATTGTGAGCTTCCTAAACAGCCTATCTTTTGTTTTCCATGACCCTTTTTCATCTATTTGATTTTCTGGCGACACATTTTTTAATGATTGTTAGTTATTGTGCTATCCTCATGTTTCAGAGGGAATGGGCCGAGGCCAAGAAAGAGTTACAGGAAGAGAGAGAAAATGTAAGGAGACTTGCGCTAGATCGGGACCAAACAATGAAAAGTTCTTTGAGACAGGTTGAGGATATGAGTAAAGAGTTAACTAATGCAATGGGTGCACTTGCGTCTGCTGAATCTAGGGCTGCTGTCGCTGAGGTACTTTCTTTGGTTGCTCCCTTTTGTATACTCTATTGTTGTTATAATTTATAGTTTTACTTATAAAGAAAAACACTGGTCCTCTATGTACAGGCAAAACTCTCAAGTATTCAGAACCATATGCATTCCACAGATGAGAAGGTTTGTTTTATTATTTTGTTGTGAATATCTTTCTATCACGTTTCTCCCATTCAAATTTGTGGGGCATTTTGGTTTTTTTGGAGTTTCCTTTGTTTGGTAAATTAAAAGTAGTATTAGTTGTGATAGAAATTGAAAAAAACTTAGAAACCATAGAATTTGAATGACAAGCTTGCTGAGTAGTAGAGAGATTTTTCGTTTATGCAAGTGTAACTTGATGAACTGGTTGAGGATAGGATCTCTATATGGTCATTTCTAGAATTCTCACTCATAAATCCTTACTCCTCGTAACAGCTTTCTTTGAAACTTAAGTCCGTTACTTAGGTCCTTCTGTTATGCTTATAGGTAATAATTTTACATCTTAGTAGGTTATATTAAGGCTCACTTCTTCAAATACCTTGTGGCACATTATAATTCCTACAGAATACTGGTTGACTGTATCTGGTTATGTTTACATTCATTTCTAGAATTCTCACTCATAAATCCTTACTTCTCGTCACAGCTTTCTTTGAAACTTAAGTCGTCTGTTATGCTTATAGGTAATCATTTTACATCTTACTAGGTTATGTTAAGGTTCATTTCTTCAAATACCTTGTGTACACATTATAATTCATAAAAAAACCAATACAAAACTCCGATGTGAGACTCTGAGTGTCTCCTTTGTCTCACAATTTCTCTTAATTATCAAACTTGGATACATGTAATGACTCAATTTTTTTGTGTTGGTCAAAAAATCGAAAGCAACAATCAAGTGTAATGCCCCTAAGTAGGGTCGGCTACATGGATTTAAGGACACCATAACGTTCTATCATACAATGCTTATTTCTTTCCAGCTCATTAATATCTAGTCTTTCCTAATAGTCTCTCTTATAGTTTTTCTGGGTCTTCCTTTGCCTCTAGCGATTTGACTATCCTCCATTTGATCTACTCTCCTTACTACAAAATCTACATGTCTCCTCTCCACATGCCCTAACCACCTAAGCCGAGTTCATACCATCTTTTGTACTATAGATGCTACCCCAACTCTCTCTAATGCTGTCATTTTAATCCTATCTCGTCTAGTCTTTCTATGCATACAACACAATATTCGCATCTCTGTTACTCTTATTTTATCCTCATGTTGGTTTTTTACCGTCCAATACACTGTCCCATACAACATCTCAGTCTTACAGCTGTGCGATAAAACTTCCTCTTCAGTTTGAGCGGTAAAAAACCATATAAAATAAGGAAAGCATAAATGGAATTTTGTCTTGTAATAAATACACGATACTCGTTTTGTAAAATATATTGTTTATTACAAATAGATCCTTGATATGTGCTGTGTTCTATATTAGTTGATGTTTTAGTGGATTTTCTACTCAGTCGCTTTCCTGCAATTATATTATTTTTTGTTACTTCTAACATCCTCTATTACTAATACAGCTTGTCAATATGGATACAATGAGTGGACCTTCCCTTTTATCTAGCGATGAGGTGGGTGTACATTTTTATATCTAAATTTCACCTCTACTGCTACGCCTCTGCTTGTTCTATTTATGAAATATATCAATATTATTATGTTATTAAAGTGCACTGTATTCAGTTGAAGTTGAATATATATTGTAGTTAAGTGAAAAGACTTTGTCGCATAGACTCTTTTTGTTGCCCCTAGAAAAGTTATATGCTTTTATTATTGGGGTGAAGCCTATTACGTTTATTTATGTATTGAAAAGAGCTAATATGTTCTTACAGAATATATTCCACAATGCCATACTACTTGCTGTTCCCTACCCTCTAACTATGCTGCCTATTCTAACTAACTGACCACCTCAGCAATTTCCTATTCAGCCCATCTGTAGGTCTAAGGCCCAAATCCAGTATACTTGAGCAGTTAATACCTACAAATTACGATAACAGAATTAGGACAAAACATTAGCTTTTTTGCCAACTACAACAATTGAATGATTGATATATATTAATGGTTTAGTTTGCTATCTAGGATGAAGCAGTTGAAAAACCGTTATTATTATTACTGTTGTTGTTATTAATATAATAATAATAATTATAATTCTCAACTCAACCGCAGAATTAACTACCCAGTTATCTGAGTTATAAATTTACGTTATTCCAAAATACAAGGTAATAAATTAAAAAAATTCATGTAGTAGTATTATTAGGCAGGTACAAAACACAATGATATAGTATCTAAACTGCCAAGTATTTTGCTTGGGATAAATAAAATTCAACAAGCACAAGACTTGAAATTGATGAGCTTTGAGCTTGACGACTATACTATGCTACATGTGCTAATTTATACAAGGAGTCAGTTTATTCAGTTTTAGAAGCTAATGTTCATTGCTATTGTTATGTCTTTCCATTTATTTATAATTTGCAGGATGATTATATGATTTATGTTAAATGAATTTATAGAACATGGTTTCCAACATTAGAAAACTTAACCTTAGTCCTTTTTAAACTAATGTGTTTGGGCAATTCATGACAACCTCTTTAAAAATGAAAACCTAAAAAAGATGGTTGTTGTGCTTTTTTGCTAAAAAAAACTCCACTTATAAGAGTTGATTAGACACAGTACGAACATAATTAAATGTTAGACCACATTAGACTCACAGTGAATCCATTAAAACAGGAGGCTATATAAATTATCTAAAGATTTGTTCTTGTATAGAATAAAATATCATTATTCTATCTATATAGCTTGTCATCGACAGAAAAGTCTTTGATTGTTTTACTGTTGCACAATGTATTCATAGGCTTATTATTGGTCTGAAATTTTTCCTGATTTATAGAGTGTGAATCCTCCCCAGTTAAAGCAAATCCAAATTTAAATCAAATACAAAATCAGTATAAAAGCGCTTGAATATCTTTTGTTGCATTTCTGTTTGACATTTATTTTCTTAATTTGCTCTAGGTTGTTGCTGAATTACAAACAGCAAAAGAAGAGATTGAAAAACTGAAAGAGGAAGTACATGCTAACAAAGCGCACATGCTGCAGGTTATTAATTTTTATTTTATCTCGTTCAATTATATTTAGTTTTTAGTTTTTAATTAAACTGACTGCTTCTTTACATTTTACATTGAAGTATAAGAGCATTGCTGAGGTGAACGAAGATGCATTGAAACAGATAGAAAGTGCACATGAGGACTACAAGTTAGAGGTATTCTAGCCGATTTATTCTTGAAAGCTATTTTCAATGCCATTTGTTAGTATTCTAAACTGGCTTAATTTTATTTCTACAGAAAATTTAGTCCCTCAACTTTTCTATTTATACAATCAAGTCTGTTCATCACTTTCCAAATATTTAAAACTCTCATATTCTCTCAAATCTATTTGAAATTTTCACATATTGAATCAGTGAAATAGTTTCAAACCTTCTACTCAAAAGCACACAATCAAAATATTCAGTTTCACTGAAAATTAAAGATTCCTAAATTTCCACGCACTTCAAAACCCATTAGCACATCTTACATTTCTGTGAACTTTATCAGCATTTTGCTACACTATACATATTATACTAGAGCAACAAAAATCACTGATAGTCCAAACTAGGGGGACTAAAAGTGTAACTAAACCTACTAAATATATTTTCTTTGTAATTATTGTAACACATTTAGGCTGACAATACAAAGAAAGCTCTAGAAGCTGAGCTGCATTCACTTAGAGAGAAGGTTTCAGATCTTGAAAAGGAATCAAGTTTGAAATCTGAAGAGGTGGTATCTGCTACTGCTGGAAAAGAAGAGGCTCTGACATCAGCTTTGGCTGAGATAACAAATCTTAAAGAAGAAATTTTAACTAAAGTGTATGCTGTATCTTTGTACTGCATTGTTGTTAATTTTACCTCTTACTTGGTTAGATGAACTTACGTTTTTTGCATGCAGCTCTCAATTTTCAGCAATGGAAATTCAGCAATCTGGTTTAAAAGAACACTTGGACAAAGAGCATCAGAAATGGCGTGCAGCTCAAACAAATTATGAAAGACAGGTTAGGACTCGGTTGTTTTTGTATATAGCACAAACATGTTTTCTTGATTTGATTTATCTCGGATGCTGTACTATTTTTTTTATAAGCTCGGATGATGGACTGCTGATTATGCTTAGTTATATGATGTTACAATTCAGTGTATGTTTTTATTATTCCTTGATTGTACAACATCCTAGGCTAATTGTTAGCAGTTCTACTCAATACAACTTCCTAGACATTGAACGTAGTTATTGTAGCGTCATTATAAATAGAATGTGTGTAATCTTGTTTTAGACACATAAATTACACAAAATCCACATATGTTTTATTGGCATTGTGGTTTTTTAATTTAATTGTGACTAATATTTAAATTCAAGTAGCTGGAAAATATTGAACCTTACTGTGGATTTTGTTATTTTATTTTTAAATGTACTATTCCACAGCCTGGACAAACTGGATTAGATGTTTTCCTTAAAATTGTTTTTCTTATAGAGCTTTGCATTGGATATCACTAGTTATTTTGGAGTATGGGCTGCTTTCTTGCTCTGATCTAGTTATTCCATCTTTTTTCATCTTGTTTCCTATAGAAAAACTTCAAATAGAAGAATACAATAAACCTCTTCATCTTTTCTGATATAAAATATTTTAGATGGGAAACAGCTTGAAAACGTATCATCTGGAATTGAAAACAATGAATAAACTGTGCATCCTCTTAATCATATTTTATTTTCGTTAGTTATGAGATGAATATGTCATTTTCCATGATTTCTTTCTGCTGCAGTGGGTAATTTGTTCCTATAATGACTACTTCTGGACACAATATTGCATTATCGCTCAATTTGTTTTCTTTTCATTGCTTCTAATCTTTGACAATTTTTATTTCTCAGGTTGTTCTCCAGTCTGAGACTATTCAGGAGTTGACTAAAACCTCTGAAACACTAGCCCTGCTGCAGGACGAGGCATCTAAATTACGTAAATTAGCTGATTCTCAGAAAATTGAAAACGTAAAATTTCTTCTCCATTTAATATTTAAGTTTTCCATGTGTTTCATTTCATTTCAATATGCAAGTACAAGTACATTAATTGTTTCTCTGTTTAGTTCAAATTTTTTTTGTGGTTTTGAGATGAGACTCCTGTATGTTCACTGGTTTTTCTTATTCTCTTTTGGTGGGTTGATCAAATTAACATAGCAAACTGCACCTCTCTCCATGAAATGTTTGAGTAATACTACCTCTGTTTTTATACGTTTTGTGAGTGTATGTCAAGAGGAATAGGTAAAGGGGTATGTAAGAGAAGACTGAGGTTCAGAGATGTAGGTGTGAAAGTTGTATGTGGGAGGTGTTCTATCATGGATTTAATTTGTATTCTTATGTACTCTCACTGTCAAGATTTGTTTCACTATCAATCCATCATATACCGCCAAATTATTAAAAATATTTGACTTTAATAACTACTTAGAGAAGTAGGAAGGGAGTATCATTAGATAATTTGTGATTGGTTGATAGTGTAAATATTTTTTACACTGTCGATGCATCATAATTAAACTCTTCTACTATAGGGGTTAAATGAGAGAGAGGAGGTAGGAAGGGAGTATCATTTTGAGTTGGTGGTATTGAACGTTTCATTTTCCTGAAGAGCTTAGCTTTGTTAATAGTAAGGATATTCTCAGTATTTTCTCTTATACCTTAAATAATACATTTTCTGTCCCTGACAAGTATTCTCAGTTAATTGCAATTATGTGATTCTGCTTTGATTCAATTTCTTGTGTGACAATATATTAGAGGATAGGTTTAACTAACCTTGAGTTAGTTGACATACTCCTAGCCCAGGTTCATTTAACCATTGGTTAGTGTTCAACTAACCTTGAGTTAGTTGAACTAGGCCCATTAGCTTAGTAACTCGGATTGTATATAAGGGATACACTCCCTCATCATTGTAACAGTTTTCCATAATATCAAAAACTATGTTACAGTTCAGTTTGATCTCTCTCTATGTCAGTCTGTTCTATGAGCATCAAAGCTCGGAATCTGTAAATCTTACACAATATATATAAAATTATTTGATATGTGTAAAACATGTTTTCATTGTGAATATATAGTTATTTAATTTATTTGTTATCAAAGAAATATTGTTCTGTTCAATAGAATTGAATAGCCTTGTTATAGAAGAACATAATTGATCAACATTACAAGACTGTCAAGTCAAAAAGGATAGTTGTTACCATTAATTTTGACAATATCTTGTTTTTGTACTTTAATGAAATTTTGCAGCTGTTCCAATTGTTGCCACAATACATAATTTTATATGTTGCTCTCAATGATGTAGACCCAATTAACCACATATATATTGTGTTGACAGAATGAACTAAAGGCTAGGTGGGAAGAGGAGAAGGCAAGACTAGAGAAGTCTAAGTATGATGCTGAGAAGAAATACGATGAAATCAATGAACAGGTTTTTAAGAATATCTTGACTGTTTTTCATGTATTTTAGTACAAGAAGATTGTTGTACTTCTTTTTCACAAAGTTGTGAGTATAGAGAAAGAAAAGAAACAAGGCATAACATGAGCATTGACATTTAATTGAGTTTACAACATTATAATTTACAACACAAAACTATACTCATAATGGGCTTAGGCAATTGACATTCTTCCTCTCTGCCACGTCACATTCTCACCTTCCCATTTCTATATTTTCCCATTAAAACTATACTCATAATGGGCTTAGGCAGTTGACA
Organism: Cicer cuneatum; assembly: GCA_037974295.1. NCBI lineage: Eukaryota > Viridiplantae > Streptophyta > Magnoliopsida > Fabales > Fabaceae > Cicer > Cicer cuneatum. The sequence continues at coordinate 50,196,779 of JBBPBO010001984.1, read as the reverse complement.
TATTATTTGCCCTTTTGGACTCACATTCACATTTTGAGCCCTAACATAATGTTTGAGCTGAGATAAAATGTTGTATTGATAAATCTGAATCAGTTTTTCTACTAACGTGATCCTCTGTTACCGGTATTTATATCAATCGACCACTGGCCTACTAACTGAAAATAAACAAAAAATAAGGTTATTACAGTAGGAATGTGCAATGATGTACAAAAGCACTGTATTCGATGTAATATTAGGTACTTGTTGATACAACAAAATGTAAGGTGACTCCATTTGAAATGTTGCTGTAGGAATGTGATTAATAATCTATATTATTGTTGTGTGGCATGTATGTATATTATTGTTAGGTTGGATGTGTGCATCAAGTCTGTTACATGAACTTGAATGATCAAATGGTGTGCTATCAAGGGCATAGCGGTTGTTGTACACACAATTTAGTCACTGATATCCATTTACCTTCCAATTTCCTTGTCAGTTGCATATTCTACTTCTGGTTTACCTAATTGGATCAAATGCACGTGTTTAGGTGAACTAGGTATGAATATTTGGCCCATATGCCATGTTGGGAGACCCATGATGATATGTAATTGGAAATTGAGGATTATTTATGCATGGAAGTCAGAACTCCATGGTCATCATAGTTGCATGCTTTTACTTATGTGTATGTCTTATATTATACCATGTTGGCTGCTAGTTTCATTTACACAATCAACTACATCATCATATTTTCAGAATAAAATCTTACATAGCCAACTTGAGGCGTTGCATATTCAATGGGCTGAGGAAGAGCGTAATGCTGCTGGTATTTCACCTGGAGGTAGTGGTGATACATTTGGTGATGCTGGCCTTCAAAATGTTGTTAATTATCTCCGCCGATCAAAAGAAATTGTAAATACCTTTATCATGCTTACATGCTCTCTTTCTTTCAATTTTTATGTTCATTTCTTGGTTTGTCAATGCTATTTTTCTTCTTTGACAGGCAGAAACAGAAGTTTCATTGCTAAAACAGGAAAAGCTGCGATTACAGTCACAGGTAATATTTCCTTGCATGCTATTAAATTATACTTCTTGTAGCGTGGTGTATACACATCAAACTAATGAGAGTAATTCCACCTATCTCGTCTGTCCTCTAAATTAAGTTGTCAACCAATATATCATTCGCAGTGTGTCTTGTTGTCTGACTTGAGTTTTGTTGCGGAAAATCTAAGTCTGACATTGGCCAGAGAATTCATAAGGCCTGAAAAGATTTTATAAAGAATATGCAACCCTTGTCATACAAACTGGTTATCTTGGATTAAGTTTGGCTAAAAATCTAATATGGTATCCGATTCTATCCTAGGTCCATCCGAAAAAAAAAAA
>JBBPBO010001984.1:49997881-50194920 GCA_037974295.1 Cicer cuneatum | reverse complement strand
GTAGGATCTCTTATTTTGGTCTTCAATTTTAAGGAAGTAAAGGCCTGCACTTTCCTCAGCATTGCCAATCATCTTCCCCGAATTCATATCCTGAAATTCACACAAATGTGGTAAGAACTTAGCAACACATCCTAAGTTTTTGGTTAATTTACAGATAGACAATAGACTACAATCTAGTTTAGGAACATGTAAAACTGAATCAAGAGTAATATCTTTGGAGATAACCACCGAACCTTTACCAGCTACCTTGGAGGTGGTACCATCTGCTATCCGGTTAAAAGATTCATCTTGACATGGAGTGTATTTACTAAATACATTGATGTCCCCAGTCATGTGATCCGAGGCACCAGAATCAACAATCCAAGAGTTTGTTTTCTGGTAATTTTCATGGCTTGGATCAGTATTATTTGGCTGCTTAGCCTCGCCAATGATGTAGTCTTCCTTTCCTTTTCCTTGGAGGAAGATGCGGACAGATCTAGACCACTGTGTGTAGTTCTGCCCATTGAGTTTGTAGCTAGTAATGATAATTGTTTCATGATGACTAGTGGTGTTTCCAGTCGCTGCTGCCTTAGGGTTAGCATCTAGGCTGCTTGAACTGCTCTGTTTTTCTTCCATGAAAAAACCCTAATTTTTTTTTTATCGGATCAGAACTGTAGCTCTGATGCCATGTGAAAATATTGTGTTTCTTATTGATTTTGTACAAATACAAATGGTATAAATAGCCTAGGGAGTACAACTTAATGAGAAAACTAATTAAATCCTAATTAACTCAATTAATTACAATAAAGAAAGATATTATAATGGTAAGAGAATATCTTTATGATTAAAAAACTGTACAGCTGTCCCTTAATGGACAGAATTGTAATCAACAATAACATGCTATATGATCAAAAGCACCATGATAAAAAATCCAAGATCCCAGAGTGAGACAGGTAGCTGAAGGGGGGTGCTTGTAGGACTGCTGTGAAACTATGAACATTGAATAACCACAAATACCATTGTAGCCTGGAAAATTAACCAAAAATGACCGAGGAAAAATTAAGACTCCTAACAACCTGAAACACACTCAACCAGCAAGATGATATTCTGGTTTGTGCACAAATTCTGGTCTGGTCGTGTATGGTCTGGTTTGATCTGGTATCTCTTACAGAAAATTTTATTTTCGTTTATATCATACATAGTATTCAATTCCGGACACATACTATTATAAATTTTTAAATATTATTTTTGTATCAAGTAAACTTTATGTCTGTAAATTTCACGAGTTTATGCCTGTCACATTATTAATGATAATTCACTTACTAAGTACAGTTGAGGAAATACCATCATCTTAGTATGTTTGCTTTTACTTTTTGTCCAATTCTATCAACCATTTTGGTTCATTATTTACTTTCAGGAGAAAAAACAGTTTATTAATGAACTTGAGAAGCATAAGGAGGCTCTGAAGCGATTGTCTGATGAAGTTGAAAAGCTTAAGATTGTCGTTGGCAATCTTCCCGAGGTAATGATTTAAATAAATGATTATTATACAACTGAACTTTGAGTGGATAAACATGCTTTCAGTTGCAGGGATTATTATGTGATTATTTTATCGACCTTGAGTGTTCACTTTTATATTTATATAGGTTTAAGTATGTATGTATATTTATTTTAGTCCTTGATCTTGACCACATGGCCCCACATCACCTAACGTAATGGGCAATGTTGGCGGAAGGGATATGGAATGGTTTATGCTGATCGTAAAAGGTGATGGGGGGCCATATTTTCAGAGTGAGGTGGACTTCTAGTGTATTTGGGAGTCTGATGTTAGAACACTAGAACTAACTAAGAATAAATAAAAAGGATACAAAATAACAACCAAAATTAAATGACAAAAATGCCAATATTTTGTAGTGTCTGAAAAGTTACTTTAAGATTTATATATTTGAGTCAATAATTTTTTATGTATTGGTTGAGTTTTTTCTTTTCTTTCTATTTGTCAGGGAACCAATGTTGCTCAACTTCTTTCGGGATCCAAAGTTGATGACTTCTCTGCTCCTTATATATCTGCTGTTGAAAATTTTGAAAAGGAAGCTCATGCAGTATTTGGTGAGTTTGGTGGCCGTGGCAGTCTTGCAGATGCATCAACATCAACAGTTACAGATAGTTCAGCAGCTGCGACTGGTAATTTTATCCTTTTATATAATGTCCCCTACCTACATGAAGATTATTTAAAAAGAGGATACAAAGGCTGAGACTGAAAGAATGCTGTTTTCAATTATATGTTGAAATGGTTTTAAAATCCTTAATATACTGATTGAATAACCTCATCATTGCAGGTTCTCTGGTCCATGCTCAACCCCCAAGCATATTACCCTTGACAACAATTGTAACAAGAAGTTTACCACCGAAAGCCACCGGAGAAAGTGAGAAAAGACTTGGACTGAACAAATCTGGTATTGAAACTCGTAAACCTGGTAGGAGATTGGTCAGGCCACAACTAGTAAAGGACATTGAAATGTCTGATGCTGAAGGACATAGCGGCCACAAAACTGGACCTTCTAGTGACACAGAAACCCAAAGCAATTTTGCTTCATCATCTCAACCAGTGGCTCAGAAACGTGCTGCTCCTATCTCAGCATCTGAATTGCGTGAAGAGTCTGTTGCACCTGGTGAGAAGAGCTCTGATGTAGTGGCACCAGTGTTAAAGAAGTCCAAACGATCAGAGTCTCCAGAAGAAAGTGGCGAAGAACAACCTGCTACAACCCCAGAATTTACAAGCAGTCATCCAGCTACTGAAGAATCATTAGACGGTGGTGAGTTGCAACTAGGCCAAAATGAGGAACTCAGCGAGGCTCGAAATGATGATGAGTCTGCTGTTGGGAAGGATGAAGAATCCAAAGATCCACCACAATTGGATGGTACTAGTCAAGAGGAATTACAAGTTGACAAGACTGGAATTTCAGAAGAGAATCTGGATCAACCAGCGGAAGCAAAAATGCTGTCCGATGAGATGCAGAGAGATCATACTGAGATAGACAACCAGCAATCAACATTGCCTGTCAATAGTGAGAGAGAAGAGGGAGAATTACCAGAGGCAGGTGATTCTGAGGGTGGTTGTGATGCATCTAACATGGAAAACCAAGAATCTCAGGAGGTTCAATCTGAGCCTTCTGCAACCCCTGAACCTTCCCCACCCAGGGGTGATGATGATGCTTTAGAGGCTGGTGAAATTAATTCGCCCGAGGTTTCAAGTGATGATAAAAATGATGAAGGTGACTTGGTTGACGAAGCTGCAGATAGTTCTGATAAGTTAGTTGATGTTAGTGAATCGATATCAGTTGAGAGTGATCAGGTGGCTGAGCCTGCACCTGTTGCGAGTGAGAGTAATTTGCAGAGTAACATTGCGGAAAGTAGTTCATCTAAATTACCTGTTCCAAAACAAGGGACCTCTAGTGTCACCACAGAATCAGAAGAGATAAAGCCAACATCACCGATTAATAGCACACCGACAACTATTAATTTATCAGAGCGAGCCCGAGAGAGGGCTCAATTGAGACAAGCTGGGGTGTTTACCACTGCATCTAGAGGCCGTGGAAGAGCTCCTCGTGGTCGGGTTATTCGAGGTCGGGGACGCCGACCACCATCTGGTGAAGCATAACCTTCTGTACGAAAATAGTTCACAATTAGCTATAAATTGGTGATCAGCTCATGTGTAAATACAATTTTGGTTTGCACTTCTATTTTTTTTTTTGTTTTTCATTTTATTGTGGCTTCTCACCTTAATGCCGAACTGAGATTGATTTACATATTGTTTGATGTTCCCGCAAGTGCGGTTTTTTTCCATGTTCATCCAGATCTATTTATATCCTGTTTAGATGTTTCTAAAATTGGACTAGATTGTATAGTCAAATAAGATTAAATTGAAATTTAAAAACATTTTAGTCATTGTAATAATATTTACGTTTTCCCGTTCATTCTAAACAAAATTCTTGTTTAGACTTTAAAATGATGAAATTTAGCGTTTGATAATTTTCCCCAACAAAGGGGACTTGAAAGTTACTGATATATGCAAACACCAAGTTAACGATTTGTATTTCGACCCAAATCTTTACATATTTTTACAAATTTGAATAATTGCCAAACCTCGAAACGCAATTTTTTTCAACTGGCCTCCAGAATTTTGTGCAAACATATTTCTTTTTCACTTTTCGATCCAATTCCAAGTCAACACTCTCATCATTATGTTAAATAGTAAGTCAACAAATCTATATTGGGGGTACGTTGCCCCACTCCCTTTGTGCTAAAATATCTCCTCAAGCTATTTTATTTTTGTAGTTCTAACCTTTGAATCTATACATTCGGATAAATGGATTTGTGTCTACTCACCCCCACATATTCAAAAGTTGTTTCTAAAACATAATACTCATTGTGTTTTAAAGTGACTATCATCGAAAATTTTTGTACACATTAATAAATGTAATATGTAGAAAAAAGATAATAGTCAGTTAAAAGTCTCACATTTGATGAAGTAAGGAGTGTTTGTAAAAGCATACATACCAATCACTGGAGTATATTGGTGGAGAATTTTTCTTCGCTCAAAGGAATATTGGACCTTGATTGAGACAGGGGTTATAGAACCAGTAGAAGGTAACTGAAGCTCAATAGAAGTGCCTTGATGAATCGAATCTCATGGAGTTGACGGCGAAGAATTACATGTTTTGACCAATCTTGGAAACTATCTTGCATAAAGATACGTCAAAGAAAATTTGGGATTCCATGTGAGGGTTAAACAATCAATTCTTCAGGCGTTGAGGAAATTTTTTTAGATATTGGAAATGAAATGAGGTGAGACAATTAATGGTAGTAGCAAATAAAATGCGTATTCATGGTGAAAAAATGCAAAATGTCACCATAGTTGAAAAAACCCTTAGGTCTATAACTAAGCAGTTCAATTATATCGTATGTTCATTTGAAGAGTCCAAGAATATTGATATCTTGTTGTTGATGAACTTCAAAGTCCATTATTAGTTCATGCAAAAAAATTCCACAAGAATCTGTTGAGACAAAAATCTCATTTTTAAAGGTTTTAATGATAAACAAAATGAAGTTAATTAATCTATAAGTTATGATTCTAAATCATAAATTATTTAACATATTTTTTTGAGTGTTTTGTAATCTAAGCTAAGTTTCAAATACAACAAGTTAAAGAGAAGAATAAAAAAGAATCTATATTATCGTAACAAAATCAAGAAACAACATAAATCAAGACTGTTGCATCTCTGTCAAGAACGATCTTGAACCCTTCAAAGATAAAACTACTCAAATAAACCAGACATGATCATAATTCCATAAAAGAAGACACATAACAGATCATAATTCAGTAATAGGAAAGAAACACGCAAAGCAAGCTGAGATCATAATCAACAAACATGTTTCGATCATCAAAACTTCGTGAGGAAAGCTTAAATCTCCAAGAGATCAAGAGACACTGGAATAAACAAGCGCAAGGCTAAAACAAAGGAGCAAACTACATTGTATGATGAAGATCTAAAGCATAGAACACAAGTGAAACAACTGCCAGAAATCAGAAAAATTCCAAAAAAGAATACGAAGAATGTTCTGAAGATCAGCAGGAACAATCTTCGTTTAATTGTGTCACATGCCTATAACCCATAGCCATGACAGCCTGTTTCGAATGGCTATGTGAGCTGGAAAAGACCCTCAAAATGTCTATAAAAAGAACTCTAAGGCAATGGAAAGATCATCATATTCAAGTGCAATCAATCTCCATTAAAAACATCATTCTTGAGTATTATAAGTTCAAAAAACAGCAAGCTAAGCTTCAGTTTTCTGATATTAGATTCAAAGACCAAGCTCCAGAATTTGATTGCTCGAAACAGATACTCAAACAAGTGTTGAGTAACTACTGATCAAATCAAACTCTTCTCAAATCACGTTTAAAATCTAAACAATATAGAGGTAGAGATTGTGTGAGGAAAATTGTAAAATCCTTCTGTGTAAAAAGGATAAGTGTAAGTACACTTCCAAGTGTTGAGAAGTAATCTCTAACATATCTTTCAAAGTGAAAGACAATATGTGTAATAGATCAAGGTTGATCATTTGATGGAAAAACAGGAATAATCTTGTTTTGACCATATTAGTGAAAAAGCTCACAAGATTGTGAGGACTGGACGTAGCTCACATTGGGTGAACTAGGATACATCGCTGTGTGAATTCTCTTTCTGTCATCTTCATTTTAATTATCACGTGCACATCATTGATCACACATTATAGTTTTTATTTATTCTAACAAAGAACGATATGCTTCTATTATTTATCAAACCAAGATCAATCTTGAGTTTTAAAATTCATTGCAGAAAATTTTTAAGTTATCACAATTCAAGCCTCCCCCTTTCTTGTGATCAACATTTTCATTTCAACTGGCATCAGAGCCCCGTCTCTAAGAATTAACACAAAAAAGTGCTAGAAAAAAAGATCTAGAAGACAAAGTCAAAAGCTAAGTGTCGGAACCAAGTTGGTTCTAAGTACTTAGGGTTTTGATGTTAACAAAAGCACTCCATGTAATCTTATTTTGTACTTTGAATTATCATATTAAATGCCACCAGAAGATGAATTTACCAGAGGCAGAAGATGAATTACCAGAGGATAAAATTAGACCAGAGGATACACCTCCAGAAGATATCAGATAATGCATCCAGAAGGTACCATAGGATGCATCTTGAAAGCACCAGAGGATACACCAGGATGTCAAAACACCATAAGAGGATATCTTTCTTGGCCCAAATCAGAAGGAAGCAGGGTCTAGAAGGAGACTTGGACTAGACCAGAAGGAAGCCTGCCAAAGGGAGACTTGTTCCAAACCAGAAGGAATCATTAGTCAGACATGGTCCATAATTTATTCTGACCAGAAGATAGCTTGGCAGTGAAATGATAATCAGTCCAGACTTGAGCCATACTTTATCAGAGCTTCAGTTAATTGGTCCAGAACAAGAGATTTAATCCAGATTTGGCTCAAACTTGAAGATAGCATGGTTCAGAGTATGAAACTAAGTCAAGATCAGAAGATAAATATCCAGATTAAAATATCCTATGTCCAGATTTAATTTCAGTTCAATCTAGACCCAGTCCAGAATTGGTCCATATCAGAGGGAAGATGTTTAGATCAATGGTCCAGATTTAAGCATCATGGACCAGTATTGGCCGAGATCAGAAGATCAGACCATATGGCCCAGTGTTGGTCTAGATCAGAAGATCAGAAAGTGTGGTCCAGGGTTGGCCGAGATCAGAGGATCAAAACAGATCAGATTGCAAGTCCAGAGTGGTCGAGATCAGAAGATCAGAAAGTGTGGTCCAGAGTTGGCCGAGATCAGAGGATCACAACAGATCAGTTTGTATGGTCCAGATGTGGACGAGATTAGAAGATCAAACGTTCCAGATTTAATCATGATGATAATCAGTGGAGACTTGATTAAATTTGATCAAAGTATTAAAAGGATTTGATACAAAAATAAATTGAAGTCGTATGGGAGTTCAGAAGCTATTGGAGGGAAGAAAGATTTGGTCTAGAATTAACTAAGAACAGGATTGGCCAAAGATATTTTTGAAAGCAAATCTGAGCTAAAAAGATATGTTTTTTATTTAAGTGAAACCCGATTAGCCAAGTTATTTTTGCAAGATACAGCTCGAATTTAAGCATGGAAGAGACCCTATAATAACAGTATGATCAATGGTGACAGTATGAAACAGTATGAAACTTCGTTCCAAGATTCAATCAAGAAGATCCAAGATCTACTGAAAATAAAGAAGATTAGACAACCTAAGACAAAGCCAAGGTACTTCTAAACTCTAAAGCTCAATTATTTTTGTCTTGTGCTCTAAGCAGGGAAGAAAGTGAAAGAGTAGATGAGTGCGACAGTGCAAAGAAAGTATGGGAACAAGCCATGTCAAAGAAACAAGAATAGACATTGGCATAAGGAAGTTCGAGTTGTTTGAAATGGGTGAAGGAGAAACAATTGATGAAATGTACTCAAGATTCACAACCATTGTGAATGAGATGCATTCTCTTGGGAAAGCATACTCAACACAAGTAGAGTAAGAAATATTATGAGGTGTCTTCCAATCATATGGAGACCAATGGTGACAGCTATAAGCCAAGCCAAAAACCTCGAGACACTAGGACTGGAAGAACTAATTGGAACTCTACGAGCTCATGAGGTGCTGTTGTAGGAAGATAAACCAGCAAAGAAGAACAAGATAACTGCCTTAAAAGCATCACAGAGCGCATCACTTCAAACAAATGAGAAGAGTGAATATGAAGACAGCCAAGAATAAGCTGATGAGGAGATCGTTCTTCTTACCAGAAAAATTCAGAGAATGATGAAGAGAAGGGATTAGATAAAAAGGAACATTCCAAACAAAAGAGAAAGTTCCAAAACTGAAATAGACAAAAACCAGATCACTTGCTTTGGATGCAACAAATTAGGACATTACAAAGCTGAATGTCCTCTGAACAAAAGAGCTCCAAAGAAATTTCCATTCAAGAAAAAATTTATGATGGTGACCTGGGATGACTCTGATGAATCAAAAGCAGAGGAAAACCAGGAAGCAAACACCTGCTTGATGGCAAACACAGAAGAAGATGAGGTAACAAACTTTGAACCATGTCTACATTGTGAACAAATGTGAGAAAAATTTGATAACCTTTTAAATGATTTAAATCTTCTTATTCAAAAATGTAGCTCAATTAAAGAACAATTTTACAAAGAAAAGCTCAGGCCATGAATAATGAACTAAATATGGTTATTCAAAACTTACAAGAATCTCAACACAAAAAATCTGATAAAATTGAATCCAGAATGTTCTACAACTCAAAAGGAGAACATTCTTCTTAAGGTTGAAATTGAATATCTCAAAAATGATTTATTAAACTCTATCAAATCCACTGAAACCTTTCAAAAAATTATGGGATCCCAAGTAGGAATTTTTGACAAAGCTGGTTTTGGATTTGATAAAACTCAAAAACAAAAGCTTTATGAAAACTTCTTCATACCAGAACGAAAAGAGAATACATGTAAAACCAAATGTTAATACTGTAATAAAATTGGACACTTGGAATATGCATGTTACTTTAAGAAAATGGATGAAAAAAACCAGAAAAATAGCCACTCGAAAACATAACCTTCTCTAGAAAAGGTAGAACGTTATGGAGGTGTATTAAAACAGTCTTCGAAACTGTTGAAAAACCAGACTTTTAGAGCTTATCCAAAATCAACGAAATGCTCTTACTATTTGAAATACGGTCACAGTGAATCAGTATGTTATTTGAAAAAGGAATCAAGTTTTAAAAAGAAAACTAACTTCCAAGGACCCAAGATCAAATGGGCACCTAAAAACAATGTAACATCTAATGCATGATGGTTCTCAAAATACCAAGAAAAAGCCATGGTTCTTGGATAGTGGCTGTTCAAGACATATGACTGAAGATAAAAATTGCTTCATGTCATTCATCAAGAAAGATGGAGGTTCCGTAATATTTGGGAATAACAACCAAGCTAGAATTAAAGGTAAAGTCACCATTGGTAAAGAAAATTATGCTAAAATAACATATGTTCAAACCCAACATATGTGAAGTAAGAAAATCATATTCTGGAGAAATTCTTTTGTTTGGATCAAGAAGAAATAATTTGTATGTTTTGTATCTTGATGAATTACCAGAGGAGTCATGTTTCATGTCTATTGATAAAGATAAATGGATATGACATAAACGGACTGGTCACATCAATATGAAAACAATTTCTAAAATTTCTAAGTTAGATTTGGTTAGGGGTCTACCCAAAATTAATTTTGATAAAGATAAAATATGTGAAGCTTGTGCAAAAGGGAAACAAGTTAAAAGTAGCTTTTATTCAAAGGATTTTATCTCTACTAACAGAATACTTGGGCTACTTCACATTGATCTTTTTGGGCCTATAAAAACAACAAGTTTAGGAGGTATGAAATATGGTTTTGTCATAGTTGACGATTTCTCCAGATACACATGGGTACTTTTCTTAAAACAGAAGGATGATGCTTTTGAAGCTTTCGAAATATTTTGCAAAAAGGTTCAAAATGAAAAAGACTCTCACATCATTTCTGTGATGAGTGATCAAGGAGGAGAATTCATAAATGCCTATTTCAAAATACTTTTTGATGAACTTGGCATTTCCCACAATCTATCAAGTGCAAGAACTGCTCAACAAAATGGGGTTGTTGAGCGCAAAAACAGAACATTGTAGGAAATGGCAAGAACAATCTTGGAAGAATCAAATGTTGAAAAATACTTTTGGGCAGAAGCCGTAAACACTTTGTGCTATCTTCTTAACCGTATATCAATCAGGAAAATCATCAACAAAACACCCTATGAAATCTGGAAAAATAGAAAACCAAAAATTTCATATTTTCATATCTTTGGTTGTTATTGTTACATCTTAAATAACAAAGAGAATCTTGGAAAATTTGATGCAAAATCAGACAAGGCTTTCTTTCTGGGTTACTCAACTGATTCCAAAGGATATCACATATTTAATTGAATTTAGTATACATATATTATTTGATGAATTTGATGATCTTGATCTAAGTAAAAAGGATGATGAAGAAGAAATTCAGACTGAATAGCAACAGCAGATGGTATCTCTGGAAAATGAGATTGATAAACAATCTCCTTTTCACACTTCTCCTAGAAGTTGGAAAACAATAGGAGATCATCCTCAAGATAAAAAATTGAACCAAAATCAATTAAAGAAGCCATAGTAGATCAATCATGGATTGGTGCTATGAAGGAAGAGCTGATGTTATTCAAAAAGAATGAAGTCTGGACCCTTGTACCAAATCCACAAGATCAAACAATCATTGGTACACAATGGGTGTTCAGGAACAAGCTGAACGAAGAAGGAAAAATGATTAGAAACAAAGCAAGATTAGTAGCACAAGGGTATAATCAATAGGAAGGTATAGATTATGATGACACATTTGCCCTAGTTGCAAGGTTATAAGCTATCAGGATACTAGTTGCATATGAATCTCATAAACACATCAAACTTTTTGAAATGGATGTTAAGAGTGCATTTTTAAATGGTTTTTTAAATGAGCAAGTGTATGTTCGTCAACCCCCTGGTTTTGAAGATCAATCTAAACCAAATTACTTTTTTAAACTCACCAAAGCTCTATACGGATTAAAACAAGCCCCTAGAGCCTGGTATGAAACATTTAGCTCATTTTTAATCAAAAACAACTTTACTAGAGGGAAGATCGATACAACACTTTTCAAAAAATTAGATGGAAATGATTTACTAATCTTCCAAGTATTCGTTGACGACATTATCTTTGGATCCACAAATGAAAAATGTGCAAAGACTTTTTGAATAAAATGCAAAGTGAATTCAAAATGAGTTTGATGGGAGAATTAAGATATTTTCTTGGCTTACAAATTAAACAACATGAAGATGGCATCTTCATTTGTCAACAAAAATACACAAAAGATCTTTTAATAAAATACAAAATGAAAGAAGCCAAGATCAGGACAACTCCCATCAAAATGGTAAATCAATTTTAGAAAAAGAGTACAGGGGGATGGTTGGTTTCTTACTCTATTTAACTGCAAGTAGGCCTGCTATTGTCTTTGCAATAGCACTATATGCAAGATTTCAATCTTGACCAAAAGAATCTTATTTAACTACTGTTAAAAGAATCTTTCGTTATCTTGTCGGTACTACTGATCTTGGTCTTTAGTATAACAAAGGATCTCACTTTAATCTTGTAGCTTATTGTGATGCTGACTATGCTGATGACAAAATTGAAAGAAAAAGCACTAGTGAAGCATGTCAGTTCCTTGGAGAAGCTTTAATCAGTTGGTCTTGCAGAAAGTAGAACACAATTGCATTATCAACTACAGAAGCTGAATATGTCTCAGCTGCAAATTGCTACTCTCATGTTCTATGGATTAAAAATCAACTTGAAGACTTCTCAGTAAGTTATTCCAGTATTCCAATATATTGTGATAATACTAGTACTATTAATCTTTTAAAAAATCCCATTCAGCAGTCTTTGTCCAAACACATTGAAATAAAACGCCATTTTATTAAGGACCATGTGAACAAAAAAGGAAATTGAATTAATCTTTGTTGATTCAAAAAACCAACTTGTTGATATATTTACCAAGCCTTTGGTTGAAGAAGATTTTAATTCCTTAAAAGAAAAATTGAAAGTCATAAAAAATATATCAAAACTCACTAATCTGGATTTTAACCTGAATCAAGAACATTCCTGGTTGGTAACAACGTTCTTCGTTTCATTCTTGTTTGAGCATTAATTGAATGCGTCCTTCCTTGTCCTAGAAAGCAACTTTGTGTTTTCCATGTATAGGTTGACCTCTGTCCCTACTTTCATCCATTCCAACAAAAACCATCATTTCAATCCCACTACCATTTCAACTTCTACACAAAGTCTCCTATTTTCAGTCAACTGCCACACCTTCTGCACACCTCATATTTCTTCTCCCATTCCTGTAAACTCCAACATTTCACTCTGAAACTTCACCTTTGAAATTCTGTTCTCATCATTTCAAAAATTAAAATGGCACCTACCAAAAAATCAGCACGAAAAAACCCCAACCCCCATACACCTTCTCCATCACCTCAATCCTCTCCTTTTTGCACTAGGTCTCCGTCACTACCCCCTCAACCGACTCCACTAGAAATGTCTTCTGAAAAGACATTCTCTAATTATTTGTCATCATCCCCAGAACATACTCCAAGCCCTATCGCTTCTGCTCGTCTCTCCATTGTTCTTCCTCCCCTCCATCAATGTCTTTTTCCCAACATAAGTGAGATGGCTCCACATCTCAAGAAAGCATCCTCTCAAAACTCTCCAAAAACCACCACGACCAAATGAAAGTCCATGAGAATCATGGCTGGAGTAGGTATGTCTTCGAAATCCAAAGCCATTGATACCATTGTTGACAATGTTTCTGATGATGATGATTATGATTATGATTCCATATCACCCTCACAAAAAAATGTTCCACAAAACACCTTCTCAAAAGAACCACCTACAAAAACTGCCAAGAATTTATTTCCCTCTTCATCTTTTTGTCCCTCCAACACATCCTCTAAAAATGCTTCACCCTCATTAACAACCAAAACCTCAATTACTCTATCCCAATTTTTGGCCAAAAAGAACCTCAAAAATTCTAAACTCAAGGTTCTGAAACCAGAACGCCGTTCTTCCTATAGGGAATCACCAGAACGTTCTTCCTCAAAGAGTATATCTCCATAACGTTATCCCCTTGGTTCTGAAATTCAAAAACCCTCATCTTGACAACTCAAAACCAAACCTAAATCATCTAGTCCAAAGATTCACATTCCATCTCTCATTCCCTCAAGACTCCAGAAATTATATCAAGAAAAATGGGCAAAAAGATCTATTGGTATTGGGCGAGTATTCATGCTTGAAAACTTAACAAATGATGGGGTATCCAAAAAGCTTCACACTGGTGCTCTTGGATGGACAAAGTTTCTCCAAACCTCTAATTGCTTCTACCCAAAAGTGATTAGGGTCTTTTACTGCAGAGCACACTTATCGTGACCAACATTAAAAGGAATGAAATTCGTCTAAATGCTGATATTCTCCAACTACCATGTGACGGACCAGCTGTGTTTGGAAAAGATGGTACTCAACTCTGAATGTTGACAAAGATGAAGTATTCCAAAAGTTATTTTACTCTGGCTCTACAAACTTTGTTGCTGCTGATCTCAAGCCCTTGCAAAAAATCTTCAATAACATTAGCCAACATTCCATCTTACCCCATTGTGGAAGTCATGAATTTGTTTCAAACAATGACACATTGGTTATTCATCATCTGCTTCACACCAAGAAACTGAATCTCCCCTACCTTATAATCCAGAATATGATTGTGTCCGTAAATAATGACTACAAACACAACATTGTTCCATATGGAATGGTATTAACCAAAATCTTTCGCTACTTCAACATTCCCTTAACAACAGAAGAATCCAGCATCAAGATCTCAAAATTCTCGTCCAAGAGCATATCTCACATGAAACGTGAACAAATAGCTCCCCAATCCAATCGAGTTTCCATCAATTTCCACCAAAAGAAAACAATCTTCTCACAAACCCATTCATACTCCCCATAATACCAACAACATTCAACTCTCTACTGCTCCATGTTTAGTTCCAGCTACTCTACCATTCACCATACCTGCCACTCATCAATCAATACTAGCATCTCCACTCCACAATCCTCAGAACAATCCTTCCCAACAACATAACCTCTCCATTATGTCTCCTGCTTTCCTGTCTCCACAGAAAATAGACTCATCCTTGTTTGGAGTAAGTAAATTCTTAAATTTTCCTGATACTTATGGCCCGTTTATTGCTTTATAATAGTTTTCTGCAAGTACCCTTCAGACAATAAGCTCAAACTTCGCCACACTATCCACCTTCTGTACTACTCCAAATTTGTCCCATGCTTCAACTGAGAATGATGTACCACGCCCCTCAAAGAAGTCAAAGAGTGCAAAGCACGCATCAAACACAGACAAATTTTTTTATGCTCTCCAAATCATTACAAATAGGTAGATCCATCAAGATAAGGAGAATGCTCTCTTGAGAACATGGATTACTACTCGTTTGGCACCCAAGATGGGCCTTGATCCGCTTTTCAATCTTCCTCGTCCCACATTTCCAGACTTCCCTAAGCAGTCGTCCTATTCTGAAGGATCTTCCCCATCTCTATCTCTCTAAGTCCTGTCCTTGTTGGCCTCCCCTTGCTTTTTGATTCGACAAAGGGGGATAATATGTTTATTGGATCATTAATTATTATTTTTTGCTAATATGTAATATTGATGAACATGTTTCTGCTTTTGTCATGACTTGCTTCTAGTTATGCCACAACTTGACAATTTCTAATCTAGTTTTATCTATTAACCTGGTTTATTTCCTTTACATATGTGTTATATACACTTTACATATGTGTTATGTATGCTTTACATACATGTGTTATGAATTATGTGAAGTAATATGATTCTTTCTCTGAAAAAATGGTTTCAAGCTGCCATTCTTTATTAAGAATCTGCCAAACCAAAATCTAGTTTTCTGTTATTAAAAACATCAGATTCAAGTGCAATCAATCTCCATTGAAAACATCATTCTTGAGTATCTTAAGTTCAAAAAACAGAAAACTAAGCTTCAGTTTTCTGTTATTAGATTCAAAGATCGAGCTCTAGAATCTGATTGCTCGAACCAAAAACTCAAACAAGTGTTGAGTAACTACTGATCAAATCAAACTCTTCTCAAATCACGTTTAAAATCCAAACACTATAGAGGTAGAGATAATGTGAGGAAAATTGTAAAACCTTGTGTGTAAAAAGGATAAGTGTAAGTACACTTCCAAGTGTTGGGAAGTAATCTGTGACATATCTTTCAAAGTGAAAGAAAGTTTGTGTAATAGATCAAGCTTGATCATTTGAGGGAAAAACAAGAACAATCTTGTTTTGACCATATTAGTTAAAAAGCTCACAAGATTGTGAAGACTGGACGTAGCCCACGTCAGGTGAACCAGGATACATCGTTGTGTGAATTCTCTTTCTCTCATCTTCATTTTAATTATCACGTTCACATCATTGATCACACATCAAAGTTTTTATTTACTCTAACAAAGAACGATTTGCTTATGTTATTTATCAAACCAAGATAAATCTTGAGTTTTAAAATTCATTACAGAAATTTTTTAAGCTGTCACAATTCAAAGCCCCCTTTCTTGTGATCAACATTGTCATTTCAGAATCATGGAGAGGGACAAGTTTTAAAGTTTACCTCACAAAAGAAGGATGAGATTGGAGGTAGGAGCAGAGAAAGAACGAGAGGAAGACAAAATTGGGATACAGTTGAATGTTTCAAGTTTCACAAGATGGGTCATTACAAGAATGAATTTCTTGAATGGGACAAAGAAGCCAATTATGCAGCTTGTACACCTTGTCTTCACTTCTTCTCTTTATATATCCGTATGGATGTTCAACATACACTTCTTCTGCTAAATTTCCATAAAGAAATGCAGATTTTACATCCAACTATTAAAGACTCTATCCCTTTTGAGTGTCCAATGAAGATGAGACCATGCTTATGATGACTCATGTTGATCCACAAGAAAAAGAAAAAGAAGATGCTTGGTACTTGGACTCTGGCTGCTCTAATGACATGAGTGGAGATAGAACTTGGTTCACTAAACTTGATGAAAATTTCAAGCAATTAGTCAGGCTTGGCAACAATTCAAAGATGGAAGAAGAGGAAGACATCGAGAAAATATTTTCTAGATTCCAAACTATGGTCTTTTGATTGAATGTTCTCCAAAAGAGTTACCCTACCTCTGACCACGACTAGAAGATCCTCAGAAGTCTTCCTTACAAGTGGAAACCAAAAGTAACAGCAATTCAAGAGGCTAAAGAGTTGATGAGTTCACTCAAATCCCATGAGATTTCACTGGTTAAAGATGAGCTCAAGAAGAAGTCAAAATCCTTGGCTCTCAAATCCCAAGGAAAGAAAGCAAACTCCAAGGCCTTACAAGCTACTGAAAATTCAGAGGAAAGCAAATCAAAAGATCAAAGTGAAGACTCAGATGATGAAGAGTTGTCTTTCATCTCAAGGAAAATCATACGCTTGTGGAACAACAAGAAGAAATCCCTTCCGCAAAAAATATATTAGACGATCCCAAAATAGTATATAAAAGGGTGAAAAGTTAGACAAGAAAAGAATCATCTGCCATGAATGCAAAGAGCTATGGATGTCTTAAACTTAAAAAGGGAAATTCCCAAAGACAATACTTCATGGAAAAGAAGAAAGGTCTTATAGCTACTTGGGATGACTGCAATGAATCATCTAATGAAGATGAAAAGCATGCCAACATGGCTCTTAAGGAAGATACGCACACTGAGTTTGATGATGAATATGCTGATGAAGAAATTGAGGTATTATCTAACTTATCTCATAATGAATTGATATATATGTTAACTGATCCCAAAATAGTATAGAAAAGGGTGAAAAGTTAGACAAGAAAAGAGTCATCTGCCATGAATGCAAAGAGCTATGGATTTCCTAAACTTAAGAAGCGAAATTCCCAAAGAAAATACTTCAGTGAAAAGAAGAAATGTCTTATAGCTACTTGGGATATCTTTGATGAATCATCTAATGAAGATGAAAAGCATGCCAGCATGGCTCTGATGGCAGATACGCACACTAAGTCTGATGATCAAGAAATTGAGGTATTATTGACTTACCTCGTAATGAATTGATATATATGTTAACTGATTTTCTCAACAAGAATCACAAATTTTCCTCAAAACTAAAATCTCTTAGAAAATCTTATGACATCTTAATAAATTAATTCAGTTCTCTTGAAAAAGATTTTGAAAACCTAAAAAGAGAACATCTAACTTTGAAAGAAAATGCTCCAAAAATATAAGAAAATAGAGTTTGTAATTTTGTTAAGTATGAAAAAGCCTTTCAAGAATTTCTTGCAAACGGAATAGACAGAAGCAAACAAGCCTATATTATTTATGGTGTTAGTATAAACAATAAATGTGGTACTAGTTTTGAAGAACCATAGAAAATCCCAAGCTTAACTTATTTGATATTGCTTGCATATATTGCTTAAATAAAGGTCACAATTAAAAGAACTTGTCATATGCAAAAAAACATGGAAAGACAAGACACCTTTCAGGACTAACAAACCAAGACTCAACCAAATGTGGGTACCTAAGAATAAAATAATCTATCTTGCAAATATCCTTAGCAACAAAGTTAAAACATCGGCCATAGTACTTGGACAGTGGATGCTCACAACACATGATGGAAGAAAATTCTATGTTCCAAGACTTGACCCTCAAGAATGGAGGATTCAAAGGTTTTGGATGTAATTAGAAGGGTAAGATCATTGGGTATGACACAGTAGCTAATGGTTCCATTCCCTTAGTTAAAAATGTTTTACTTATAAAAGGACTAATGCATAACCTATTGAGCAAAAGTCATGTAAGACAATAACTCAAACAAATGGATCCATACTATTTACTGTCCAAAGAAAACACAATATTTACAAAATAAACTTATCTGATTTGGAAAAACAAGAAGTAAAGTATCTTATGTCTGTGAATGAAGAACAACTGATTTGGCACAAAAGATTAGAACATGCCAATTTGAGGTTATTCTTAAAATTGAAAAGACTTGATTTAGGCAGAGGCTTGCCAAATCTTAAATACGAATCAAATGTTCTTTGTGAGGCATGTCAGAAAAGGAAACAAACAAAATCATATTTTTTTTCCTCCAAAAATGTTGTTTCCACTTCTAAACCACTTGAACTTCTACATCTTTACTTATTTGACCCTCTAAAGACAACCTCTGTCAATAGTAAAAAGTATGGACTTATTATTGTTGATGATTATTCCAGATGGACATGGGTAACGTTCCTTAAAAACAAGGATGAGTTACATAAATTTTTACTACCTTCTATAAACAAGTGCAAAATGAAAAAGGGTTTTGTATTGCAACAATTTGTAGTGATCATGGGGGTGAATTTGAAAATAACCTTTTTGAAACTTCTGTGAAGACAATGGAATTTTACATAACTTTTTCTCTCCTAGAACACCTCAACAAAACAGTGTTGTAGAAAGAAAAAATAGATCTTTTTTGGAAATGGCACACACCATGATTCATGAAATGAATGTTGCCAAGCACTTTTGGCATAAGCAGTGAACACTGCATGTTATATTCAGAATATAATCTATATTGACCTATTCTTAATAAGACTCCTTATATAATGTGTAAAGGAATAAAACCCAACATTTCATACTTTCATCAATTTGGTTGCATATGCTATATTTTGAATACCAACGAGAATCTTGGCAAATTTGATCACGGTCTCTAAAATGCATCTTTTTGGGATACTATGAAAGGTTTAAATACATAGAAAAATACTTAGACTTAAGGGGAGCCTTAAGTAAGGGGAATTCAAAGGATTTAAAAGAAAAGTTGTTATAAAAAATATAGTTTTGTTATCATAAAAAAAATGGGAAGATTGTCGTAACCAAGTTGGTTTTATACTTAGAGTTTTGATGCTAACAAAAGTATTTTATGAGAATAATATATGAGAAGATTTGTGTTTTTGAAGACAAAAATAAGATTTGATTCAAATTTATTATTGAAGTAAATCTTTGACCAAGTTGAAAAGAAGATATGGTCAAGATTTGAAGAAGATATGATCAACATCCTATCAACAATAAGATATGAATTATTTACAATAAGATATGAATTATTTACAAGAAGATTTGATCAAAATTTATCTACAAGAAGACATAAATTGTTTACAAGAATATGTGATCAAGATTTAACTACAAGAAGATATGAATTATTTACAAGATTTTATCAAGATTTATTCACAAGAATATATGAATTATTTACAAGAAGATTTGATCAAAATTTATCTACAAGAAGATATGATCAAAAACTGTTTACAACAAGAAACACTCACAAGAAGATACATTTATTATTTGCAGATATGACTCATATTTTGACAAAGGACAAAATACTAAATTGGACTTAGTCATGTTCCTACTTGTGAAAATACAAGAACCGGTCCAACACTATGTTCCCGCTTAAATAAAAACAAGCCATAGGAAGGAGGTTTCATCTAAAGAATTTGCAAAAAAAAATATTAACAAAATACAAATAGTATCAATTTGAAGAATTTACAAACTCAATCTTAACAAAATACGAACAATATCAATCTGAAGAATTTACAAACAAATTCTGAACAAAATACGAACAAAATCAATGTAGAAGAATTGCTCAGATTGGATTCAGAAATAAAGAATTGGCTAAAGAACATATCATCAAAAAGCATCCTCTTCATAATTATTTTTGAATAAGATCATTGTTGACCAAGCTAGGAATGAAGATACAATTCAGAATTAAACAAGAACTAAATTGAAGCCCTAATTTTATCCATCAATAGAGTCTCAGGGCTGAAGAAGAAGATCATCGAAAAATCAGAAAAGAGCAGAAGAACTCAAGCTCAAAATTCCAAATTTATCTTATAGTCCAAAGAGAGAAACACTTGTTCGAATGATAAATATTTTCTAAGTGTTTTTCTTAAAGTGTAATAGAAATTGTTATAATCAGCTTGTTATAAGCAATTACTCAAGTTCCAAACCTTTGTATTCAAACCCGATATTGGTATTAGTGTGCCTTCAACAATCTGTAGTTGTTAGATTGTGTGGAAAAGACTTGGTTGGTAGAGTCAAGGTGTGTGTGTTCCTCAAAAGTCTGAGGTTGTAAGGTTGTTTGAAAATATTGAATTGAAGGGTTATGTGCTTTGTAATTCAAGTTGTTGAATTAGTGGATTAAATCCTTTTTAGTGAAGAGACTGGATGCAGCCAAGTTAGTAGTGAACCAAAATAAATTAATTGTGTCACTTTATTCATGCACTCCGTAGTTTTGTTATTGCTTCTACTCCAAGTAAATCATCAAGTCTTAACAAGTTTAATCAAATAATGAAAAAGTTATCAACTTAGTCAAACACAATTCAACGCCCCTTCTCGTGTTTGCACCTTTAGTTGTGAAGAGTGCAAAATTGAGACAAGCCATAGATGTTGAAATAGCAGCAATTGAAAATAATAAGACGTGGAAGCTGACAGATTTACCAAAGGCTCTAAGAAGATAGGGGTTAAATGGATCTATAAGACCAAACTGAATGAGCTTGGTCAAGTGGACAAATATAAGGCAAGATTGGTGGCAAAAAGGTATGCTCGACATCAAAGAATTGGATATATAAGGATGATTATTGCATTGGCAACTAAAAAGGGATGGAGTCTTTATCAGCTGGATGTAGAATCTATATTTCTTTATAGAAATTTAGTAGAAGAAGTGTTTGTGGAACAACCAAAAGGATATATAAAGAGAGGATGTGAAAACAAGGTGTACAAGTTGCGTAGAGCCTTACATGGAGGACAACAAGCTCCAAGGGCTTGGTTAAGTAGAATTTATGCATATTTCATTCAAGAAGGTTTTCAAGCTAGCAAAAATGAGCAAACTTTGTTTCTAAAGCATGACAGTAAATGAGGAATTCTAATTGTGAGCATTTATGTAGATGATTTGATCTACACTAGAAATGATGAGAAGATAGGGGTTGAATTCAGAAACTCTATGAAAAAGTAGTTTGCTATAAAGGGGTTTGCTATGACTGATTTAGGAAATACTTCCTTGGAATTGAAGTAATTCAAGGAACAAATGGTGTATACATTAGTCAAAGAAAGTATGTTGTGGAGATACTAGAAAGGTTTGATATGTCCAAAGTAATTCAGTAAAGGTTCTTATAGTTTTTGGCTTAAAGATTGGCAAGGATGAGCAGGGTAACAAAGTGGACAATACCAATTACAAGCAACTAGATGGGTGCCTCATCTATATGACAACTATAAGGTTTGACATGATGTATGCAGTCAACCTCGTTAGTTGATACATGAGCAATCCTACACAAATACATATGCAAGCCTCAAAGAGAATTCTAAGATATCAACAAGGCACTGTCAATCTAGGAATCATGTATAAAAAGGAAGGAAATGTTGATTTGTTGGTGTACACTAACAATGACTATGCAGGTGACTTGAAAGATAAGAAAAACACTTTTGAGTCTATATTTCTGTTGAGTAGTGGCCCGGTCTTCTAAAAAGCAACCTATTGTCACTTTGTCAAGCATTGAAGTTGAGTTTGTGGCAACTGGAGCAGCAACATGTCAAGATGTATGGATGAGAGAAATTCTAATGGAGTTGGGACAATGTCAAGAGGACAACATTCCTATACTTTGTGATAACGGTTCTACAATAAAATTGTCAAAGAATCCTATTCTCCAAGGAATAAGTAAGGACATTGATGTTAGATATCATTACCTCAAAGAACTAGTCAAGGTAGGCACAATCAACTTGACTTATTGTGGCACCAAGGATCACGTTGTAGAGTTACTAACTAAGTCATTGTGTATAGAGGTTTTTTTAGCTCAGGGATTAGCTTGGAGTGTGTGAAGTTCCAAACGTAAACTAATTGTTTTGTTTTATTTTGTATGCCATAAGTTTAAGAGAGGAGATATTAAGTGTAATTAGCTTAAATCAAGTTAGTTAGTTAGTTACTTTTAGTAAATTCAGTTTTTTTATTGTATTTTTGATTAGTTGAGCTTTGTAACTGAATTCTCTCATGACTATATAAGTCATTGTGTACTATCAATAAAGCCAAAAGATCATTTTGCTCTATTCTCATCATAACAAGCTGATATCAAAGTTTATCCAAGATCCATTTGGCCACTTGCTATTAGATCCATTGAGATGTTTTTTAAGAATCTTACGTTGAATGAGATAAGATATGACAAAGTGTTTATAAGTGGTTGTAATCACCACCTCACAAAATCAACTTGTAGAATGATGACTATCCACCACTTATAAAAAAATCGTCAGGCCTTATCTTATCAAACGTGGGACTGTTGACATAATTATTTTACCAAATTATCCTTATTAATTATTGGTACGTTTTTCACTATAATATATATAAAGTGTAATTAATACTTTGAAAGTAGTAACATAGCATCGATTGAAGGATACACTTAGAAAATATAGTTAAAGTTATCTTGAAAATAAAAAATTACATTTATTTTGAAACAAATTTATTTTTTAAAATGACACTCGATATGAAATGGAGTAAGTATATTTTTCTTATTTTATTTTAGTCTATACAAATTTGTTCATATTAAATTGATCACTGTAATATATATAGTATTTAATTAATATTTATGTAGTTCATATTAGACACTAAAATAAAATATTCTAGGTATTCCATAGATCTTTTTTAATATAAACTAATATTTCGTGGACTCAAACAAAACAATAAAGTGACAAAAACAAATTATGATATTTTTTAAGCAAGAAAAATAAAATTTTTCTGATGAAAAAAAGAGAAAATAAGACAAAATAAAAATAATAAAATCATGGGAGGGCAAAACCAAAATCCATGCCAAACAAATTTAAGATCACATCTAGCTTGATAGTTGTAATGTTATGCTTTTAGAGAAAAGCTTTCTTTGTTTTTTAAGTTTATATTTTGACGATTTAGATGTAACCACAATAAACTTATCATCAACAAAAATATGTTTAGCTGAAATAATGTCGTGGTCTAGTTTTATCTACATTTAAAAAAATTAGAGAGTATTTCCATATCATGAATAACACCGAGATTTAAGTTTTTAACTTCTTTTTTTATGTTATCTTGGACCTCTTTATCGTGAATGAGTTTCTAACGAAAATAATGTATTAACCGTTTGAAGACTCATTATCATTTATGTTCTTATCAATTTTTTCGTGATCAGAGAGATTTCTTCATTAATAGTTATATCATGTATATCAACAATCAGAGCATTAATAAATAGAGATTAGTACCATTGTCATCTTGATTGTCTTCCTCCGCCACTAGTACAACCCCAGTAGTGTCATGAACCATTTTTGTTATATTTTTTTGGCCAAATACAAATATTTTGATTTGTTCACATCTTTACGATTTTCCTCCATAACACTAATGTTGATGTTAACATTTTATGGTCATGTGCCCAAAATTATGATATACATAGCAAATGGTTGGTAGTTTATCAAAGAACATTCTTACGAACATCCGAACATAGTGACCAAATGAACTATTAATCGCAGCTTTATCCCAGTAGATGGGAAATCCTATGTTACCGATAGTCTTGAATATTATTTTGGATCATTAGTATTCTAAGCCTTGTACACATATCCTGGATCATTAGTATTCTAAGCCTTGTACACATATCCAAACTTGAACATTTGTTTACTTTTGTTACCATGGTTTGTGGGTTAAAGCATGGGGTCCAAACAAAAAGGCACAAGAAACCCGATTTTTGGTCCAAACACCTATCATACGCATTCTACGTAAGTTCTCGATAGATTTAAAAGTAGACTCATAATAACTTTTTCTTGAAGGATTGTCCACCAATTTTGATGAGACATTCATAAAAATAATAGTTTATAATGCAAGTCAAAAATTTTGATAGGGGAGTTATCTTTAACCAAACTATGTAAATGATTTCTGCATCGCTCTAACCTACAAGATAATCCTCTAGAATCTTGATTGAGATTGAGAGTTCATCACCTTCCAACATGGTTTTGCCACCTGACTTGTGGGTATGTCGCGCGAATTAATTAGTGCTTGTGTGAATGGTTTCATGATCGAGTTTGAGAAGAAAATGACAAGGAGACTAACTGAACTAATTGAGGCGACGATAATGCTAACTGAACCTGCTGAGACAAAACTAATAGAGATGAAGTTGTGTGCGGCTGATGATGACACACACACTTGGCTGCAATCTATGGCAAAGGGAAACTCCATGCATTCATGACCACCCAGAGTGACAGCCCACAAAATCTCAAAGAACGACGTTGCTTTAAGATTTTGTTTGGGAGTTTAGAGAGAAGGGGAAGGAAGGGCTTTAGAGGGAGGAAAAAATAGAGAAGAAAAAAAATTACAATTTTTATGATAATAATTTTATAGAGAAAAAATAAGAGAATGGTTATGATTAATATAATTTTAATTTATAGAGTATTATAACTACATAAAAATTTTATGAAGAATTGGTATAAGTGCAAAATCTTCTTCCAATACAATTTTTGAGTTCCCCCAACATAGGCTAATTTTGTATTATGAAGAAAAGAAAAAAAAACTTCAAAATCCTCTCCTCCAAAACTCTTCATTTCTTCTATTTCTTTCTTTCTTGTTTTCAAAGTCTTCTCCTCCCTTTCCTCTCAAACTCGCAAACAAAGCCTAAAAGTACACAATGGACAAGGGTGCTGGACACTAGAGAATGATAGCATTGTAAAAAATAATATTATATTTACAAGAATAAAAAGCAAAAACAACAAAGGCTAATAAAAAATCGTACATTGAGTCAAAAAATAATGTATATTTACATAAACCAACTAAATATTTTAACCAACATTCAACAACATTTGCTTTTGTTCGCTTTTTGATATTTTGATCGGTTTGCAATTGTTTTATTTTTAAATTTGAATGAATGTGATCCAAACTTTGAAGGCAAGCCACTAGTTTTCATTTTGTCCCTGATTATAGACCTCTTTATTTTTATTATTATTATTATTATTATTATTATTATTATTTATTATTATTTTATTTTTTAAAACATCTTTTATTAATACTATTAATATATCATAAAATATAAAAAATGAAATTTAACAAGTTTAAATACAAAAATTATTTTAGAAACTTTAACATATAAAATAAACACATTAACTATCCTATCAACTTTTTTAATGAGTAAAAAAACAATTGCTTATAATAACACACAAAAGTAGTATATTATTATTATTATTATTACTAATATTATTATATACTAATATATTCTTCAAGGTCACAAGTAATATACATCTCAAATTATGATTGGTTAGAAACTTCCCAATAACAATAATTTCACTATCAACCATTGGACAAACTATTATTTGCAACTTTATTATTAATGGTAACCTGTCCTAGTCAAAGCATTTGTTATACTGCTCAATTCTCCAACTACAAGAAGAAAAAGAATGTGAAAATACCAAGAACAAGAAACCAAACTCAACTTTTTATGTGCACAAAAAAAAAAAGTAAAATGTTTCCTTGTAACACCAATCACCTTCTCCTTCCTTCCTACATGAATATCTTCATATTTGTATTTTTGTATAATTTGGAATGCAACCATCATTTTTTCATATGAAATTATTTTCCTCCCTTCTAAAAAGCATCAGCAAGATTTTTTCTTTTTTTCTTTAGAACTTTCATCTTGAAATTTCATGATTCTCTTACTTCATAGCTCACAAGGTGGCAGTGTCAACTACAACTGCATGATGATATGGTGTGGCCCACAGGAATAGTATAAGATTGCATTCTCTTTAATCATTCATTTTCTCAACCAACTCAGGATCTTCCATGTTCTTTACAGTTGATATGTCTATTGATCCAAGTGCAGTTGTTAACCCATCTATATTCTGCCAACAAAACATTTATATAAAAACAATAAGCAAAAGGTCAATGTAAAAAAATAAAAATAAAGAGCTTAATTTAATTGAAATGCATGGTCAATGTAAAAAAATTGCAAATGCATATAAATCATATCTTTCATAACATAGATAATTGTGGAAATATTTTAGGAATTAATAAAGCAAAGTGGCATATGGATGAAATGTGATTCAAACGGTCTAAAATTTTTTACACTAAATGTGTATATCCTAATTAAATCTAAGATTAAAAGACTTTTTTGGTCGCGCTAGTTTGGACTACATGCAATTATTGGTCTCTGAATTATTTTCAAGCCAATAAAAAACCCAGTCGAAAAATTATTATACACCAAAATCACACATCAACTATAATAGTAGATGGAAATAAAAACAATTAGCAAAAATAAAATTAAGAATTAAGAATACACTAAAATTAATAAGTAGAATAACAGAACCTGTTCCTAAGTCCAAAGAGCTATATTACTATATAAGATTTCCCAACTCCAAATTATTCCAAAGGGTATCAAGTTTAGAATAGTTTTATCAACTAGACATTTATCAAAGAATAGTTTACTGTGAAATAATTCCTACTCCTCACAACATAATTATGCTAATGTGGGTCCCACAATCACATGCACTCATCCAATATAGCAAGCATCAATAATGTCAAAAAGGATTTCATAGGAATCAATGTATGCTATCATCATTATTAAGTAAGAACTTTGGAATAAGAATAAGGTTTGAAGTGTAAAATCATCAAACCTGTATATTGGTATGAGGCATAGGTTGTCTTATTTTCTTCTCCTGCATCACCTTCTGACGGCTTTCGTAAAATTCAAAATCGTCTAATATCGATGTTCTTGATATGTAGTTCTTGAAAATGTTGAGCATTTCGATACCTTGTGGAAAATGCACCTGGAAACTCGAAAAGTTCAACACAACAGTGAGCATACAGAAAATAAGAAATAACTAGGACGATATGAAAAAACTAATGCGAACCTCTTGTGTGTCTCGACTATTTGTTACAGGCTTGTGATCATTATTTTCGAGGATAATATGCCGTAATTGAGGATTTGGAACGTCTTTTATAATGTGCCATTTGACAGGAAAATATCCGTTCCATTTATCTTGTTGCCAGAAATCCATACTTTTGTTGAAGTCCACTCGACCTATCATCTCAGCTACTCCACAAAATTGACCACTAGCATTGACCTGAACACAAACAATTACCAAAAACAACATTGATGTGAGGAATCTGTATTTTTCAAAAATAAATAAATGAGCGAATAAAACATGGATGGGAGCAATCCGTAGTTCTTGAAATGGAATTGAGATTGAACTTGATAGCATACCGAAAAGAAAAGGAATACAGGGCACTTGCTTCCTTTCTCTTCCATTCGATTCTGTGCATCCTGAAACGCATTGTCGAGTCTCTTATTCCCGTTAGGAGTACTGGCCCATACATCATACTTGATGCTCTTATGGACATCGTCTTCACTGTATGATTTGATGACAAAGAAAAGTGCATGATCGTATTTTGTTGGAAAATCAGGGAGGTTATACTGATCTGTCCTGATTTTTCCATCGCTGTTTCGGCTCCCATCGACTGTTGTCGCATAATTATCTCCAGAATTCAATGCACCTTTTGTATTAGATGTTCTAGGACCTTGATTCTGTTCGTTAAGTGAATCGTTAATCTTACTTCTCAGTTTCAACTTCTCAGTACTAACCCATCCCTTTGTATTTGCTTTCACATTAGGAAAGTTGTTTGGATAGGGGAATCCACTCTTTCCTTGATTGTATGTTGAAAACTTCGTGACCGGAAAAGAACCCTTTGCCATTGAATCTAAATGAAGAACTGGACCAGAAATAGATGCCTGAAAAACACTACAATTTCATTAGAATAATCTAATCTAAGGATAATAGTGGTCTGTTTGAATTGGTTTATTTGAGCTTATCTACTGACATAATCATTTGTGAGACTGCTTGAGAGCTCATGAAAATAGCTTATAACATGTCCATAAGTTGTTTTCAGCTTATTTCAACAAGTTCTCCAAGATAGGTAATGAAACCAGCTAATAGCATATATGAAATAAATTTGACTTTATTTTATCTTATGTTATGGAAATAGCTTATACATAAGCAATTGTATGATAAACGCTTATGCTAGGAGCGCTTAATTAAGTTGTTTATGCAAGCAAACAAGGCCTAGATAAACCACACAGCAAGAGAATTCAAAAATAAGGTTACCTTGTTTGCTTGTTTTGGCAGGTTATGCTTAACATGTGTTGACGAGACATCTAATAATGGTGGGGAACCCTTCACTTCTGATGAGTTGCTTACGCTAGATGGGGGCATAGACTTCGACACCGTACCACTACCGGCACGACTCTGGGATGAAAAATTAGATTTACCACTTGGTTTACCGGCCGATTCGTTGTAACTATTCCCTTGTGATACATCTTGTGTGGTTAAAGGTGACTCCCACGGGTATGTTGATGGAAGTAACTCTGCATAAGGTAAAGAAGCCGGAAAATAGCTAGGGGTTCCAATTGGTTGTTGATAGACAGAACCAGGAGGGTAGACATGATACTGACCATCGACACCGGGTGTATTCACAGGAAAGTAAGAAGAGTAGCCAGTCTGATATCCTAGCATGAGATAGACATAAGATCCATTATCTGCTTGCATGACCTAAATAAAAGCAACAAAATTAAGATATTTACATATATTGTAGAGCATATGAAAGATCATGTATCTGCTTGCATGGTCTAAAACTAAAAAAGGAGAAAGAGCTACATATTGAATTCTTATTATTTCAAGAAATCATATTTACTAGACCACATTTTCCTTGAATCTATCAGGACAATGTCAGCTAAGTAGTATTCAAAGAGAAAATGAGACGTGCACCGTCAATGTATACTAGTTTTCCATTGAAAGTCTGGTATTCTGGCAATATGTGTTTTCATTGGATGTTGGTGCAAAACTAATTTACACTGATAGTTATCTCCATTAAACTCTAGTTTAAAATATCAACCATTTTCATGTTTGATGAAATATGAATGAAGAAACCCATTAACTAGTTATTTTCAAGCCAAAATCAAGCAATGTTACAACCCCAAATGTTACACAAAAGTGCCACAATAACCACTATTTAACAACCATTTGTACCAAATAACATATTACATAACAATAGCAATTAGTTTAAATTCTGCTATGCTATAACTGCCATTTGACAACGCTAGTATCTATATAGGAATCACGTGCATAAACTGCATTGACCATATAAGCAACAAGTCAACCACATACAGAGAAGAATCATCATAACAAAAGATACAACAAATCCAGCTGAAGAGAACTTACAGGATACTGAAAATCGACAGCATCAGCACCAACATAATATCCATGATTTTCTTGCTCACCGTAAAAACCACCATAACCTGTGATCATTCTAACGTAAGAAATGAAAACATAAATAAATATACAATCAATATTATAAATAAATATGCCACAACCTATGATCATCTCTTTGATCATTGGAAGCTAACCTGGATAGTAGTATCCATAATAACTACCAGCAGCAGTATAAGGAACATTCTGATCTGTGGATTGGTAATCTTGATCCACATCTCCTTCTTTGATATCTCCTATTGATGATACACATGATCTTGCATCAGAAGGAGAACTTCCACCACCCTTTGAAGGAACCTTAACATAACATACAAATCCAGAGTTAAGAAGTAGAGCAATAAGGTGGTCTCAAATTCCATTCTCATCTCCAACATAATACTAACAAATTAACAATAAGAAAACATGTGATTCTTTATATCTATTGCATACCCAATGAAACAGTTCATTTCAAATTAAATAAACCACAGAAAAAAGTAAAAAATAAATACATAAATAAATAATAATAAAAATTAAAATTAAAAAATTTGAAATTCAATCCAAGGGTAAAAATAAAATAATAAAATTTACAAATAGCATGCAATAGAAAAAAGAAAAAAAGATGGAAATTACCATGTTGGAATTATTATGTTCAGCCGTTGAAGAATCACCGTGGAGCTTCTTCTTATTCATTTCATCTGCAGCTGTTAAAAGCAAGGAAAAAATTCAACACAGTAAAAATCTCATTTTAAAAAAAAAAAATTCAACCAATTATGCAAAAACTATAATCAAAAGAAACAAAAATAAATCTAAACAAAAGAACAAAGTAGAAGAAATAAGGGACTACGTTTTCTCAATTCAGCATCCATAGGAGTAGCTTAATCCAAAAGCTCTCAGCTATACAACTTCAACAAAATTCTCAAAACCCAAAAAGATTATTTTTTTATAAAAAAAAAAAGAGAAAGAAAGAAAAATTATATAACAATTTTCTTTTGTCTCTTTAACTAGGAAGGTGAAAATGAAAGGTTTAAAGAAAAAAAAAAGGAAACGAGATAAAACCCACAAGATATTTAAGAGAAAGAAAATCTGAGTATGGATTATTTTTGCAGATTGTTGTGTCTAGATTTCTGGGTTGTTAAGACAAAATCACTAAAAAAAATGGAAAATTGGTGTAAGAATGAGTGGATATGCTTAAAAAGATAATATTTTTTTTGGTTGGAAGATATGGTTTTGAATAGAGAGCCTATTTAAAGGGATGCTGCTGAATGAATGGAAGAGAGAGAGAGAGAGAAGAGAGAGAAAATGAAGAGAACAAAGTTAGAAGAAGAAGCAGAAGAAGAAAGAAAATGGCATCTTTTTCTATTATAAAATAGGAAAAAACAACGGTGGAGAAAGTTCCACCTCATCAATCTTTTGAGTTTGTTTTTTTTATTTAAAGCAATAATTTGAAGAAAAAAAAAAGAGACTTTAAATTTTCCATTCGATTAATCACAACTTTTGATTTTAATATGTCATTATATTTTTATATGTGATTGTGATTAATTTGTAAAATAGTTTTATATTAATAGTATATATTTATTAATCTCTTTTAGTTTTTATGATAAATAATAATAATTTAGTTACTTGATTTAAAAAAGTGAAAAAGTGTTTAAGGCTTCTCTTTTTGAGTTTTTCTTAATTTTAAAATTATTATTGTGGCTGGATGCATCAAAACTAACCGCGTAAACTCAATTTGAAAAGCTTAAAATAAATTGTTAAATATATTCTGTGGCTTCAAAATACATTTTATGATAATTTAATGAATTTAACGCAATACTGTAGTCACTCAATTACAACCTATGACTTATTACTCTATCTCTAATTATAAATATTATTGAAAAAAATTTGTTCTTAAATATGAGTATTCTTTTAATTTATTAAATTTATTTATTATTTTTTTAAACATAATTTTTATTAATACAATTAATATTTTATAGAATATGAAAAAAAATTAAATTTAATCTATTTATATATAAAAGTTATTTTAGAAACATTAATACGTAAAATGAACATATTAAATACTCTATCAACTTTTCTTAATAAGAGTGAAAAAATCAAAAAGTACTTATAATAAAGGACAAAAATACTAGAATATAAGTTTTTTAACGAATTTTCATTAAAAAGTTTAATTAGCTAAAAATAAGAAGTAATACAAGGAGGATAGTCCTCAACCCATATCAAGTCTATGGTAACTAAAGTTAACCGAGTTAAACAATGGGCAAAAATATTAAAAGTTCGTTTAACATGATTCAGAGAAAACGAAAGGAAAGAACTATTAATTTTCTAAGAATCAATGATCACTAAATAAAAATTCGATAAATTTTTGGATTTTATATACATTTCACGAACTGCATTAAGAGAGTCCCTTCAAAAATCACCTGCCTGAATTTAATGTCAAGGGTAAACTGAATGGTTAGTTTTAAATTCAATGCTTCTGCAATATTAGAGTCTAGGAGTGCCTCAAAACACCAAGTGACAACAACTATCAACATCAGAAATAAAACGGTTTCAACACCCTATTTATTATTCACCGATCTAATTACATCTACATTAACTTTATAATAAGGCTCAGTTGTGGGGACCAAGAGGATGGTAAAATATATAAACTTATGATTGAGAAACTTTATTTCATGCTCTTAACCATGGTTTATCGCATTTTCCTCTTAACCACTATCTTATCATGTAAACTTATTTTGTTACTATTATTAAAAAATAGGTATAATAGCTCTCGTAGTCCATTAACTTAGGTAACGCTTTTATCTTTTTTCTCCCATTTCAGTATTTCATGTTTTTAAATAATTACAATTTTACCCTTTAGGGGGGTTTTCGTTAAGGCAACATTAAAAAATTATCAACTTCGTTTTCTTCTTGTTTTCTTCTCTTTCACATTTCGAAAACCATTGTTTGATCTTCTGGTTTTCTTCTCCCACCCATGAAATTCATTTGAACAATAACAAGAAGGAATTGAAGAATACAATGTCGGAATCAAGGTTCAAAAAATCGTAAACCCACATTGACAGGAATCGAAAAACCATTATTGATACCTTTCTTCTCCTGTCAATGTGGGTTTACGATTTCTTGAAGCTTGATTCCAACAGTGTGTGCTTCGATTCCTTCTTGTTATCGTTCAAATGGATTTTCACTCTAAAATATATGATTAAAAAAATATGAGTGATGGTTAGTATATGCAATTAAAAATATTAAAATAAAATATGAGTGATTTACACTCTACAAATATTATTAAAAAAAGTTGAGTGATTGTTTGTATACATTTTATTTTGTTTTAAACATTCAATCACTATAGAATACTTTCTTCCTATAAAAAATAGAATATATATTTTACAAGTATTGATTTGAGATATAAGTGTAAGCATTAGTTTTTATATGATCATTATTTTTATTTTTTGTTTTACGTTTTATCTTGAATACTATTATTTCTTTATTTGTAATTTTTTTTGAACTAATTGAATGAACTACTATTTTTTAAATTTTATGTTTCGTGTCTCATTTTCACTTAAACTTCCGATAACTAATTATTAATAGAGGTGTTATACCACATATTTCTTTCAAAAATATTTTGATTTAATTATCCTTTCTGGAGAGTGTATATAATGAAAAAACTCAAAGTACTATTTTTTATGACAAAAAAACAAAATAATATTGAGAATAATAAGAGATCACTACTTGGTTTTGATTATTTTTACCGTTAATTGAAACTATGATCTGTTTTGATTAAATACTTTCTTTTATATTAGAGGAATAAAATATGTATCCAAACACTAATAAGATAAAAATGAACACAAATTGATTATTATTTCGAAAATATTTAATGTATAATTTTATATTTTTAAAAATATCCTTTTTTTTTTTGCAAATGTTTGCTAATTTAAATGATTGTGTTTCAATATTTATTTATTTTTAATTTAAACTTCGTTGGATTGTTTGTGCATTAGTTTAGTTATTGAATTTTAATATGTGGTGGTTATCTTTTTATATATTTTGTGGTAATTTATGATTGTTATATTTTAATTATTAAAATGTAATTAAAATATTGCGTTGTATATATATGCAATAAATTCAAAAAGTAAATGACAACTAAATCTAGTTTGTAATGGGAGTTATATTTTTTTATTTTTTATTTTTCAATTATAGAGATATAGACAAAAAAATTAGTAGAACGAGAAATAAAAAATGTATAAATTACAGAGTTGCCACATCATACTATTGAATAATTTGACAAAATTAGTGTTACATAACATTTGAAACATTTGAAAGAGTTTGATAAACTATCATTTGAAAAATTAATGAACATTTGAAATATTTTAAAAATTAATAAATTTAAAGTATTCAAATCACTAAATAAGATATATATATATATATATATATATATATATTAATATAATAATATTTTAAATACTAGTTTAATTAAAACATAACATATAATGGATTAAATATGTGTCATCAACTTAAAAATATTTTGTCGACATAAAATATATTTTTAATGTTAACCCAAGTGACAGTTTTTATCCAATTTTAAGGTCGCTACTAATATGAGTGAATCTGTATTATTTGTTTCTGGAGAAAAATTGTAGTTAATTCTCACCAAGAAAAACACATGGTCAATGTGGCCCTTCCAACCACATGGTATCGATTCTCTTTCACCTCAACTTAAAATATCTTTTAGAGATAAATTATTAGAAGAAAAAAAAGTTAGATTTGATTGCACAGTGTTCCAAGAGTTTTGCAGCACATGGAAGATGATTTAGTTGTCAAACTACTAGCAAATCAATTCGTTTTGTGACTTATGAGAGACAAGCTCCAAAAGACTTGAAGATTGCAAGGATGTTTTGACATCATGGGCAATTAGAATGGATTTTTTAGTGGTAGGCAATGTTTGTATTTTAAATGTGAAGTATACATAATCGTATAAAATAATAAAGTAAAAATAGAGATGGTTGTTATAAGGATTGTAGTGGCTAAATTCTAAATATTCTCAAATTGATAAATACAACTAATTAAGACCAAAAGTAACAAATAACTAACAAATTTGGATTATTGAAATTGTAAAAGGACATTAGTAAATAATTATAAAATAAAGATAAAATCGATTGAGGGAATAGGTAGGGACATTATACTCTTGCAATTCATTTATAGTTCCACATATGTTACAAAATGCTACAACAATCTTGGGACCAAAATGACCTAAGGGTTTTTCAAACACAATCATCATGATTTTCATTGGACTAGTATTATTTCTATGTTCATGTTACAAATCCAATCATGCTTCATTCACAAAATTTAGTTTTTCTATGGAAAAGACTGACTCTTAGAATGTGCATCTAGCCTAAAAGTACAGAGCCTCTAATCGGTGAAAGACCCAATTTTTTTTTTTTTTATAATATACCCTAAATTTTGAATTTTTTTTATTAAAATTGCATTTTATTTTTGTTAGAAGTCAATTTTGAATATTAAAACATCGTATACAAAATATTTAAGAGGACTCTACCTATGGACTTAAACTATATTCCTAACCATTTAACATCAACCATATTTCCAATCAATATTAAATCAAGCATTTCCATCATTTCTCATTTTTCAAGTTCAAAAAATTAACCAATAAAACTTAAGTGATAGAGTTAAGAATTAAAGATAACATTAAAATAACATATTTAAGAGGAAGCTGAACATACTATAACATGTGTTTCACCATAAAATCTTTACAAAATCATAATGTCCTAATTAAAAGAATTTAGCTCATAGTGAGCTTAATAAAACCAAAAAAACAAAGATGGAAATAACAAAATCATTGTAACTAAACATTAAAACTAGAAAACATAATTAAGATGATGGTTACAAAGGTAGAAGAAATACAACGGTAGAAAATTTCAATTCTGAACTTCAAATGATTTTTTCTTGCTTCCTAGCTCCAAAATATAACTTCAATGCTCTTGAAATGGAGGAAATGAGATGGTAATAGAAGGTGTGAGGATCGAGATGAATGGTGGCAAGTGGGGTTCTCCAAATTAGGTTAGAACCAGTCCCCCTCTTTAGTGCAACTATTATCTCTCTTTATATGGTACTTTTTAGGTAATCTATTTTTCTATCTCGCCTCACTTTTTGGGTCTTTTTTGTCATTTATGAAAACAACAATTTTGGTCCAATAGAATAAGGGTGAGAGATAATTAGAATATTCTTTTGGTGTGTCCTTCAATTGGTTAGGCGTCTTTTGTGTCTCTAGGATAAAGTTGTTACGTACTGGACCCATAACTTGTTGTCTTGTTGTCCTGCATGGATGCAGGAGCATTTTATCCAATATAAATTAGTTTTATTTTCTAAAAGATCTTCTAATCAATATTTTAATGAAATATTTTAAAAACTACTAATTTAATTAGCATATATCTTCAAGGATTTGTATATTCAACTCTAAAAAGTGTTAAATAACTCATATATTTAAGAATTATGATCTGCTTCAGCCTTTCGGTCGAAGAACCAACATTTGCTTTAGTTGAACAAGAAACAGTTCTTATAATTGAACTGTTAGAAACCAAAGAAGATAAGGTATAACCTTCCTTAGTTGTAGAGACTTCTCCTCAAAAGAATGATGAATCAATCAAAGAAGGGGAAGAAACCATCCAAGATCATATTGGGTCTAAGTTTTTCTTTAGTCCAAACTATTGTTTTTTTTCCCTTTTTTTCTTAATTGGTAGCTTGCGACTATCATCATTTTAGATATTAATGTAA
Organism: Cicer cuneatum; assembly: GCA_037974295.1. NCBI lineage: Eukaryota > Viridiplantae > Streptophyta > Magnoliopsida > Fabales > Fabaceae > Cicer > Cicer cuneatum. The sequence goes on along the minus strand of JBBPBO010001984.1, from coordinate 50,158,607 downwards.
ACTTGATGTTAATCTTCAAAACTTTCTCATATAGTAGGATAATATTTCTTCAAGTATTTTCTAATTATACTTCTATTCAGCTCTTCCCCTTCCATATTATTAGTCAATAAACACCTCCACTAAAAACCTGTTAAGGATAAAACATGCAGAAGAAAAACATTGCTGTAATGATGACTAACCTATATATATATACAAACAATTTAAATTATGAGCAGATGATACACATTACTATTTTGCATAACTGAGTTTGATCAATATATATATATATATATATATATCCTTCATATGATTTCAACAACTTCGTTCCACATCATTGTTTCAATTCCAGCATATATGTATTATCGATCACATACTTTAACTAGATGATGATGCTAGATTGATGTATAGTCTTTAAAGGAAGATGCATCTCATTTTCTTGATATGTTCGTAGTTATTATCCTTGTTTCTTTCTCAAACAATATCATATTCAAAATGTTTGACTCATTGGACACAAACACGAATCAGAAAATGTAAAACCAACTCTTCCCCAAGAGTAAAACATAGTTTAGTTGTTCATATATAATTCAGCAAAACAAATTATCCCGTCAATTTGGGCTTTCTTTAATAAGAGAGAAATATTTGTGGATAGATCTAGATCCTCTCTTGCAATACTAGTTAATCTTGTTTATTGTTTTTGTTTCATCAACTACTTTTGCTATTATTTATTGTTTGTTGCTCTTTTTCGGCAACTATTTTTCTTTATTTTTTTATCCTTCTACTTTTTATTAATTCACCAAAATTGATCTATCTATTTTAAAAGTTGACAGTTTTGATATATCTATTTATTAGATTTTTAAATTAAAAATTGACGATTTCACGTACTTTAAATAACGTGAGAGAGAATTCTATGATATACAATTATCTAGATGAATTATTATTCATATGTCATTAATTAAGTTACAAATATAAAAAAATTCTGAAGTTAAAAATTAAGTTTTTACAGTGTTTTATTTTGATTTTATGGGTGTTAATAATTCTACATTATCGTATTATATGACATATTATTTAAATTATATCACATATTTATTTTTTAGTTAAAAAATCATAAAAAATGAGCAAAATTGTCGATTTTTAAATTAGAAAGATTAATTTCGTGAATTCAATAAAAATTAGAAGACTAAAACTGCAATTAACCATAATTCTTAATTCTTTTTTTATGCTTTTTGGATGAAATTCTCATATATCTTACGTATATATCTATATAGAAAATCTTGTTTAGAGCCAGCCAGCATAACAACAGTATTATGATATCTTTCAAGGAATTTTGTCTTTTACAGGGGATCAAACCAACACCTCCTAATGGGAATTTCTTACATATCATCTTGACTTTTTGTAGACTCATACTTTCTATAGGTCGATTACAACTTGAGTTTTTTTCTTTCTTAAATTTATAAAATTTATTTATTATTTCTTTGACAAGAGAAAGTGGTTTATTATGAAAGGCAAAAGGTTCAAATATATATAATTGTAATATACAAATGATCAAGAATGAAAATTACTTCATTAAAGAATACAAATTAATTACTTAAAGGTCATATGATATTAATTACTTAAAAGATAAAACTATATTTCAATCTTAATTATACACAATCTAATGATTAGAATTGTTTATTTTACTCATAAAAAATTGAGTTTGAATTCTCTTAATATAAATTTCCATATATCTCTGTCAATAATTTCTATTTCTTTTAATTTTACTTTTTTTTATTGTTTTCGTTGGATATAAAATGTGTATCATATAGATTATACATGTAAAATTTTATACAAAATCTAAAATCATTTGATAAGTTATTGAAACTCGTGAAAATTAACGGTGTTTGATAAAATTGAATAAGATATTAATTTTGATGTATTTCAATAACATATTAAATAATTTTAAATTTACGTAAAAATTTACGCAGATAATCTTTAAGATATAAACTTCCAATGCAAATTGAAAAAAATAAAATAAAATCTCATAAAAATTGAGCAATAATCTATTAATACAATTTTTTTAAAATACTAACATGTCAACATTATATACTTGTTTTTGAAAAAGCAATATATGCATGTCACAGATCATTATCATGTTAACTACGTAAAATAATGTTAATGTTTATCGATAAAATTTGATGTTAATTAGTACAAATTGCTCTATTGATATATATTGCCGGTTACTAATACTTCCAAACATTTGATATCAATCATGTAGATATATATACCGATAGATCAAGGACAGCCGAGGTTAAAAGTAATTGGGAAGACCAAAACAAATTAAATAATCCATATAAAAAGTATTTGTATATAAAAAGTGTAAGAATTTTTTTATTATTTTATCTATAAATAATTTTTTTTTTGAAATTAGTCCGGTAATTAGTGCCATTGTTTTTAAAGAAAAAAATGCAGTTTGAATTTTTTATTATGAGACTTTAATTTATATTTCATTCAAATATATATATATATAAATTGTAAAATATCATTTTCAAATATCAAACTCATGACATGATTTTCATTCAAACATTAATTACTCCATGTGATAAATATAAATTCTTCACATATATTATATCATATTATATATAGAAAGAAAAAGAAATAAACCCTACAATCTTCTCAATTTTAAACTAGAAAATCATTGTCTTACCATAAATTTTTTAAATAAAAAAAGAGAGAACATAAAATGGAACATGGTGCGCCTTAATTAGTTCACTCTAAGATCTGCCACTAAGAGCAAGGAACGTGGTGAGAACTTCTAGTTTTTGTTATGTTCATATATATTTTTTCTTTCTAAAAACTCTAGCAGTAAAACTATGTTAAATGTGGAGGGATATGCCAAATTTGAATCCATACTCCATCTTATCAAATATTCCTATAATTAACATGAGAACTATATTTAAGTAACAACGTACAACAACAACAATAAGACAATTTTTAATAATTCTTTTAGGTTAGGTTTATGTCATTTTTTCTTTTTATAAATTTTTAGTTTAAAAAAACAATTTCATCTCCAATATATATTTTTGGATCTATAAAAAAAATGATAAACAAATTGGTTCAAAATTCTAATATTTCAAATTCAAACTCAAAACATACCCTACAGTCTAATATTATTTATATGTTAAAATATGTATTAGAGATTTTCATCAATATTTATTTGCCTTACTTTATCATAACTTAAAGCCGTGTTAATTTTCGCTAACGAGTTAATATAATAAATTTTGGATATTTCAAAGGAGACAAATAGGGACAAGGAATCTAACAGAAGTATTCACAAGAAAAAAAAACACACCAGGAGATGGAAAAAAAATGCATACACATTTCAAATTTAAATTTTTTATATTAAAATGTGTGAATACTAGCTACTAAATTATTCTATCTTTTTGTTATAATTTTTTTTAAAAGAATTTTAAATATAAAAGTTCAAATTAAAAATTAGTTTACATAATTTATCATAAAATATTATTTTATTTATTTATTATAATTTAATTTGGATAACAAATTTAAAAAAATTAAAATAAAAAATATTTTGAAATTTTTTTCATCACAAAAATCATTTTTGAAAAATATTTAAAAAAAATATAATTTTTATCATATTAAAATCTCTAATATAAATATCTAAATTATTACATATCAAAATTACATTTTTAATAAATAATAAATAAAGTTAAAATAGCTTCTTCTACTATATATCTTTAAATAAAATTTTATAAAAATCATATAAATATATAATTAAAATTATTTTTTAAAATCTAAAATCTAAAACAAATAGATAATTGTGTTTGTTTATGTTTTATATATAAGTTTACGTGGCATTGTTAAATTCAGTATTTGGCTTAAGAGTTAAGGCTTCTCAGCTTACTCCGTGGGGAATTCGCGTGGAATTTCTATCACTTTCTAATATTTTAATAATAAAAACCAAAATAAAATAGAGAGATTGAGATCGAATTTCTTCACATCATCTTTTTTTTTTTTTAATTATTCAAAATATGGTCGTGCAGACCATGAATTGCCACGTTTTGGACTTCAACCTGGAGTGCACGTGTACAATTTCTTTGACACCAAAATGATTATGCATAATAATTAGACACAATTACAATTTTAATTCTCCAATTTTTACGTATTCTTCAAATTTGTCTCTTGCATTTTGAAATTTTTAATTTTAATTTTTTTTATAGATTTTTAAACTAAAAATAAAAATAGTGATATAATATATTTCAAGTGACATGATATATAATATAATAATTTAGATTTATCAACACTTATATTATTTCAAGAAAATTATATAAAAATTTTACTTTTAATTTTTAAAATTATTCACTTTTATATTTTAATTAATAAAAAGTAAACAATTAATTCATAATATTATTTCAACATCATCAAATTAAATGTCACATCTATATTTGCGTTTAAATATTGAAAGAAAAGACAAAATTGAAAATTTTAAAATTGGAAAGTTAATTTCAAGAATATAAAAAAATAAACAAATCAAAATTACAATTAGGCTAATAAGAAAGACTCCATCCAAAGTAAAAAATAAACAAAAATAATAATGGACAAATTAATGTATATGATATTAATTTAATACCAATTAGATTTATATTTTCAACATTATTTTTGCTTATATTTTACTTTTGAATAATAATATTAAATTTATATATTAAATCTAACTCATCTTTTTGAAATTGATTTTTTTTTTAAATTATATATAAACTATATGCTAGTGTAAGTGACCCGTACGATGATGCACAGGTCAATTTGCATTCATAAAAATTTATATCATTTTATACACTAATATATTTTTATTTATTTCATTATTATTTTAATGATTATTATATTTTGATGCAAATAAATTATTGATTTATTTGATAATGATCGTTGTTATGAAGGGATAGAACTACTAAACACAAACAAATAAAATTCTTAGATTTACATACTAACCCATATGTTATTTCCGTTAAAACTTAGAAATGGCAGTTTTTAGTTTCTTTAAAATTAACAAAATATTTGTGCTATCGTACGAATCACATGTCGTTACATATTTTTTATTAGGTTAAATTATGATCAATAAATATATATATAAGATGAATTGTTGTGTTAATATAGGTAAGTAATTGACCACTTACACATTTTTTTCATATATAATTTATAAGTTATAACTAGTGATACGTAAGTTTTAACTTAAATGATAGATGTCGAAATTATTAAATTGAATATCATATTTTTTAACATTTAGGTGTTAGTTTTTTTTACTATTTTATCTAAAAAAAATAAATTATATTTAGTGTTTTGAAATTTTCTTATAAATTATATTTAGTGTTTTCAAATTTTCTTTATACTTTTATGCCTAAGAAATTAAATAGCACAATAATTAATTGTCCAAAGACACATTTTTTCTGTATCTAATTTAAAAGTAAATTAGAATATTTGTGTTAATGATATTGAATTCCTTCAAAATTTTAATTTAATTTTCTCATTTTATGCATTAATGACAAAAAATTATTTTGTGCACGTATGTGTTTTTTTTAATAACATAATTTTTGCATTATAACTTTTCTCAACCTCTATCAATAACATATTCAAGAGATATGGAAATAGATCAATGAATACTTTTTAATATATTGATCAACGACAAAATTTTATCTTGTATATGATTTTGCAAAGTAAATTATAATTAATATATTATATTTTTTGTTTTTGTTTTTGTTTTTATTTTTATGTATTTTTTATTTTTATGAGTACTTTCATGTTTTTGCTAGCTTTCATATTCTAGTCATATAAGCCATGAGGCACAAAATAGATGAGAAAATTATTATAGAGAAGGACAAAATAAAAGTTTACATGGGGCCCAAGATACATGACCTAAACGTTTATGTTCTCTCTCTTCTTGTTTTTTATTTATTTTTACAAAGAATAGCAAATTATCTTTATTCTTTTACATTCTTTTTTCATTGTTCCTTTCTATTGAGTGATCTTTTATTTGTGACTTCTCCTTCTCTCCATTTTTAAATGCTTCTTTCACCCAAATATAATTACCTTTTTTCATTGGATGTTTGATTTGCAAAAAAGAATACACACTACTTCAAAATAAGTAGTACTAAGTAGAAAACATCAAACATAAATTGAAAAAATTTAACTATCCTGTAGATTAATTGATACATAAATATCAAGAATATTGTATATTCAAATCTTTCATGTGAGAGAAGAAAATTGCATGAAAAGGCCGTTTAAAGGAACTTTGTAGAATACCACTTAGAAAGCAACTTTGGGCAAGAAGAATAAACATGTATCTATTGCAAAGTAAGTTATAAATACCAAAAATAATAAATGGATCATATATTTAGTCTACATGATATAAATTTACATAAAAGTATCTTACACCTATTTTTCATTGTTATAAAATATGTTTACGAGAAATGAACAAAATAGCTAAATTGAAACTATGTTCAGTGGACACAAATCCCAAAAGACAATTAAAGAATACACATCACAAATGTAGAGTTCATTATTATTCTTCGTCACCAACTAATTTTGCAATTCTTTGGTATATGATTGTCCTAATTCACCCTTCTATTTCACCTATTTCTTTAAATAAACAAATAAAGATCAAAACACGGTGATTTAGGTGCAAACCAACTTTGTAAATGTCTTAACATAAAGACATTCAAATGGATCTAAATTTCAAGCATGGATACTCAAACATATATGTTGAAGTAAAAACATTTTTTATATATGTTTTAATAAATACAAATTTTATGAAATAAATGATTAAGTTTTGTAAATAGTTATTTACTAATGATTGCACTTGAGTTTTATTTAAGGAACATGAATTGTATAAGTAGACTAGCAAGAAGTCATTCATATCATCAAGTGCATAAGTATCTACTCAATAATGAAAGAATCTCAAAGAGAATATATCATAATCAATCATTCTCTTGAATGATTGATATATGATTATTGCATCTTCAAGATAACATCTTCATGAATAAGGTGATCAAATACATTCATACATCAGTCAACGATCTCACCATGATATAAATTAAAGAACATCATGCCTTAATTGAACTGAAAATTAATTACAAGATCATTATGGGTAACCAAGATCATTCTAATTTATCAAAGAATCGTTCTGTTTTATCAAAGGATCATTCTGATTTATCAAAAGATCATTCTGGTTCATTAAAATTTCATTCTGGTTTATCAAGATCATTTTGGTTTATCAAATGATCATTATGATTTATTAAAAAATCATTCTGGTTTATCAAATGATCATTCCAGTTTATCAAAAAATCATTCTGGTTTATTAAAAGATCATTCTGGTTTATCAAAGGATCATCCTAATTTATCAAGATCATTCTGGTTTATCAAAGGATTATTTTGGTTTATCAAGATCATTCTAGTTTATCAAATGATCATTTTGGTTTATCAAGATCATTCTGGTTATTTCATTTTAAAGACATAATTAAAACAAATCATTCTCTATAGTCCAAACCTCAAGATAAAAGAATATAAAGACTACTCAAAACTATAATCAGGTCCAGAATTCAAGCTGAAGGCCCAAAGGAGCAAAACAACCTCCAGATTAATGACCATATTGATCTCTAGATTGATGAGCTGTGAGAAAGGACAAAAGGACACTAATGATGTACTTTTTGCATAAAGTTTAGCATGCCTCTAAGACAAATGACTGACATTCAACAACTATTCAATCACTCATCAGTGTTTTCCACACAACATAGAATCAAGAACGTTCTGGTTTTTACAAAAGAACATTTTGGTTATTCTTTTTTAAAGATAAAATTAAAACAAATCATATTCCACGGTCCAAACCACAAGTTAAAGAGTATCAAGACTACTCAAATCAGTGGTCAAGCCCAAAACTTGAGTTGAATTCCCAAAGAAGGAAAACAACCTCCATATTGTAACCAGATTGATCTCCAGATTGATAAGTTGTAAGCAAGGATGCAAGTACAATGTACTTGCATTATTCTACAGAAAGTTCTGCATAATTATGATTTGGAATAGTTTGAACGGTCATATGGCAGACCACCCAACATTATGTTTCTTTTTCTCCACTCTCCAGCAAGACAAGAACGTTTTAGACAAATCAAGAACGTTCTGGAAAGAATTACACTACACTTAAAGAGATTATTTCAGAAGATTTTTTGCACCTTGGGAAGTGTGTCTAACGACTATATTCCGTTTAAACTGAATATTCAAAGTCTTTTATTATCTATAAATTGAAGATCAATTGGCAGATTAAGGCAATAGTTCAATTTACAAATCTACCAACACTTGTTCAAATAAGACTATTTTTCAATGAAGTTACAAATTCATATTTATAGTAAAATTATCTCTAAACTTAAATGGGTCATAAGTGACACCATTCTCTAGACCCATATTGGACTTACATCACGTTTTTCTAAAATAAACTAAATGTAAGGAAGCAAAGTATCTTCACTTACATATAACATCAACTAAATTTATATTAAAACTATTACAATTCCAAATTAAAGCAAACTAAGAATTATTACAAACCAAATGAAAATAAATAAAGTTCATCCTAATTTATTAAAATATGGATCTTCTTCATGCTCTTGAGATCCTTATCAGTAGTGAATACTTAGGTAACAAAAGGTTTATAATTGGTTTATAAAATCAAACAATTGTAAATTTTAAAAGACAAAAATCAAAATGAGAAAAACGATTAGGGAATTCGAATCACCTTGTTTTCACTATGTAATTATTGATTTACTATCTTAACAATCTAACATATTTGATTATGTAAAATTAACAAATTAGAGTACGACCAATTCATTGGCTCAAAATCCCTTTTTATAACAACAAACTCCAATTCTCTTGGTGACCAAGATTGTTACTTAAAGCTTGTACAAATGTTAATTTATTAGACACACATTAATACTTTATATTCCTATAACAATATTGAAACATGAACATATATTTTGGTTATGATTATTATAACATATTTTCCAATAACGAAATAACACCTAGGTTCCATTCTATGGTGATCAGTTATAGAAAAACATTAAGAACAAAAATATATGAATAATGTGAAGATGCAAACACGAGAAGGGGGGTTGAATTGTGTTTGACTAACTTGAATACTTTTTGGTTTTAAAGCAAAACCAGTTATGTATGAATTAAAACAGAGTTAGCAGTGGATATAAAGTAAATAAAAACTCACAATTTTATACTGGTTCACCGTTAACTAGGCTACGTCCAGTCCCTTCACTTTGAAGGATTTCACTAATTCAAAAACCTTGAATTACAAAGTACCACTGACCCTCCAAGTCAGTCTTCTCAAAAAGTCTAACAACCCTAGACTTTTGAGGAAAATAACCTTGAATCTAATTGCTAAGTAATCTGCTACTCCTTCTGACTCCATCAGATTGTAGACTTTACTTCAACAACTTAGACCTAACACCTTGAATCTAATTGCTAAGTAATCTGCTACTCCTTCTGACTCCCTCATACTGTAGACTCTACTTCAACAACTTAGACGTAACACAAGGGAAAGAAAAACTTAGAGTACTTGCTTCTGGAAAGCAGATACTCACAATTGACCTCACTGAAAACTCAAGTATTTTGCTTTTGGAAGTGTATGAATCTCAAGTATTTTCAATACTAAGTCTTATGCCTTGAGCTTCCTTTTATAGATGAACTTTAGGACTTCACCGATGCTTTACTTCTGGAGTGTATTTCGATTAATCTGTTTTGAGAATATTCTGGAGTAGTTTGCTCAAATTCTGTTTTGAGTCTTTCGCTCACTGATGCTTTACTTCTGGAGTGTATTTAGATTAATCTGTTTTGAACATTTTGCTCCGCTTCTGTTTTGAGCATGCTTTTAGCTAGATTATGTTCCTCTAGTCTTTTACTCCAATTATGTATTGAGCATTTTTCTCAGATTCTGTTTTAAGCATATTTTTAGCTATATTCTGTTTCTCGAGTCTGTTGCTCCAATTCTGTTTTGAGCATTTTTCTCTAACATATTCCTCTGATGAATCATCATCTGGTGACATCATCCTCTAGTGACGTCATCCTCTGATTTTTGCTTCTGGTGACGTCATCTTCTGGTGACATCATCCTCTGATTTATGCTTCTAGTGACGTCATCTTCTAGTGATGTCATCCTCTGATTTTTGCTTCTGGTGATGTCATCTTCTGGTGACATCCTCTGGTGACGTCATCCTCTGATTTCTACTTCTGGTGACATCATCCTCTGATTTATGCTTCTGGTGACGTCATCTTCTGGTGACATCTTATATAATAATTCTAAGTACAAAATAAGATTACATGGAGTGCTTTAGTAAACATTAAAATCCTAAGTACTTAGAACCATCTTGGTTCCAACAATCTCCCCCTTTTTGATGATGACAAAACCTTAACTTATTTTGTTAGCTTATAACTTATTTAAAAAGACTTTGAAAAGCTTGAAAAAATTCGAAGTACTTGAAATACTCCCCCTCAGACCAATCTCTCCCCCTAAGTCTAATAATGACTTTTTCCTCTCCTTTTCAACTCCTTCTTAAATCACTCTTTCTTTTCCTCTCCTTTTCAACTCCTTTTTTATTCTCTCTTCACATTGCCTCTCCTTTTCAACTCCTTCTCTTTTTACTCTTTCTTTTTCTCTCTTTATTTTTCTCTCTCCCCGTTTCCTCTCCTTTTCAACTCATTCTCTTTTCATCTCTTTCTTTTTATCTCTCCTTTTCTACTTATTTCTCCTTTTTTTTCTCTCTCTCTCTCTCTCCCCCTTTTTGCCATAAACCAAAAAGAGGTCTTACTATTTTTGTATTTTTGTTTTTCTCTTTACAAAGTACATAAAGTAAATTTACAAGAAAATTAAAAACTCTTAAAATGACTACTTGAGCTAGTCAAATATGGAGATAATGTTGAGATGCTTCTTGATGAACTCGAACCTATCTTCAGGTAATGCTTTGGTGAAGATATCAGGCCATTGATGATCAGTGTCCACAAACTGGAAAGTCCCTTTTTGAATGTGGTCCCTAATGAAATGGCGTTTCATTTCAATGTGTTTGGCTCTAGAGTGTAAGATAGGGTTCTTGGTTAGGTTTATGGCTGAAGTGTTATCACAGAACAAAGGGATATTGGTTTCAAAGATGTTGTAATCTTCAAGTTGATGTTTCATCCAGATTAACTGTGAGCTGCATCCTGCTGCTAATATATACTCAGCTTCAGATGTTGACATGGCAATGGTGCTTTGTCTTTTGCTTGACCAAGAGATCAAATTATCACCTAACAATGTGCAGTTGCCACTTGTACTTTTCCTTTCCAACTTGTCTCCAGCATAGTCAGAATCACAAAAATCTCTTAGTTTGTAGGTGGGGTTTTTCTTGTATAACAAGGTAAGCTTGGTGGTTCCTTTAAGGTAACTCAAGATTCTTTTGACTGCAGTTAAATGGGATTCCATAGTTTGTTCCTTACCACTTCACCTTTTTCATTTTGTTTATTCCTGAACATCCACTTGGTTCCAATAATGTTTTTGTTTGGTCTGGATACCAGATCCCAAACATCATTCCTTTGAAATTCATTCAGCTCTTCTTGCATTGCAAGTATCAACCCTTCCTCTGCCAAAGCTTCATCAACATTTCTTGGTTCAATTGTTGAGAGTAAACCAAACACACTGGTTTCTCTACTTGATGATCTGGTCTTCAATGGTTCTGCTGCACTGCCAATAATGAGAGTTTATGGATGTGAAGACTTGTACTTCCATCCATTCTTTCCCTCTGACTTGTCTTCAGAGTCAGCATGTTTTTCTTCCTTGCTTTCATCTTTATCTTTCTCAGGTTCTGTTGCTGGTCCAACTTCTGGTTCCTGTGCCTCTAGTTCACCTGCCATTTCCTCATCTTGCTTTGACTTTTCAGGTCAAGCTATTTTTCATACAACTTAAATAATTTAAAAGTGAAATTAATACAACTAGAACATCAGTTCTGCTTCTGGTGGTCTCTGCTTGTTTTTGAAACCACTGGAATGTTGTTTCTGCTAAAGTGTTCATATTATATGGATAACTTGATTCCTCTAATAGTTTGAAAACCTGCAGAATACTTATCCAGCTTTGATTTTGAAGATCAAACTTCTTGTTATCACAGTAAACATAAATATCAAACAATAATAATATTTACAGTAAGATGTAACCTCTATGTCAACATTTTCAATTTTACTATGAATATCCTCTTGTTTCTGATTTTCAGATTTTGAATTTGTATGTTATGTGATTAGATGGTTTGGATGAAGGGATTTGAATTCCCTTCCTGGATTGTAGTCTTGATGGATTTTACCGGAGTGTTTGAAGAACTCTCCTAATTCTGATTCTTCTCTTTCCGTTGATACACCATGTTCCTCTGATGATTCTGGAGCTTATGGTGATTCTGATTCTTTTGGTAGTTCCAGTTTTGTTGATATGAGTGATTTCTCTGATATTTCCTGTTCCTCCTATGATTCTGGTTATTTGGATGAGTTGGATGAATATGATAATTCTGGGGATTTGAATGTATCTGATGATTTTGATGAATCTGATAATTCTGATAATTCCTGTAGTTATACAGATTCTGATAATTGAAGTAATTTTGATGATCATACCTGAACCTTTGATACTGATACCTGTTCTGGTTCCAGTTCCTGTGCCTCTGATACTGGTTCCAGTTCTGGTTCTGGTTCCAGTTGTGATTCTGGTTCCAGTTTTGATTCTGGTTCCAGTTCTGGTTCTGATTCTGGTTGAGTTGACCAGACCTTCTTCCATCAGACTCAGATTGCCTCTGTCTGGTTGTAGCAGGAACATAAACCTTCTTCTGCTTGTGCATTGCCAACATCCATTGTCCAGGCACCATTGTTGGTGTCTCCTTCTGGTGGCTCAGAATATCTGCAACATAGAAAATTTGATCTTTTGGTACCCATAACTGATTGGGTCCAGGTTTGTTAGTTTTAACAGCTCTCTGATCTTGTTCAGATTTTACCATTGGACAAGATAATTCAGAGTGACCTTTCTTAGCACAAACAATGCATAAAACATCAGAATGAACATTTTTAGTTTCAGCAATAGTTTCTGTAAAACCAAGACCTCTCTTTCCAATGTTACCGTTTCCATAAATCATAGATGCATATTTACTTCTTTCCATTCCATTAGAAATAAAGTTTTGAAAAAATTGCTCATGCATATCAGATTCACAAACAGTTTTGGAAGTGGAACAAATATTACTTTTGAGAGTTTGGTTTTCAAATTTAAGTCTTTCAACTTCAGTTTAAAATCCTTGTTTTTAGTTGCATACTCAGAATTTTGAATCTTTAAAACTTGGACTTCTTTGGTAAGATTCTTATCTTCCTTAAGAGTTTTCAGTTTTAAAGACATCTTATTGTTTGCATTTAAAAAATCTTTTAAAGCATCAATTAATTCAGATTTAGTGAGATCAGAAAATACCTTATTGTCTTCATCTTCTGAATCTGTTCCAGAGCCTGAGTTGTATCCAAAACTTGAGTTGGTATGAGCCATCAGAGCCAGAATGGCTTCCTCTGATTGTGCTTCTAGACTTGCCTGAATGACTGCTTTGATCATTCTTCATTTTGTCTACTTTCCTTCCTGAAACTGTGCCTTTATGAAGTCCAGAGGCAGACCTAATGTGTGCCATCATTGCTGTTTCTGCCTCTTCTTCATCATACGATTATTCTTTTTGATTCTGATGCATCCCAGACTGCCATCAGACCCTTCTTTTTGAATCTGGAACTCTTCTTGTGATGTTTGCCATTTTCAGATTTGGACATTCTAACTTGATATGTCCAGGTTCATTGCATCCATAACAGATGATGCTCTTCTTGTCAGATTCTTCCTTTCCTTTGCTGTTATGTTTCTTCTTCTTCCTTTTTTCCCATATCTTAACCATCTGTTTGGTTAAGTAATCCATATCATCACAGTCACTGTCACTGTCACTATCCTCTGATTCTGGTGCTGCCTTTGCAGCTTTCTTCTATTTTGACTTCAGGGCCAGATTCTTCTTCTTCTTTGGTTCATCTGCTTCCAGTTCTATTTCATGAGACTTGAGTGAGCTGATCAGATCTTCAAGTCTTAAGTTATTCAGATCACTGGCTTGTTGAACTGCAGTAACCATTGGTCTCCACTTGGTTGGTAAGCTTCTTAGAATCTTCTTGACATGATCTGTTGTTGTGTAGCTTTTCTTCAAGACCTTCAGTCCATATATCAGAGTCTGGAATCTACAGAACATTCCATCAATGTCTTCATCATCTTCCATCTTGAACATCTTATACTATTTGACCAGTATGTTAGCCCTTGCTTCTTGAACCTGCTGGCTTCCTTCGTAGGTCAGAACCAGACTGTTAAATATGCTCTTGCTATTTCTTTATCTATGCATCTGTCAAATTCCTTGAATGTGATGGCATTGATCATGATGGTTCTGGACTTGTGATGCAGTTTGTATAATTTGCTCAGGTCTGGTTTCATATCTTCCATGTCTAGTTCTTTAGTTAGATCTCCTGGAACCGTAGGTGCAGTGTATCCTTTGACTACCATCTTCCATAATTCAGGATCTTGAGATATAAAGAAACTTCTCATTCTGTCCTTCCAATACTCAAACCTGTCTCCATCAAACAGTGGTGGTATGTTAATGTTGCCTACAAAATCATCTTTGGATTCTGCCATGTTGTTGACCCCTTGGACCTTTCCTCAAACACTAGTTAAGTGCTCAACCTTGAGACCGATCTCTGATACCAATTGAAGGTACAAACACGAGAATGCGGGTTGAATTGTGTTTGACTAACTTGAATACTTTTTGGTTTTAAAGCAAAACCCGTTATGTATGAATTAAAACAGAGTTAGCAGCGGATATAAAGTAAATAAAAACTCAGAATTTTATACTTGTTCACAGTTAACTAAGCTACGTCCAGTCCCTTCACTTTGAAGGATTTCACTAATTCAAAAACCTTGAATTACAAAGTACCACTGACCTTCCAAGTCAGTCTTCTCAAAAAGTCTAACAACCCTAGACTTTTGAGGGAAAGAGCCTTGAATCTAATTGCTAAGTAATCTGCTACTCCTTCTAACTCCATCAGATTGTAGACTCTACTTCAACAACTTAGACCTGACACCTTGAATCTAATTGCTAAGTAATCTGCTACTCCTTCTGACACCGTCAGATTGTAGACTCTACTTCAACAACTTAGACGTAACACAAGGGAAAGAAAAACTTAGAGTACTTGCTTCTGGAAAACGGATACTCATAATTGACCTCATTGAAAACTCAAGTATTTTGCTTTTGGAAGTGTATGACTCTCAAGTATTTTCGATACTAAGTCTTCTGCCTTGAGCTTCCTTTTATAGATGAACTTTAGGACTTCACTGATGCTTTACTTCTGAAGTGTATTTCGATTAATCTATTTTGAGAATATTCTAGAGTAGTTTGCTCAGATTCTGTTCTGAGTCTTTTGCTCATTGATGCTTTACTACTGGAGTTTATTTAGATTAATCTGTTTTGAACATTTTGCGCCACTTCTGTTTTGAGCATGCTTTTAGCTAGATTATGTTTCTCTAGTCTTTTGCTCCAATTCTATTTTGAGCATTTTTGTCAGATTCTGTTTCTCGAGTCTTTTGCTCCAATTCTGTTGTGAGCATTTTTCTCTAACATATTCCTCTGATGAATCATCCTCTGGTGACGTCATCCTCTGATTTTTGCTTCTGGTGACGTCATCTTCTGGTGACATCCTCTGGTAACGTCATCCTATGATTTCTGCTTCTGGTGACATCATCCTCTGATTTATGCTTCTGGTGACGTTATCTTCTGGTGACATCTTATATAATAATTCTAAGTACAAAATAAGATTACATGGAGTGCTTTTGTAAATATCAAAATCCGAAGTACTTAGAACCAACTTGGTTCCGACATAATAAAATATGTTTTAATTGCATAAATAGCATACAAAAACCAAAAGTACATAGATTCAAGAAGGTTCATCTAATCTTTAATCCATGAGTAAGTTAGCTACTCATATTGTTTGATAGTAAATACATAGAAAGAATAAAATTATACATAAAGGTTGCACAAGGTCTCCTCTAAGGTGTAGCTGCCTTCTTCTTTTAATCCAAAAATTAGGACTGTAATAAAATAAGGATTTTTAACTTAAATTGGAGTGTGGAAATGTGTGTTAGTGCATTGTGTTGGGTGTTGATGCAATGTGATGCATCAGAATTAAATGTGGTGCAACGAAGTTGTGCAATGCACTGACATTAAATTGGGCGCAACCATCAATGCAATGCACCCCCTAGCTCTCCTGTTGCGCTCAGAGGCACGGAGTTGTGCAAAGATGTGCATTGCAGCGGAATGAGTGACACATTGCTGTTGAGACAAAATCCCAAATTAATGTTTTGATGATAATCAAACAAAGTTATTTAATCTTCTAAATTATGATTCTAAAAGTGTGTTGTAATTTAACATGTGTTTTTTAGTGTATTAATCAAAGATAGGCATCAAACGTAACAACAAAGAATAATTTGGAAGAAGCAAGATCATTATGAGAAAGCAAGATTGTTCTGGTTATTAAATAGAAAAACAAAGTGCATTCTGGTTTTCACAACATTCAGTCCAAGAACATTCTAGTTTACAAAAAGAACAATGATTCCATTAAATCAAAATCTTTCTAGGCTGTGAAATTGTATCAATCTTCAGTACAAATCATAAGTCTTCATTATGTAAGAATAGAATTATAAACACAAGACAACTCTAGACAAATTTGTTCAAAGAAAAGATCAACAAAGGCAAAGCATCAAGAACAAACATCAGATCAATCTCCAGATTGATGGCTAAAACAAGCAAGTACAGTTTGTACTGTAATGATAAAGACACTACAACTCTGACACCATAATAGAACAGAAAGGCACGAAACACAACAACTTTCCCGAAGTTCAAAATCCAGCATTCACTCAAAACAGATACGAAGAACGTTCTGGTGGTAAAACAGGAACATTCTTGTTATATTACAACACATGTCTATTAAAACGATAGATTGGACAACCTGTTTCCCAACGGCTATATGAGCTGTCATAAGCCTTCATCAAGCCTATAAAAGGAACCTTAAGGCAAAGGAAATGACGAGAGTTCCAAGTGCAAGCAATCGTTCACTTAAACAATTATTCTTGAGAAATCTAAGCTCTTCAATTAAGCAAAGGCTCCGGTTCTTCTTCACTAGATTTAAGGATCTATTTTCTGAGTCTGTTTGCTGAGAATCAAACTCAAACAAGTGTTGAGTATAGTCTGATCCATCATTACTTTTTAAAACAGTTCATTTGAAACTATAGACTATAGAGTTAAAGATAGTTTGAGTGTTTGTAAAAATCCTTTATGATTAAAAGTTGACTTGCAAAATCCTTTTTGGACTGAAAGGTGATCATTGAAAATCCTTTCAAGGTTGAAAGGTGAAATATTGTAACTGATCAAGATTGATCTCAAAGGTTGGTGTGAACAACAAAATCATTCTTGTTTGAACACTTTAGTGAAAAAACTCATAAACTGTGAGGATTGGGCGTAACCCTCTTTGGGTGAACTATGATACATTGCTGTGTGAATTCTCTTTCTCTTATCTCTATTTATCTCTCACTCACTTAGCACTAATCACATAGTGAAGTTTTTATTTTTATATAACTAACCAAGAACGTTCTACTTTTGTTGTTTATCAAACCAAGATCAATCTTGAGTTAAATGAACTTGATATAGAAATTAATTTTAAAAAAAAAATAGAAATCACAATTCAAACCCCCTTCCTTGTGATTAAAATTGTCATTTCCTTTTAAAAATTAACACTCAAAAAGTGTTAGAGGAAAGATCCAGGAGACAATGTTCAAAGCTAAGTACATCGTTGAAGGAGCATAATCAAACATACCCCCTTACTTTGATGGTACAGACTACTACTTTTGGAAAAGTAAAATGCAGATGTTCCTAAAATCACACGACACAGGAATGTGGCGCATCATAAAAAACGGAGACTTCATACCAAGAGTTGATCCAAATGAGTCAACATATGCTGGAAAGAAAAAAAGCATATTGGACAATTGAAGACAAAACTAAGGTACTTCTAAACTCTAAAGCTCAATTATTTTTGTCTTGTGCCTTAAGCAGGGAAGAAAATGAACGAGTAGATGAATGTGATACAGGAAAAAAGGTATGGGATACATTACAAACTCATCATGAAGGAATAAGTCATGTCAACAAGATTTGATATTAGCATACGAAAGTTTGAACTATTTGAAATGAATGAAGGACAAAACATTGATGAAATGTATTCAAGATTTATAGCTATAGTAAAAGAAATGCGTTCTCTTGGCAAGGCATACTCAATACAAGACATAGTAAGAAAAATCATGAGATGTCTTCCAATCATATGGAGACAGCCATAAGTGAAGCCAAGAATCTTGAGGTGCTCAGATTAGAAGAACTCATTGGAAACTTACGAGCACATGAAGTGTTAGTGCAGTAGGACAAACCAGCAAAATAATAGCTTGAAAAGCAAATCAAAATCCTTAAGAGAACACATCCTTACAATCAGATGAAAAAGAAGACTTAGAAGAAATTGGTCAAGAAAAAGCTGATGAAGAAATAGTTCTTTTCACAAGAAAAATCCAAAAGATGATGAGAAGAAGGGATCAGATCAAGAGATGCATTCCAAATAAGAAAGAAAATTCTAAAACAGAAGTAGATAAAAGTCAGATTACATGCTTTGTGTAACACCCCGAGTTTAAAACACAGCGCGAGTGTATTTTTTTTTTAAAATAATTAATTAAAATAATTTTCCAATTCATCACTTCAAATGAATCGAATAAAAAGTTTCCTTTAATCCGTTTCTTAAAAATAGTACGTTGTGGATTAATCGATGAACGTAATTAAATAACTTCATCGGAATATCACTAAGTACTTAATTCTGGAAATTTAACACTAAACATTAATATATTTTCAAAAGATAACAATGTCATAATCCTCCCAACAGAAAATATCAGAGTGCATAGTTTAGCGGAAAGTAGTACAATAATTTCCAAAATAAACAAATTACATTTCCAGCTCAAATCATATACATCAAGTCTAACTGATCATGCACTAAAGCTACAGTAGCACGGATTTCCTCCGCATCCCAAACAAGTCTCATCCGACTCTGCTGCTCGCCTCGATGTGACCTCCTCCTCCTCATTATACAGAGAGGGGTCAGTCTCTTACGAAGTCAGATCAATGCACAGTCTCGGTCGCTTCGGCGGTGCCGGAATCTCATAACAATCATCGGAGATCCTAGACGGACCCGGAATATCAGCTGCTACTGTTTTCGGCTCTTCGTTCCTCTCTTCCACCTCAGAATCACGTGCATCTCCTCCAATCACCGGGTTAGGAGTCACCACTCATATGGTGGCCTCCGTCTCAACCCCTCTAGCTGGCTCCTCCGCATCATCAAAAATTCTGTGCGCCTCCAATATCAAACGAGAAGGCACAGGAAAGTCAATCCTCGCATAGCTGTGCTCCACGTAGTGCACCACTCCATTGGTCCTACAGGTCCTCGTCAATCTCCTCGTGTATGTAGCCCTGCTTGAGGTGGGGTCGTAAACCCAAGCAGTAGGCACGGCACGATCAATGAAGTCGAGCGACGTTTCCGTCGTCTCGGGACCCACGGGTATCATGGGTTTGGGGGGCATCTGAGGGCAAAGCCCAATTTCCACAATATAATAGCAAGGGGTCACCGACCGAAATTAACAAATAATCACATAGCATATATCTCACAGCAACAAATATATCCATGGTATAACACATGACAATGATGAAAATTAAGGATGTTCATTTGAATTTTCATGACATATAAGCTTTTTCAAACAGCAACCGTTTAATATGGAAAATATGTAGTAAGTACAACCAACACTTCAGTAATCACAATAATTAATCAGAAATTCAGATTCTGTAAAGTACTCCCACACATCAATTTCCAATCATCATCATATAATCCAATCGTGACCCACCGGTCAATCCCTCGATGCAATATGTATATGCTCATGTATACAATTTCTTGGAATCACCAAGGTGCAGTCGCTCAATAGACCAGCACAATTTAAATATGTATGACTTTAACGGCCCTCAAGACCAGGGTGCAATCGCTCAACAGATCAGCACCAGTACAGTCGCTCAACAGACCAGCACTCGTGCAGTCGCTCAACAGACCAGCACGTTTGACATATACCAAGGTACAATCGCTCAACAGATCAGTACCTAGTGCAGTCGCTCAACAGACCAGCACTCATGCAATCGGTCAACAGATCAGCACGTGGTTGCGCATTTCAGGGTACAGACGCTCAACTGTCCAGTACCAGTGCAGTCGCTCAACAGACCAGCACCTATATACCAAGGTACAATCGCTCAACAGATCAGTACCTAGTCCAGTCGCTCAACAGACCAGCACTCGTGCAATCGCTCAACAGATCAGCACGTGGTTGCGCATTACTCTATGGCCCATCGCGGGTACCACTTGACTATGCAATGTATGAATATGCAGTGTTTTCTCTTCACTGAAACAGTATGCATTATCAGGAAAATTCATCCTTTCCATCATCTTTCAAAACATCTCAACACAATGAATATTATCATCATCACAATCATGATTAAACAGTCAAGTAATCATTAACACTTTGCATTATCTCAAAATTCCATTCTTACTTATCTTAAGTCTTTCCAATGTTTCCCAAACTCTTAAAATTCATAAAACAGTGTTTAAAACTGGGATTTCTGAAAAATACGAAGCTGTATTCGAATACAGCTTCTCTGTATTTGAATACAGTAGCCAAAAACAGTGCAAAATTACACTATGTATTCGAATACAGCCCTCTTGTATTCGAATACAGTGGCTGTCCCAGTGTAAAAATCAGTATTTTTCCACTACATCAGTAAAGTCTCAAAAACTTCATCACCCCCACTTCAAACTATCACAAAAGTTCCATTTTAATTGATCATAAACCTTCCCAATACTCCCCAACACTTAGGGTTCATAAACAATGTTGAAAAACTTGGAATTTCTGAAAACCCGAATCTGTATTCGAATACAGATTCCTTGTATTCGAATACAAAAGCATGAAACTGAAATTTTAACATTCTGTATTCGAATACAGCATGCCTGTAATCGAATAGAGAAGACAAAACATTGAAAGTTCAGCATTTCTTCCCAGGTCATTAAAGGTTTCCAAAACATCATCCTCTCATCTTCAAAACTATTTCAACGACTCCATTTTAAATCAATTTAACCCTTCTCAATATTTCCCAACACTTTAAAATTCACATGACAGTGTTTAAAACTTGATTTTCTGGAAAACACGAATCTGTATTCGAATACAGCTTCCTTGTATTCGAATACAGAAGCTAAAAACTGAGTTTCTAGAAAAACCCGAATCTGTATTCGAATACAGATCCCTTGTATTCGAATAGAGAAGCTGAAACTAGTGAGAATCTGCATTCTGTATTCGAATACAGCATGCCTGTAGTCGAATATAGATGCGAATACAATGTTAAAATTTGACTTATGTATTCGAATATGACATGGTCGTAGTCGAATATAGATGCTAAGTCAGAAGCAAAAATCCTTCCTCTGTATTCGAATACAGGGGCTCGTATTCGAATACAAGTTTGAAAACTTAAGTAAAACAGAAGCTTGACAGGTTGTATTCGAATACACACATGTTGTATTCGAATACACCTTCGAAAACCAGTGAAATTTTTCCTAAGACTTCAACACATTTCAAACTGTTTCTTTTAAAAAAAACAACCAAACATCAAAACAGATTCAACACTTTTCCATAAAACACTTTCATCATTTAAAATCCCTTTTCTTTTGAAAACATCAACATCACCAGAATCACTCAAAACAGAAACAGAAGTAGAATCATCAACACCAGAACATCCAGAAACAGAAACAGAATAGTCACCACATGAATCATCAGAAGCAGAAATAGAATGATCAACACCAGAATCATCAGAAACAGAAACAGAATGATCAACATCAGAATCATCCAGAAACAGAAACAGAATGATCAACATCAGAATCATCCAGAACCAGAACATGCACCTCCAAAACAACATGCATGGTATTCTCTAGTATGCTTACACAACCAACACAACATGCAAAGCATATTCCAGCTTTCTCACACAAGCAGAACAACAATGTTGTATTTCACAGATCATCAAACATCACAGAATGAAATTTTCAGGTTTTAAAACAACATGCACACAGTTTTCTCAACATGCATTTTGATCAACTTCAAAATAACATGCAAGACATTTTTCAGCTTTTCCACACAGACATGTTGTATAAGCAAAATAGCAACATCACAGATTATTTAAAACCTCAACAAAATGCATTTTCTTTCATCTTAAAAATGTCATGCAAAATAGTTTCTTTTTCAAAACAGAAACTCAAATATAACCACACCTCAAACATACATTTACAGTCCTAGAATGCAACTAGAAAGTGGAAGGTGCCCTTACCCTTGTTGCGTTTTCTGCTTCTGCTCACGTTTCTGCTTTCGTTCCCGTTTGCGCGTCAAAAACTGGTGAAACTGCCGCTTGCGTTTGCTGCTACGAAACTGGGTTCTCTAGCTCCGTAATGATGTGGGGAACAACTTTTGTACTGGGGGTTTTCTGGTTTGGTGCCTAGGTTTCCAATTAATGGCACTTTTGAGGAACTCCCTCTCTTTTGTTTTGAAATCGTGAACTAGAAGCAGAACAGAATGGGAGGGAAAATGGGTACTGTTACATGCAGTATGGGCAGTGAGGGAGGAGGAATGGTGTTCTTATTTCACCATCCTTCTCACTCATATTTATAGGCTTGTGTGGGTGCCACCTCACCCGACACTTGTCTGATCCTCAGCACTTAACCAGTCTTGTCGCAATTAGCTGCTAATCCCTTAATTAACTGTCCGTTAATTTAATTACTCGTAATTAAATTAATTTATTATTCATCCAATAATTTTAATTCATCTTCCAAAATAAATATTTATATAATATATATTCACTCAAAACATACATATATTAAATATTTTACAAATATCCCCGAAATACACTTAAAATTAATTACATAATTTTAATTAAAAATTATGGGTCTTACACTTTGGATGCAGCAAACTAGGACATTACAAAACTGAATGTCCTTCAAACAAAAGAATACCAAAAAGGTTCCCATTCAAGAAAAAATCCATGATGGTTACCTGGGATGATTCTGATGAATCAGAAACATAAGAAAATGAAGAAGCCAACATATGTTTAATGGCAAACTCAGAAGACAATGAGGTAATAGGTTCTGAACTATGTCCTCTGTGAGAACAAATGCAAAAAGAATTTGATAATCTATTAAACGACTCAAATTTTTTTGCCAAAAATTGTAGTTCTTTAAAAGAAGAAGTTTACAAAGAAAAAGAAGAAAAAGAGAAAACTCAAGCTATGAATGATGAACTAAAAAAAATTATTCAAAGCATGTAGGAATCTCAATTTAAAAAAATTGAAGAATCTGAAAGTCAAGAACATTCTACGACTCAAAAGGAGAACGTTCTTCTTAAACCTGAAATTGAATATCTAAAAAACGATATGTGAAATTTCATTAAATCTACTGAAACCTTCTAAAGAATCATGGGATCTCATGTAGGAATATTTGATAAAGCTGGACTCGACTTTGACAAATCTCAAAAACAAAAACTTTATGAAAAATTGTTCGTTCCTGAAAGAAACGAAGACAAATGCAAAACAAAATGCTCATACTGCAATAACATTGGACATATGGATTATGCATGTTATTTCAAAAATTGGGATGAAAAATGTAAAACTAAAAGGTTCTTTAAAAAGGAAGAACGTTATGTAATTAGATCTGAACCTTCTCCAAAAGTCTTCAAAAAGGTAGAACGTTCTGGAATCAAATCTGAACCTTCTCCAAGAACAACAGGAAAATGCTCTTATTGTTCAAAAATAGGTCATAATGAATCAAACTATTATTTTAAAAAGAAAACCAATATCAAGGAAAAACCTAACTCTCAAGGACCCAAGACCAAATGGGTACCTAAAAGTCTTGTAACATCTAATGTAGGTTGGTTCTCAAAATGTCAAGAAAAATACATGGTACTTGGACATTGGCTGTTCGAGACCTATACAGGAGATAAACAATGTTTTATGTCCTTTGTCAAAAAAGATGGAGGATCTATAAGCTTTGGGAACAATGATCATGCAAAGATTAAAGGTAAAGGTACTATAGGTAAGGAAAACTCTACTAAAATTACTGAAGTTCAATATGTTAAAGGTTTGAAACACAATCTTCTAAGCATTAGTCAACTATGTGACAGTGTCTTTGAGGTTATATTTAAACCTAACATATGTGAAGTCAGACAATCAACTTCTGGTGAAATCCTTTTCTCTAGAACCAGGAAGAAAAATCTTTATGTTTTATATCTTGAAGAATTGCATAATGAATCATGCTTTACGTTCATCAACTAAGACAAGTGGATATGTCATAAACGAACTGGACATATTAGTATGAAAACAATCTCAAAATTATCCAAACTAGATATTGTTAGAGGTCTGCCCAAAATAAATTTTGATAAGGATAAAATATGTGAAGCTTGTGCAAAAGAAAAACAAGTCAAAAACAATTTTCATTCAAAAGATTTTATTTTAACAAAAAAAAAAAATCCTTGAACTACTTCACATTGATTGCTTTGGCCTTATCAAAACAACAAGCTTAGAAGGAATGAAATATGGCTTTGTTATTGTTAATGACTTTTCTCGATACACATGGGTAATCTTTTTAAAACAAAAAGATGTTGCATTTGATGCTTTCAAAACCTTCTGCAAAAAGGTACAAAATGAAAAAGACTCCAACATAATCTCCATAAGAAGTGATCATGGAGGAGAATTCATAAACATTTCCTTAAAACACTTTTTTGATGAACTTGGCATTTCTCATAATCTCTCCTGTGCAAGAACTCCTCAACAAAATGGATTTGTTGAACAAAAGAATAGAACATTACAAGAAATGGCAAGAACAATCTTGGAAGAATTAAATGTTGAAAAATACTTTTGGGTGAAACTATCAACACTTCATTATATATCATGAATCGTGTATCAATAAGGAAAATCATCAACAAAACACCCTATGAAATATGGAAAAATAGAAAGTCAAGTATTTCATACTTTCACATTTTTGGGTGCTACTATTATATTTTAAATAACAAAGACAACTTAGTAAAATTTGATGCAAAATCAGACAAATCCATTTTCCTAGGATACTCAACCGATTCCAAAGGATATCGCATATTCAATTTAAGAACTAAAAATGTTGAGATCAGTATGCATGTATTATTTGATAAATTTGATGATCTTGATATACATAAGATAGACAATGAAGAAGAAGAACAATCTGGAGATCAACAGTAGATTGTTCCTCAGAAAAATGAGATCGATAAACAATCTCCATTTCAAACTCCTCTTAGAAGCTAGAAAATCATAGGAGATCATCCACAAAACCAAATAATAGGAAATACATATGATGGAATCAGAACAAGAATGTCTTTTAAGGATGATATCAAGAACAACATGGCAATGATATTCAGAAACAAATTGGATGAAGAAGGGTAAAGTTATAAGAAATAAAGCAAGGCTAGTGTCTTAAGGATACAACCAACAAGAAGAGATAGATTATGATGAGACCTTTGCTCCAATTTCACGGTTGGAAGCCATCAGAACTCTTCTTGCATATGTATCTCATAAATTTATCAAACTTTTCAAATGGATGTCAAAAGTGCCTTTTAAATGGTTTTTTAAATGAACAAGTGTATGTTCATCAACCTCCAGGTTTTGAAAATCAATTAAAACCAATCATGCTTTCAAACTTACCAAAGCTCTATATGGACTAAAAAAAGCCCCTAGAGTCTGATATGAAACATTAAGCTCTTTTCTAATAAAAAATGGATTCTCCAGAGGAAAAATTGACACACCTCTTTTTAAGAAAATTGATAAAAATGATTTACTCATTGTTCAAGTGTATCTTAATGACATCATCTTTGGGTCAACAAATGAAAAATGTGCAATGTGAATTCAAGTGAATTCGTGTTTGCAGTTGGATTATGTGCTAGATTTCAATTTTCATCTAAAGAATCTCATTTATCCACTGTAAAAAGAATCTTTCGTTATCTTGTTGGTACTACTGATCTTGGCCTTTGGTATAGCAAAAGAACTCATCTTGTTGGTACTACGACAACACAAAATGCTCCATCAAAACCCTCTTTCAAACACCCACCAACAAAACCTGTTAAAAAACATTTTTCCTCTTCCAATACTTCATCTTCTCCAACCAAATCAACTCCTCTAGAAATCACAAAGTCACTCTCGAAACCAAGTCATCTTCCACCTTGTCTCAATACTTGGCTAAACGAAAACTTTAAAAAAAATTCCCAAAAAACCAGAACGTTCTCCAGCAAAAACCATTTTACCAGAACGTTCTCCATCTCAACCTATAACACGAGAACTATCTTCCTCCCAATCTCAATCCAAGCAAAGCTCTTCCACTCTCAAAGTTCATATTCCACCACTTGTATCTTCCAAGTACCAGAAATTTTATCAAGACAAATGGCCCAAACGACCCATTGGCATTGGAAGAGTTTTCATGCTTGATGATCTTCAATGTGAAAGTACTTCAATAAAAAACCATACTGATGCTCTTGGTTGGAGAAACTTTCTCAAAATCTCCGATTCTTTTTATTTTGAGGTGATTCGAGTTTTCTACTACAAAGCTTAGATGTTTGCAAATAATGCCATTCTTGTCATTAATCTGAAATGTATCGAAATTCGTCTTATACCTACCATTCTGGCCGAGATCGTACAATTGCCCTTTAAAGAACCTACCGTCTTTGCGAAAGATTGGTATTCCGCTTTTAACATAAACAAAGATTTGTTCTTTCAAGAATTGTTCATCCCTTGTTTTACCAACTTTGTTTCTGCTGATCTCAAACCACTTCCCAAAATTTTCAACAACATAAGTCAACATTCCATCCTACGTCACTGTTGTAGCCCGAGTATATATCAGACAATGATGCTCTGGTTATCTACCATCTCCTCCACTGCCAAAAGCTTAACCTCCCTCACATCATTATGCGAAACATGATAGCTTCAACAAATTGTGACTACAAGAGAAATATCGTGCCTTACAATATAGTTCTCACCAATGTTTTTAGATACTTCAATGTCCCACTCTCTAATAAAACCTCGAGCATCAAAATCTCAAAATTCTTTTCAAAAAATATATCTCACATGAAAAAAGACCCATCCATTCCATCATCCTCAACATTCCCCACACTCAAACTGCTTTCCTTCCTAGCTTGCTAAAAAAGAAAACGATATGCAAGGAAACTGATTTTGAAACCAAATGTTGAACTGCACATTCGACAAGATCATTCTCCACTTCAAACACACCAACTTCCTTTTTCTACTCCTCCATGAGGTTCCACTCCTGCTGTTAATCCCCCTGCAAATATTCCAACTAATCACTCCATTCAACTACTGATTCTAAAAAGTCATCCATACTACTAGCTCAATCATCAACAAACATCTCTTATGTCTCTAGCTTTCATTTCACCCCAAAAAACTGACTCCTTTTTATTTGGCATTAGTCAATATTTAGACTTTCCATATATGGATCTCCCGGGTCCATCAACTCCTCAAACAAAATCTCCTTCAGGCACTTTTCCAACAATCAGCTCAACCTTTGCCATCTATCCACCTTTTGCACTACCACAACTCCCTCTCCAGTTCATCCGTCCTCAACTTCTCAAATGAATGACAACCAACGTCCATCTAAACGTTCCAAAATTGAGAAGAACTCATTAAAGACATGTACGGACATCCCTAAGATTTTTGCTGCTCTTTAGACTATCATTGATTAAAATGCCCATCATGATAAGGAAAATGCACTCTTACGGGAATGGATAGCTACTCAACTAGCACTTATGTTAGGCTTGGAACCACTGTTGGAACCAAGTTGGTTCTAAGACTTAGGATTTTGATGTTTACAAAAGCACTCAATGTAAACTTATTTTGTACGTTGAATTATTAAATTAAATGCCACCAGAAACTGAGGAAATCAGAAGCAGAATATCAAAGGAAAATGAATTTTGGAATTTCCAGAAGATATTCCATGATGTCAAAACATCACTAGAAGATATCTTTGCTGGCCTAGAACAGAAGGAAGAAAAATCAGAAGGAAACATGGATCATACCAAAGGAAAGCCTGCCAGAAGGAGAGTTGTTCCAGACCAAAAGGAATCAAATATCAAATTTATTCCAGAAGTTATTATGACCAGAAGATGGCCTGGCAATGAAATATTAAACTGCCCAGACTTGTTCCAGACTCAACCAGAAGCTAAGTTTATGAGTCCAGAACAAGAGAATCAATCCAGAATTGACCCACACCACATGATAGCATGATTCAAGGCATGAAACTAAGTCTAGACCAGAAGAAATGAATTCCAGAATTGATCCAGACCTGATCTAAAATCAAAGGTAAAATGCCCGGACTGAAATATTACTTGTCCATATTTAATTTCAATTTAATCCAGACCAACGTCCAGAATTGGTTTAGATCAGAGGCAAGATTTCCAGATCAGTGGTTCAGAATTAATTATTTGGTCCAGTGATGGTCCAGATCAGAAGATCAGACCATGGCCCAGTGTTGGCCGAAATCAGAGGGACAGGATGTGCAGTCTAGCAAAGGCCGAGTTCAGAGGATTATAGCATATCAGGTGCGCATCCAGGATGGCCGAAGTCAGAAGATCAGAGGGTCAGGAAGTGCGGTCCAGGGATAGCCGAAATCAGAGGATCACAGCATATCAATTAGGTTGGTCCAGATGTGGACTAGCGCATGAAGATCCAATGGTCCAGATTTAATCAGGAAAATTATACGGTGGAGAATTTAATTTATTTTGATCAAAGGATTGAAAAGATTTGTTACAAAAATAAAGTGAGGTGTTGTGGAATTCAGGAGCTGTGGCGGGAAGGAACTAACTGATTTAATTGGCCAGTTATTTTGAAAGGAAATCTGAAGATATGTTTTTTATTTATATGAAGCCCAATTGGTCAAGTTATTTTTATAGAGAATCCAGCAAGATTCAGCACGAATTTAAGCATTAGAAGAGGCCCAAATCTGCATCTATAAAAGGAGGCTCAAGGCAGAATACTCAAGAATCAAAAATCACAAAAGAGTCATACACTTCCAAAGCAAACACTCTCAAATTTTCATAGAAGTCAATTGTGAGTTCCAGCTTTCAAGAGGCAAGTACTCGTGTTATTTTCCTTCCACTGTGTCAAATCTAAGTTGTTGAAGTAGAGTCTACAAGCTGAGGGTGTCAGTAGGGGTAGCAGGTTACTTGGCAATTAGATTCATAGTGTTGTGTGGTAAATCTAAGTTGTTGAAGTAGAGTCTACAATCTGAGGGAGTCAGAAGGGGTAGCAGGTTACTTGGCAATTAGATTTATAGTGTTGTGATTTCTTCTACAATCTGGGATTGTCAGATTGGCTGAAGACAGGAGCTGCATTCCTCAAAGAAGTCTAGGATTGTTAGACTGTTTGAGAAGACTGACTTGGAGGGTCAGTAGCAAGGTTGTAATTCAAGGTTTGAATTAGTAAAATCCTTCAAGGTGAAGGGACTGGATGTAGCCTCGTTAACGGTGAACTAGTATAAAAACTGTGAGTTTTATTTTTACTTTTATTCGCTGCTAACTCTGTTTTTAATTATACATCAAGTTTTGTTTCAAAAGTATAAAAACAGGAAAAGTATTCAAGTTAAGTCAAAAACAATTCAACCCCCTTCTCGTATTTGCACCTTCAATTGGCATAAGAGCTCGGTCTCAAGGCTGAGCACTTAACAGTATTGGAGGAAAGGTCCAAGGGGTTCAATATGTTAGAAGAATTGGGAAACAACATGAACAGACCACCACTGCTTGATGGAGAAAGGTATGAGTATTTGAAGGACAGAATGAGAAGCTTTGTCATATCTCAAGATCCTGAACTATGGAAGATGATAGTTAAAGGATACACTGCACCTACTGATCCAAAAGATCCAACTAAGAAACTAGACATGGATGATATGAAACCATATCAGAGCAGATTACACAAACTTCATCACAAGTCAAGAAACATCATGATCAGTGCAATCACATTCAAGGAGTTTGATAGATGCACAGATAAAGAAACAGCAAAAAGCATATTCGACAGTCTGGTTCTGACCTATGAAGGAACCAAGCAGGTTCAAGAAGCAAGGGCTAACATATTGGTCAAGAAGTATGAGCTGTTCAAGACTGAAGAGGATGAAGACATTGAAGCAATGTTCAGCAGATTCCAGACTTTGGTATCAGGTTTAAAAGTACTAAACAAAAGCTATACCACTACAGATCATGTCATGAAAATTCTAAGAAGTTTTCCAAAAAGGTGGAGACCAAAGGTTACTGCAATACAAGAAGCCAAAGATCTGAATACCTTAAGACTTGAAGACCTGATCAACTCACTCAGGTCTCTTGAAATAGAGCTGGAAGAAGATGAACCAAAGAAGAAGAAGAATCTGGCTATGAAGTCGAAACAGAAGAAAGCTGCAAAGGTAGCATCAGAATCAGAGGATAGTGAAATCTGAACAAGATCAGAGAGCTATTACAACTAACAAACCTGGACCCAATCAGTTCTGGGTACCAAAAGATCAAATTGTCTATTTTGCAGATGTTCTGAGCAACCAGAAGGAGACACCAACAATAGTGCCTGGACAATGGATGTTGGCAATGCACAAGCAGAAGAAGGTTTATGTTCCTGCTACAACAAGACAAAGGCAATCTGAGTCTGATGGAAGAAGGTCTGATCAACTCAACCAGAACCAGAATCGGAATCAGAACCAAAACTTGAACCAGAATCAAAACAGGAACTGGAACCAGAACTGGAACCAGTATCAGAAGCACAGAAACTGGAACCAGAACCAGAATTGGAATCAGTATCAAAACCAGAACCAGGGTCAAGTAAGAAATTACCAGAATCATCAGAATTACCAAATTCATCAGAACTACCAGATTCACCCAAATCACCAAAATTACCAGAATCAAAACATGTTCCAGAATCATCAGAGGAACATGATTTATCAACCAAAGCAGAATCAAGGAAACTGCTTATACAGGCCAGAAAAAGAACTGGCTCTATTGGCTCGAACAGAAGATAAGTCTGAATCTGAGTCTGACTCTGACTCTGACAGAGAAAAGACAAGGTCTGGTCAGCAACACAAAACTTGGTATCTTGACAGTGGCTGCTCCAAGCACATGACTGGAGATAAATCTATGTTTCTGGATCTGACTATGAAGAATGGAGGCAAAGTTTCCTTTGGAGGAAACCAGAAAGGTTAGATTATTGGTACAGGAACTGTTGGTAACACTTCTTCTCCCTTGTCTATTAAAAATGTTCTGTTTGTTAAAGGTTTAAAACATAATCTTCTGAGCATAAGTCAATTAAGTGACTGCAAATATGATGTTATCTTTAATAAAAAAACTTGCAAAGCTGTTAGTCAAATTGATGGGACTGTGTTATTTACTGGCACTAGGAAGGATAATGTTTATAAAATTGATCTTTTTAGTCTTGCTAAGCAACAGGTTAAATGCCTATTATCTATAAGTGAGCAAAATCTGATTTGGCACAAGAGGCTAGGACAGCAAACCCCAAACTCATATCAGAGTTGAGCAAACTCCAGTTGGTAAGAGGGCTTCCCAAGGTATGTTCCAAAACTGAGATTCTGTGTGAAGCATGTCAAAGAGGTAAACAAACTAAAAGCTCTTTTAAAACTAAAAAATGTGTTTCTACCTCTCAACCACTTGAACTGCTTCACTTAAATCTGTTTGGTCCAGTTCAAACAGCTTCTCTAAGTGGTAAGAAATATGGTTTTGTAATTGTTGATGATTACTCAAGATGGACTTGGGTAAAATTTTTAAAGAACAAAGATGAATCTCACAAAGTATTTATTTCCTTCTGTAAACAAGTTATGAATGAAAAGGGCATTAAGATCATAACCATCAGAAGTGATCATGGAGGTGAATTCGAGAACAAGTATTTTGAAGGATTCTGTGATGAGAATGGCATTTTTCACAACTTCTCATCCCCCAGAACACCTCAACAAAATGGAGTGGTAGAAAGGAAGAACAGATCACTGCAGGAGATGGCTAGAACCATGCTGAACGATATGAAGGTTGCCACCTACCTTTGGGCAGAAGCTGTCAACACAACATGCTACATTCAGAATAGAGTCTATATCAGGTCCATCTTAAATAAAACTCCCTATGAACTGTGGAAAGGTAAGAAACCCAATATTTCCTACTTTAAGCAATTTGGCTGCATCTGTTTTATGTTGAACACTAAAGATAACCTAGCTAAGTTTGATTCTAGATCTCAAAAGTGTATCTTTATTGGCTACTCTGAGAGATCAAAAGCTTATAGAGTGTTTAACAAAGAAACTAACACTGTGGAAAAATCAATCCACATTAAGTTTGATGATAAACAGCTTGACTCTAAAAAGTCAAAGCAAGATGAGAAAATTGCAGGTGAACCAGAGGCACAGGAACCAGAAGCTGAACCAGAAGCAGAATCTGAGAAAGATCAAGATGAAGAAGAACATGCTGACTCTGAAAACAAGTCAGAGGGAAAGAATGGATGGAAGTACAAGTCTTCACATCCAGAATCTCTCATTATTGGCAATGTAGCAGAACCTTTAAAGACCAGATCATCAAGTAGAGAAACCAGTTTGTTTCGTTTACTCTCAACAATTGAACCAAGCAATGTTGATGAGGCTTTGATAGAGGAAGGTTGGATACTTGCAATGCAAGAAGAGCTGAATGAATTCCAAAGGAATGATGTTTGGGATCTGGTACCCAGACCAAACAAAAACATTATTGGAACCAAGTGGGTTTTCAGGAATAAACTCAATGAAAAAGGTGAAGTGGTAAGGAACAAAGCCAGACTTGTAGCTCAAGGATACAGTCAACAGGAAGGTATAGATTACACTGAGACTTTTGCTCCAGTGGCCAGGTTAGAAGCAATTAGAATTCTATTATCATTTGCTGCTAATCATGATATAATGCTGTATCAAATGGATGTTAAAAGTGCATTCTTAAACGGCTACATAAGTGAGGAAGTCTATGTCAAAGAGCCCCTTGGATTTGAAAATTATGATTTTCCAGATCATGTTTTTAAACTTAAGAAATCTTTATATGGTTTAAAACAAGCACCAAGGGCATGGTATGACAGACTTAGTAACTTTCTACTTAAGAATAAATTTAATAGAGGCCAGATTGATAATACTCTATTTAGGAAATCTATTAAAACTGATATTCTGATTATTCAAGTCTATGTTGATGATATCATATTTGGATCAACTAATGGCACCCTGTGAAAGAGTTTTCTGACCTAATGCAGAAGGAGTTTCAAATGAGCATGATGGGAGAACTTAAGTTCTTCCTGGGAATTCAGATTCAACAAGGCAAATCAGGTATACTCATTCACCAATCTAAATACACCAAAGAACTTCTTAAAAGTTCAAGATGAGTGACTGTAAGCCTATGGCCAACCCCATGCACCCAACCTGCTCACTTGAGAAAGATGAAACCAGCCAAAAGGTAGACCAGAAAACATACAGAGGTATGATTGGATCCCTGCTTTACTTAACTGCTTCTAGACCTGACATTCTACTTAGTGTTTGTGTCTGTGCCCATTTTTAAGCTGATCCTAGGGAATCCCATTTAACTGCTGTCAAACGAATTCTAAGATACCTTAAAGGAACCACCAACCTTACCTTGTTATACAAGAAAACCCCCACCTACAAACTCAAAGGTTTTTGTGATTCTGACTATGCTAGAGACAAGTTGGAAAGGAAAAGTACTAGTGGCAACTGCACATTCTTAGGTGATAACTTGATCTCTTGGTCAAGCAAAAGACAAAGCACCATTGCTATGTCAACAGCCGAAGCTGAGTATATATCAGCAACAGGATGCAGCTCACAAACCTGACTACAACATCTTTGAAACCAATATCCCTTTGTTCTGTGATAACACTTCAGCCATAAACCTGACTAAGAACCCTATCTTACACTCTAGAGCCAAACACATTGAAATAAAACACCATTTCATTAGGGACCATGTTCAGAAAGGAACCTTAAGCATCCAGTTTTTGGACACTGATCATCAATAGGCTAATATCTTCACCAAGGCATTACCAGAAGATAGGTTCGAGTTCATCAAGAAACATCTCAGCATTACCTCCATATCTGACTAGCTCAAGTAGTCATCTAAGGAGTTTTTAATTTCTTGTTATTTTATTTTTTGTCTTTTAGTTTATGCTTTTACTTTCTGCACTTTGTAATGAGAAAAACAAAAAACACAAAAATAGTACGACGACTTTTTGGCAGATGACAAAAAGGGGGAGAGAGAGAGAGAGAGAGAAAAAGGAGAAATAAGTAGAAAAGGAGAGATAAAAAGAAAGGGAGGAGCGAAAATGAAAGAGTGAAATCAGAAGGAGTTGAAAAGGAGAGGAAATAGGGAGAGAGAAAAACAAAGAAAGAAAAAGAAAGAGTTAAAACAGAAGGAGTTGAAAAGGAGAGGAAGCCTGAAGAGAGAAAAAGAAAGAGAGAATAAAGAAGGAATTGAAAAGGAGAGGTGAAGAGAAGAAAAGAAAGAGTGAACAAAGAAGGAGTTGAAAAGGAGAGTATCAGACTTAGGGGGAGAGATTGGTCTGAGGGGGAGTAATTCAAGTCATTCGAGTTATAAACTAGCAAAATAATTTAAGGTTTTGTGATCATCAAAAAGGGGGAGATTGTTGGAACCAAGTTGGTTCTAAGACTTAGGATTTTGATGTTTACAAAAGCACTCAATGTAAACTTTTTTTGTACCTTGAATTATTAAATTAAATACAATCAGAATATGAAGAAATAAGAAGCAGAAGATCAAAGGAAAATGAATTCTGGAATTTCCAGAAGATGTTCCAAGATGTCAAAACATCACCAGAAGATATATTTGCTGGCCCAGAACAGAAGGAAGAAAAATCAAAAGGAAACATGGATCATACTAGAGGAAAGCCTGCCAGAGGGAGAGTTGATCGAGACCAAGAGGAATCAAATATCAAATTTATTCCAGAAGCTATTGTGACCAAAAGATGGCCTGGCAGTGAAATATTAAACTGCCCAGACTTGTTCCAGACTCAACCAGAAGCTATGTTTAAGGGTCCAGAACAAGAGAATCAATCCAGATATGACCCAGACCATAAGATAGCATGATTCAGGGCATGAAACTAAGTCAAGACAAGAAGAAATGATTGCCAGAATGATCCAGACCTGATCTAAAATCAAAGGTAAAATGCCCAGACTGAAATATTTATTGTCCAGATTTAATTTCAATTTAATCCAGACCAAAGTCAAGAATTAGTCTAGATCAGAGGGAAGATTTCCAGATCAGTGGTTCAGATTTTAATTATTTGGTCCAGTGATGGTCCAGATCAGAAAATCAGATCATGGCTCAGTGTTGGCCGAAATCAGAGGGACAAAATGTATAGTCCAACAAAGGCTGAATTCAGAGGATTATAGCATATCAGGTGCGCATCCAAGATGGCCGAAATCAGAAGATCAGAGGGTCAGGAAGTGTGGTCCAGGGAAGGCCGAAATCAGAGGATCACAACATAACAATCAGTATGGTCCAGATGTGGACTAGCGCATGAAGATCCAATGGTCCAAATTTAATTAGGAAATTTATACGGTGGATAGTTTAATTTATTTTGATCAAAGGATTAAAAAGATTTATTAGAAAAATAAAGTGAGGTGTTGTGGAATTCAAGAGCTGTGGCGGGAAGGAACCAACAGATTTAACTGGGCAGTTATTTTGAAAGGAAATTTGAAGATATGTTTTTTATTTATATGAAGCCCAATTGGTCAAGTTATTTTTACAGAGAATCCAGCAAGATTCAGCTCGAATTTAAGCATTGGAAGAGGTCCAAATCTGCATCTATAAAAAGAGGCTCAAGGCAGAATACTAAGCATCGAAAATCACAAAAGAGTCATACACTTCCAAAAGCAAACACCCAAATTTTCATAGAAGTCAATTGTGAGTTTCAGCTTTCAAGAAGCAAGTACTCTTGTTATTTTCGTTCCACTGTGTCAAATCTAAGTTGTTGAAGTAGAGTCTACAAGCTGAGGGCGTCAGAAGGGGTAGCAAGTTACTTGGCAATTAGATTTATAGTAATGTGATTTCTTCTACAATTTGGGATTGTCAGATTGACTGAAGATAGGAGCTGCATTCGTCAAAGAAGTCTAGGATTGTTAGACTGTTTGAGAAGACTGACTTGGAGAGTCAGTAGCAAGGTTGTAATTCAGGGTTTGAATTAGTGAAATCCTTCAAGGTGAAGGGACTGGACGTAGCCTCGTTAACGGTGAACTAGTATAAAAACTGTGAGTTTTATTTTTATTTTTATCCCCTGCTAACTCTGTTTTTAATTATACATCAAGTTTTGTTTTAAAAGTATAAAAATAGGAAAAGTATTCAAGTTAAGTCAAACACAATTCAACCCCCCTTCTCGTGTTTGCACCTTCAGCACATAAACTGGAACCAGAACCAGAACTAGAATCAGTATCAGAAGCACAGGAACTAGAACCAGAATCAACTCTGGAACCAGAATCATAATCAGTACTGGAACCAGAATCAGAATCAACATTGGAACCAGAACCAGAATAAGATCAGGAAGTACTAGAATCACAAGAATTACGAAATTCATCAGAACCACCCGATTCACCAAACTTACCAGAATCAAAACATGTTCCAGAATCATCAGAGGAACATGGTGTATCAGCCAAAGCATAAAGAGAAGAATCAGAATAAGGAGAGTTCTTCAAACCCTCCATTGAGATTCATCAAGACTACAAACCTGGAAGGGAATTCAAAACCCTTAATCCAAACCATGTAATCAAAGAACATACAGATTCGGAATCTGAAAATCAGAAGCAAGAGGATTTTCAGAAGAAACTGTTGACACAGAGGTTACATCTTGCTGTAAATACTTTTATTATTTGATATTTATGTTTACTGTGATAACAAGAAGCTTGATCATAACAAATCAAAGCTAGATAAGTATTCTGCAGGTTTTCAAACTGTCAGAGGAACCAGGTGATTCACACGAATTGAATACTTCAGCAGAAACACCATTCCAGTTGGTTCAAAAAAATATACAAACAGAAATCACCAGAAGCAGAATTAATTGTTTGGCTATATTGAGTTCATTATTAAATTAATTGATTTATATTATATGACAAACTGCTTGATCTTGACAAATCAAAGCAAGATAAAGATAGTGCAGGTTCACCAAAACCAAAGGGAGCAAAAGCAGAAGCAGAAGAAACAGAAGTACCTGGAAAGGTAGAGGATACAAGCAAGTCAGCAACACATGACAAATCTTCAAAAGATAAATCTGAAGAGAAATCTGAATATTTACCAGAACTAGAAACTGATTCATTAGAATCAGAAGCTGTTACAATTTACCAGAAGCTGATTTATCAGAATCAGAAGCTGTTACAGATTTACCAGAACCAGAAGATGATTTATCAGAATCAGAAGCTGTTACAGATCTTCCAGAAACAGAAGTTGATGCAGACCAACCAATGTTGATGAAGAGCTGAATGAATTCCAAAGGAATGATGTTTGGGATCTGGTACCCAGACCAACCAAAAATTATTGGAACCAAGTGGGTGTTGAGAAATAGACTAAATGAAAAGGGTAAAGTAGTAAGGAACAAAGCCAGACTTGTAGCTCAAGGATACAGTCAACAGGAAGGTATAAATTACACTAAGACTTTTGCTCCAGTGGCCAGGTTAGAAGCAATTAGAATTCTCTTATCATTTGTTGCTAATCATGATATAATGATGTATCAAATGGATGTTAAAAGTGCATTCTTAAATGGCTAAATAAGTGAGGAAGTCTATGTCAAACAGCCCCTTGGATTTGAAAATTCTGATTTTCCAGACCATGTTTTTAAACTTAAAAAATCTTTATATGGTTTAAAACAAGCACCAAGGGCATGGTATGACAGACTTAGTAACTTTCTGCTTAAGAATGAATTTAACAGAGGCTAGATTGATAATACTCTATTTAGGAAATCCATTAAAAATGATATTTTGATTATTCAAGTTTATGTTGATGATATCATATTTGGATCGACTAATGGCACTTTGGGCAAAGATTTTTCTGACCTAATGCAGAAAGAGTTCCTAATGAGCATGATGGGAGAACTCAAGTTCTTCCTGGGAATTCAGATTCATCAAGGTAAATCAGGTATACTCATTCACCAATCTGAATACACTAAAGAACTTCTTAAAAAGTTCAAAATGAGTGAATGTAAGCCTATGGCCACCCCTATGCACCCAACCTGCTCACTTGAGAAAGATGAAACCAGCTAAAAGGTAGACCAGAAAACATATAGAGGTATGATTGGATCCCTTCTTTATTTAACTGCTTCTAGACCTGACATCTTGTTTAGTGTTTGTGTTTGTGCCCGATTTCAAGCTGACCCTAAGGAATCCCATTTAACTGCTGTCAAACGAATTCTGAGATACCTTAAAGGAACCACCAACCTTACCTTGTTATACAAGAAAACCACCACCTACAAACTCAGAGGTTTTTGTGATTCCGACAATGCTGGAGACAAGCTGGAAAGGAAAAGTACAAGTGGCAACTGCACTTTCTTAGGTGATAATTTGATCTCTTGGTCAAGCAAAAGACAAAGCACCATTGCCATGTCAACAGCTAAAGCTGAGTATATATCAGCAGCAGGATGCAATTCACAGTTACTTTGGATGAAACATCAACTGGAAGATTACAACATCTTTGAAATCGATATCCCTTTGTTCTGTGATAACACTTCAGCCATAAACCTGACTAAGAACCCTATCTTACACTCTAGAGCCAAACACATTGAAATAAAACACCATTTCATTAGGGACCATGTTCAAAAAGGGACTTTAAGCATCTAGTTTATGGACACTGATCATCAATGGGCTGATATCTTCACCAAAGCATTACTAGAAGATAGGTTCGAGTTCATCAAGAAGCATCTCAGCATTACCTCCATATCTGACTAGCTCAAGTAGTCATCTTAGGAGTTTTTAAATTTCTTGTAATTTTATTTTCTGTCTTTTATTTTCTGTTTTACTTTCTGTAATTTGTAAAGAGAAAAACAAAAAATACAAAAACAGTAGGACCACTTTTTGGCTGATGACAAAAAGGGGGAGAGAGAGAGAGAAAGGAGAAATAAGTAGAAAAGGAGAGATAAAAAGAAAGAAGGAGTGAAAAAGAAAGAGATGAAAAGAGGAGAAATAAGTTGAAAAGGAGAAGAATCAGGGAGAGAGAAAAAGAAAGAGTGAAAAAGAGAAAGAGTTGAAAAGGAGAGGAAACAGGGAGAAAGAAAAAGAAAGAGAGAAAAAGAAAGAGTGAAAAGAGAAGAAGTTGAAAAGGAGAGGAAGCGTGAAGAGAGAAAAAGAAAGAGAGAATAAAGAAGGAGTTGAAAAGGAGAGGAGAAGAGAAGAAAAAAAAGAGTGAAAAGAGAAGGAGTTGAAAAGGAGAGTATCAGACTTAGGGGGAGAGATTGGTCTGAGGGGGAGTAATCCAAGTCTTTGAGATACAAGCTAGCAAAATAAGTTAAGGTTTTGTCATCATCAAAAAGGGGGAGATTGTTGGAACCAAGTTGGTTCTAAGTCTTTGGATATTGATGTTTACAAAAGGACTCAATGTAATCTTATTTTGTACCTTGAATTATTACAATAAATACAAACAGAAAATGAAGTTTGCAGAGGCAGAAGATGCATCCAGAATGCATCCTGGAATTACCAGAAGATACTCCACGATCACCAGAAGATATCTTTGCTTGCCCAGATCAGAAGGAAGCAATGTCAGAAAAAGACCTGGACCATACCAGAGGAAAACCAGCCAGAGGGAAAGTTTGTCTAGACCAAGAGGAATCAAATATCAGATTTATTCCAGAAGTTATTCTGACCAGAAGATGGCCTGGCAGTGAGAAATTAAAACAGCCCAGACTTGTTCCAAACTCAACCAGAAGATAAGTTAATGAGTCCAGAACAAGAGAATCAATCCAGATTTGACCCATATCAGAAGATATCACGGTTCAGGGTATGAAACTAAGTCCAGACCAGAAGAAATGATTTCCAGAATTGATCCAGACCTGATCCAAAATCAAAGGTAAAATGTCCAGACTGAAATATTACTTATCCAGATTTAATGTCAGTTTAATTCAGACCAAGTCCAGAATTGGTCCAGATCAGAGGGAAGATTTCCATATCAATGGTTCAGAATTAATTATTTGGCCCAGTGTTGGCCGAGATCAGAAGATCAGACCATGGCCCAGTGTTGGCCGAAATCAGAGGGTCAGGATGTGTGGTCCAGCAATGGCCGAGATAAGAGGATTGTAGCATATCAGGTGCAAGTCCAAGATGGCCGAAATCAGAAGATCAGAGGGTTAGGAAGTGTGGTCAAGGGATGGCTGAAATCAGAGGATCACAGCATATCAATTAGTTTGGTCCAGATGTGGACTAGCGCAGAAGAATCCAATGGTCCAGATTTAATCAGGAGGATTAACGGTGGAGATTTTAATTTATTTTAATCAAAGTATTAAAAAGATTTGTTACAAAAATAAAAGTGAGGTATTGTGGAATTTAGGAGCTGTGGCGGGAAGCAACTAAAGTTTTGATTGGCCAGTTATTTTTGAAAGAAATCTGAAGCTTAAAAAAGATATGTTTTTTTATTTAAATAAAGCCCAATTGGTCACGTTATTTTTGCAAGAGAATCCAGCAAGATTCAGCTCGAATTTAAGCATTGGAAGAGGCCCTAATCTGCATCTATAAAAGGAGGCTCACGGGAGAATACTCATCATCGAAAATCACAAAAGAGTCATACACTTCCAAAGCAAACACTCAAATTTTCAGACAGGTCAATTGTGAGTTCCAGCTTTCAAGAAGCAAGTACTCGTGTTATTTTCTTTCCATTGTGTCAAATCTAAGTTGTTGAAGTAGAGTCTACAATCTGAGGGAGTCAGAAGGGGTAACAGGTTACTTGGTAATTAGATTCATAGTGTTGAAATTTCTTCTACAATTTGGGATTGTTAGATTGGCTGAAGACACGAGTTGTATTCCTCAAGAGTCTAGGATTGTTAGACTGTTTGAGAAGACTGACTTGGAGGGTCAGTAGAATGGTTGTAATTCAAGGTTTGAATTAGTGAAATCCTTCAAGGTGAAGGGACTGGACGTAGCCTCGTTAACGGTGAACCAGTATAAAAATTCTGAGTTTTATTTTTATTTTATATCTGCTACTAACTCTGTTTTTATTCATACATCAAGTTTTGTTTTAAAAGTGTAAAAATAGGAAAAGTATTCAAGTTAGTCAAACACAATTCAACCCTCCCTTCTCGTGTTTGCACCTTCAATATGAAGCTTTAAAG
The DNA here is from genome assembly GCA_037974295.1 of Cicer cuneatum. NCBI lineage: Eukaryota > Viridiplantae > Streptophyta > Magnoliopsida > Fabales > Fabaceae > Cicer > Cicer cuneatum. The sequence continues at coordinate 50,117,017 of JBBPBO010001984.1, read as the reverse complement.
ATAGCAAAAGAAACACTCTAAAAGATCAAAGGAGAAAAGTTTAAGAGCAAATCAAAACAGATGAAACAGCTGAAAATGATCATTTTCCAGCTTCTGCTTTTCTGCACCAGAACATTCTCCAAATTCTGAACTTGTTCAAGAACGATTCTGATTTAATGTACAGCATCACATTCTGACACGTATTATTTTAATCAAACTAATGCTACAATATGCACAGATCAGATGGCAAAACATTAAACAAATATAAGAAAGTTAAGAAGTCAAAAAAGGCAGAAAAATTCAGTCAAAAGATTTGAAATAAGAGATGATTATTTTATTCTGCCCCTTTATCAAGGGAACCTTCTCAAATGGTAATATCAAGCCCTCAAGGACTTCCTGAATATCTATAAAAGGAACCTCACTGATCAAGAGAAAAATAAGACATTCAAGTGCAAAGAAAATCATCAAATCACTCACATTAACACTTGAAAGCTTCTCAAGAAATCAGTAACATTTTATTTCGAATTCTCTACCTTTAGTTTACTGAAACCATTTGTAAAGAATCTAAACTCAAACAAGAGTTGAGTCAAAACAAATTCTGTCTTAAATTATATCATTATCATTCAACACTCAAGACTATAAGGCTTGTTTATAGCTTGAGTGAGTCATTTTTAGAAAAATCCTTTTAAGGTTAAAAGGTGAAGTTGTAAAATCCTATCAAGGGTTGATAGGTGATCAAATTGTATTTCTTTTTGGGTAGAAAGGAGTGATAAACTGTGACAGATCAAGGCTGATCTGAACTAGGAGTTGTAAAACCAAGTGGGTACTTTGTTTTAAACACTTAGTGGAAAAACTCACTGGTGTGAGGACTGGACGTAGCCCAAGTTAGGGTGAACCACGATAACTCTCTGCGTACTATTTCTTCCTTAACTCTATTTACATTAAGCTCTTTATTTACTTAAGTTGAAAAAACAATTTTCTGTTTTAAAAGCAAACCAGAACGTTCTGCGTTTTACAGAACGTTCTCCTTTTTCTGCCTTTACTATTAAGATCATTCTGCCTTTTAAAACTAATAAAAAATGTTCTCTATTTTGTAACCAAGATCATTCTTGAGTTAAATTTTAAAGTGTTGACATGAAAATTTATAAAAGACAACTTTCCAATTCAAACCCCCGTTTCTTGTAAAGCAACATTTCCACTTCATACACCCAATGAAAAGTTTGTGTGTGGGTTTGATGTCCGAGATAGAGTTCAAGACTACGAGTCACTCTTGTTAAATCAGAATCTTACTCGCTATGCAAAGGTTCAAGTCATAGACACCTTTGTTTTATGCACAATCTTATGAAAGCGTTTGACGCTATTTCAGAACCTACTTTTTAAATTCAAGTGGGGGATTGTTGGAAATGAAGAACATAGAGCTAGTTTGTGAATTGAAAAAATAGAAGTCCCACATAGGAGGGATTACACATTCTAGTAGTGTTTATAAGGGGGAGGTATGATACTTTGGGTGTGCCCCAAGGGGTACCCCAATTTTGTGAAGGGGCGAGAACGCATGCAAAATAAATCACCACACACGCGCGCGCGCCCCCGCCGTCCTTTCGGTCGGCTGGGCTAGGTTGGGTCGGGCCTGGGCTTGGTTGGTGAATTATTATTTTTTAGTACAAAGAAAATTAAAAAATTAATATTTATTTTCTGAAAAAAAGGAATGCTTACGTTTTTACTTAATTGGCTCTCCACTGAGTCAAAACCTTGTATTTCGCGCGGTCTTAGTACCATATTACGAGTTGTCAAAACCCTACCTAGTTTCCCGTTTGTTTTGTGGCCGCGTACTTGGTCAATACCCTGGAAATTTCGGAGTCAACCTAACCTAGAATAATGGGGCACCTTTTTAGTGTGAGTCTGGTCTGATGGATCCCGAAATCCCTCAGATCCAGTAGCAAATCTCCTCTATAAATAGAGGGTTCTGCTCAGTTGGAAATAACATCAAAAGCTCTCCATTCTTCTAAGGCTTTTCTCTTCTTCTCCTTCCCAATTCTTACTTCTCCGTTTTCTTTCTTTCGAGTGGTATTAGTACCATATTACGAGTGGCAGCCATTATACTGCCATATTGAGGGTGTAATTCTAGAACGGTTTTTCACGGTGCAGGGAAACACTGATACAAAGTAACTGGGCTGTTTTATCCTGGGGACGGCGTGGTTGATAGTCTGCCTTGCACAATTTGAACAGTGCCGTGAAACGTCTTAAAGAGAGCGACCTAGTTCGCGACTCAACCCAGTAATATTTTCGATGACATAAATTGTTTTTCAAACTCGAAACAACAATATGTAATAGTTAATTAAAGGATTGAATGAATTCAGTTATGACATTAAATGTGTTTGTTTATGATGGTTTATTGTCACGGTTAATCGAATGTTGTGATGCTTGATCTAGTAGGATTTAATATAAAATTAATTGATGCCTGTTTAGATAGCTTTATGATCAAATAGGAATAGAAACATAGAAAAAAATTTATTTATAATCTATGACCATTGTGGATCCTCGAGCACTGTAAGCCACATGAAATGACCATTGTGGATCTTTTCTTCTTTAAATTTGGTGTTAGAGTACTTCCTTGGAATGTCTACTCGATGTTTTTCACCATTGGGCTTCTCAGTGGTTCGTCTCTTTTGGGCCTTTGTTGCATTAACTTTTTCCCCGTACGTGATATAGGCTTTAGCCTTATCTAGGAGTTTATTCAGACTCTTTGGCTTTTTTCGATAATTTTTTTTTGCGAACTCACTTACTTCTCAAAACCCCTGCTTCATTAGGTGCATACTCATCTTTTCATCTTTCGCATTGCCTTTGATCTGGATGACTTCTTTGGTAAATCCGTTAATATATTCCCTCAGAAATCTGGTTATACAATTCTTCCCATGAATCAATGGAATTCATCCTCAAACCTTTGAACCATATCATAACACCCTTTTTTAGCGTGAGCACCAACAATTTGTACTTCACTATGCCATGTGCTCCTCCTCAGAATGTTAGGATAGTATTCACATTCTCCACTTGTTCATTTGGATTTGTGGTTCGATCATATGATTCCATATGCTGGAGTTTCATAAGCGAACTTAGAATCGAATATGAATTTTTTCTCTGTGAATGAACCACGGTAAGGAAGATCCTCATACATGCCTGATATGCCAAATCTGTATATGGAGCGGTGTCGATGGTCGGACGATGATTGATGTGTGGGACGATGCATATAGGGAATGTTGACGCTTTGTTTGCAAAGTCAAGAGGGATGATCCTCCTCAAAACAACGAAAATTCTTTAGCAACAAGTCATGATGAATGTGGTGGCAAGACAACAAGTGAGACTTGCTCAAGCGAGAGACAAATTTTATCGTTTTTTTAACATGACTTTCACTTAACAATCGTGGCATCTCCATATGAGTTTCAATGATTGATAAGATATTGTCCTACTATTTTCCATCCTTAAAAGAAGGAGGTTCCGCTGTTGAATCATCAGGTTTTGGTTTTGGATTAGGACTAGAAGATTGTTGAGGAGAGTAACGGGGAAGGATCAAATCTTGCATCGATCATTTAAGCTTGTGAACGAAGAACAAGTGTTGACGATCATTTTAGAGATTGAATAGGAATTTTAGAAAGTACATTTGCTTCACACAAATGACGCCATTGATCTAGAGCAGAACTTATGTGGTAGAGCATCTCCTAGTGAATTGTACCTATAAACAGACACTCTGATTTCTGTGTTAGTGAGAGTTGGAGAGAGTGGGAGATATTTTTGGTTTAGAATGAGTTGTGTACCTTACACACGAACTATATGACTTTATATATGGAGAACCCATAGATGAGATGTTTATAGTGATGGTTAGGTTGTTGTGAGATCCTTAGTAGGATTCTCGGATGGTAGTGTAATGTTGTGTTGGTGTAAGCTCTAGAGGCCAATGTTTTACTTTTAAATTAAGAACTTGTATTGTGCTATTTATTTATAGTATGAGACATTTCTATTATTATGTTTGTTTAATTAATATAATAAAGTCCTCTAGTGAAATTTTTTTTGATAAGACAAAATAGATTTTGATATGCTATAGAATTTGACTCTCAAATATCCGTAGTCGAGTATTATTATAGAGGGAAATAATAATAAATTGAGAGTATTATGTGTGTCGACTAATAACCATATCTCATAAGTTATGAATATGAGATATCAAGTCACAATATAGGTATACATTAGGATGAATGTTTACTGGATTGACCCTCCATGAGAATATCACAGTGTGTTTTGTAAGTGTCATAAGTTATTCTCATAGTGATAATGGTGTATGCCACTCATATATGAAATCACTATGATCTCTAGAAGAGGAGTTGATTTTTTTATTACTGTCAAATATTGTCAATTATAAAGTCGATTAATTGGACATTGAATGAGTCATGCAGAAGGACATGTGTGACCTTGATGGGATTTGTCCCTACCGCATAATGAGAGTAAAATCTATGGGGCCCTTAATAGAGTATGACTTTTAAATGCATGACTATGCTGTGCTAAGTCAATATGGGATATTAATTGTTGTAAAGCATACTCGTGTATCAATGAATGAGACATCTAACTATACAAGGATCACACATTATACCCTTAAGTTCAGTTTAGATATGAGGGAAAAAGAGAGATTAACACAATATCATTATCATAGAAAGGTTACGTCAAATCACATGACATATTGGTCACTTGGGTAGAAGTGAGTGTTGCTAGATACTGTTTGTTGTTTATAATATTAAATAGATGATTTAATACTATTACCAATGTTATGGGAACCTACAATGTCACACATGCAAGAACAAATTAATAAGGGGTTAAAAGCATAAATAAGTAAGACCGATTTAGTGAAATACGGAACACAGTAAGATGCGACGTGATAATTAAAGGTTTATAAATAAGTGAAACACTAGATCATCACAAGGGTTTAATCAGAAAAGAAAATTCTAGTCATTCTCTTCATCAGCTAGCACTGAAACTGAGGTTGCCTTCGTTTGAGTCTTGTTCACGATGAATACATAGAGACGCTATTGATAGAGCAATGTTCGTGATCGTAATTCATTATCAGAAATTTACCATGACCATTCGTTTTTACTAGCGATTTTCCTTCAGTGGTATCAAAGCTACTTATGAAACCATGATTCGGTTTAATGTGATTACATGTTTATGATTGCGAATTGTAGAAAGAAACATGTGTTTTTTGGGTTATATGATGATTTCCGAAATCTGTTTTATTTTGCATATAAATGTGATACATGTATATTTACTTCGTATGATTAGTATATCAAGTGTTGATGTTCTATTTTCTGCATCAAGTGTTGGCACTGATTCAAATCAGTGTGTTCTTTTGAATAAGCAAATTGGTATGACCTAGTACGATGTAAGCGAGTCGTTTTCATACTGGTCATGGCAGCTGTATATTAGACCATCAGTTGAATTAGTATACTCTTTTTGAATAAGCAAATTGGCGTGATTCAGTATCTTATACGCGAGTTGATTTCATACTGCTCATGGAGGTTGTGCAATTGGGCAAACGATTTGGTATCTAATGTTGATAATTCAATCAGAAGATGAAGTTATAGGCTTTATGTGGCAGTGCTGTATCAAGTGTTGATATTGGCAAGTAAAATTTTCTATATAACGTTAAACATTCACTGAAAATTTTCTCAATATAACCCATGTGCTAATCTACGTAGTGTGCTAATTAAGGAATTTGAACGAATGGGTTTAATCACCATTAATGCTCATATTAATCACAATAAAATTATATCTATATTATTAATTGTGATTGATAATAATAAATATGTTTTATTATGATTGAGTGCGTTAATGATAACAATAATAAAAATGTTTTATTTAAATAATTACATACTATTAATTTGTGATTGCATGATGAGTGGTTACAGTTAGTTTCCTTTTATTTTGAATTATTAAATATGTGTCATGGCTCTTTCTTAAATTCTATTTGTACCTTCTCTTCCCGTCTCACTCCATCGCATGTAAAATAAGTATTCTTTTATGTAATGTAATGATGAAGACATGGAGACAAATTCAAATGAGGACAACCTTGGAGGTCACGCTTGGAGAAGCAAGATCAATCCTAGGTTTAGCTATGATTCTCACATTGCGTTATTAGAATAAATATGTTAGGGGTCATAATTGTGTCACTTTATTTACTTTATTTAAGTATGAATATAGTAGGTTAAATAGTTTTAAAATATGCATAAATCAAGTTTAACTAAAATCCTTCAATCAATATATTAAGTTGAATGTTTTCCAAAAGTTGCAATCATCAAGACTAGTATCGAAAACGTGGGTTCTCTAAAGTGAAGTACCTTTCTTATACTAGTAAGATGCGATGTGATAAATGTAATATCTAAATACTAAATTTTGGTTTTAACTTAACTATACTGGGTATAATAGGATTGATAATGAATAAAAGCAAGTGAGTTGGGAATTATCCATGTGATGGATTAGAATAAGAGTTATTCACCCAATTGTTCGAGAGTTGTATAAGATACAACTGGAATGGGTTCCTACCTAAATAACTAAATTTTAGGTGATCGGCCAAAGTTGACTTAAAATGAAGTGAAATATGGATCTCGATCCACAAGAAAATCTCCCAACAAGATTTTTTGAATCAAATGTTGAAGGTAATTTGGTTTGAGTAAAATAGTGGGAGGCGTATTTGAAGGTGCTGGAAAACACAAGAAAGAGGGGTTTGAATTGTATTTTCCCATTTCTTAAAATTATTTGTGTTGGTTAAACAAAATGATATGTTCTTTATCAAAACATTCAACTTATGAATAGAATGGTTTAAGTAAAATAAAGTTGAATCATAAAGAACTTAGATTAAATGGCAGAGTAAAAAGAGATAAGGGACACGTGTATTTTTATACTAATTCATAATAAATTGTTGTTACATCTGTTGAAGAAGTGACTTCAAACATAATAAGGGGTGAATTGTAAACTTTAAAATTATGCAATAAAATAAGCAACTAAAATGAGTTACTAAATAAATTGTGATGCTAAGGAATTAAAATAAATTAAACAAGAAACGATAAAAAAAAGTGCTTGAAAAAAATAAAATAAAAGAGATAAAGGGAGAAGAGATAACACACAAGAAATTATATTCGTTTAGCCACAAACAACCTAAGACTTACGTCCAGTTTCCAAGTAATAATACTAAACCAATAATTTAAGACAAGATAAGCAAGTAACATTTACAACCAAAGAACACTCGTCCACATAAAACAATGGGATATCACCTCTATTTTGAAGGTGCAAACACGAGAAGGGGGGTTGAATTGTATTTGCCAAAGTTGAAAACTTTTTGCTGATTTGATGAAGGCTGGTATGAATTACTTGGATAAGAAAATATTTCTCCTTCGAACAAGTGTTTCTCTCTTTGAACTCTAAGATGAATTTCGAATTTGAGCTTGAGTTCTTCTACTCTCTTCTGATTTTCGATGCTCTTCATCTTCAGCCCTGAGTATCTATTTATAGTTAAAATTTGAGCTTCAATGTAGTCCTTGTTTAATTCTGAATTGTATCTTCTTTAGATTGAGTTTGTAAATTCTTCAGATTGATTCTGTTCATATTTTGTTGTAGATAAATCTTGATCAAATCTTCAACAAATATTCTTCAAATCTCGACCAAATCTTCTTCAAATTTTGATCAAATTTTCTTCAAATCTCGATCAAATTTTCTTCAAATTTTGATCAAATCTTCTTCAAATCTTAATTAAGTCTTCTTCAAATCCTGATAAAATCTTATTCAAATATTCTTCAAATCTTAATCAAATCTTCTTCAAATTTTGATCAAATCTTCTTCAAATCATAATTAAATCTTTTTCAAATCTTGACCATATTGAAAAGTTTTCAACTTGGTCAAAGATTTTCTTCAATTATAAATTTGAATGAAATCTTATTTTAGATTTTCATCAATTATAATTTTGAATCAAATCTTATTTTAAATTTTCTTCAATTATAAATTTGAATCAAATCTTATTTTAGATTTTCTTCAAAAATATGAATCTTCTTTCATACTCTTTGAAGTCAAATATATTGTTTTCATAAAATATTTTTGTTAACATCAAAACTCTAAATGTAAAACCAACTTGATTCTAACATATTTATGGAAGAATCTTAAAACCAAAAGATATCACATCTCTTGAACAAACGGTATCACACCCAATAATGTTATAACAAGAGACAAAAGTGATTACATCAAAAGTGTAGATATAACAAATTGAAGAACAAAAATATTACAAAATAAACTTAGTATAAAAGCTCCCAAAGAAAAATATTAAAGTGTGCAACAAAGAGTCAATTGGTGTAGGGATAAGTGAGAAAAAGTATCCTATTTATAGGAGTAAGATGTGAACCAAATAAAGCAAAAGGATTATTGTCATTTAATTCTCATAAAGCGATAACTTTTCATGCCATAATCGATTATGTAGCAGACATAATGGATTTTTTATAGTCATAATCGATTATTTTAACTAGTTTGAAAACACAGAGCTTGCTTTCGTAATCATAATCGATTATGAGACAACATAATGAATTATTGACAATCATAACCGATTATTAGATACCATAATCAATTAGTTTGACCAATTTGAAAACATAGAGCTGACTTCTACAATTGTAATCGATTATGGGAAAGCATAATCAATTATTCCATGTTTTGATATGGATGTCAACAAGCAGAACATACCTTTTCAAAATTTATTTTCAAAAACTTTCTTAAAGGATTTTCAAGGGTTTAGTGAAAAAGTTTTTGATTTAATTTTGAGAAAATAGTTTTAAGAAAAACATTTTGTGTATGTGTGAATAAATTTCAAGAGAGCTTTTTACAACTCACATTATGATCCTAATAACAAATAATACAAATAAGGAAAACCGCAAAACCCAAGACTTGAGAGTTTGGTCTTCTTTTCCACTTTTTGCATCCTTGTTATTCTAGGACATCTTTTGCCAATCATCAAAACAAAGTTATTCCTGTCAAGGCATATATTCACAACATCTAGTCCTCCCATAACAGTGAGATTTTGCCTCAGTACATTCGATGACTTAATCTATTATTTAAACAATAGCATACTAAGTAGTCTGAGAACCATTATTCCCATCTACCCCCACCTCGAACCTCTAGACACCTAATATCCTTTCACCACGACGAATCTCTAGTAGTACCACCTCCCACTACCTCATTCAAATAACCATATTTACAAGAAAGAACCTTAAACCACAACCCACCTGTATCCGTTTTAAGCCTCAAACTTCATTTACCCAAAAGTGTCACATTGAACACATGCATATTATGCACAAGAAGCTCACCTTGCTCACAAAAAAATTTACCCCACTTGACCCAATGAACCTTGCAGGACTCCTAACTATCCCCCTATAGAAAATATTTAAAAAAGGATTCAATTTTAGAAATAGTACATGACGAGGCCTTAAAGAAAGAAAAATAAATAAAGTAGCAATGCAGATAGGACAACTTTAATGAGAATAAGGCGCCCAACCATAGAAAAATTGCGGTTCCTCCATCCAAATAACCTTTTTCAAAATTTTTCAATCACAAAATTCCAAAAGGATAGCTTCCTCGGATTGTCACCAATAGGTAATCCAAGTTATTTAAGTGGAACCTTCCCAACTTGGCTGCCTCCGCAAGCCATGATTCATTAACATTCACACCAACTAAAATACATTTGTGAAAATTAACCTTTAGACCTGAAGCCAATTCAAAAAGCAATAGGTTGGCCTTAAAAGCTCTTATATTATACCATTTCTTATCACCCATGATGATAAGTTTATCATCCACAAACTGCAAATGCGAAACTCTGAAATTATCAACCACATTATAACCAGGTATCAGTCCAAATTCCACTAAAGAACTCAACAGGAAACTTAGTTCTTCGGCAGCCAACAAAAAAAGAAAAGGACAAAGTGGATCCCTCTATTTAAGGCCCTGCTTCAAAGAGAACTCCTATGTTGGACACCTATTGACCAAAATCGACGCCGAAGTTGAGCTCATACACTCCAATATGAAACACCTCCATTTTACTGGAAAATTCATATATGTCAACACCATATCTAAATAATCCCACTCCATCGAATCATAAGTTTTCTCAAAATCAACTTTGCACAATATTAACTCATTTTTCCTCTTTCGCACTTTATCCACAACTTCATTAGCCACCAAGATACCATCTAAAATATACCTACCCTTGACAAAGGCATACCGATTTTCGAAGATTACATTGCCAATTACACCTTTCAATCGATTAGCCAAAACCTTAGCTAAAACTATATACATACAACTAACAAGAGATATATGAAGAAAGTCATTAAGCTGTTGCGGATTTTCCTTCTTTTGAATAAGAACGATAAAAGAACAATTGTAAGTATTCCTGAAATTGTAGTTAACATCATCCCAAAATTATTTTATGAAACCAAAGTTGACACCATCAGGACCTATACTTTTGAAGCTATCACAATCCCACACAATTATCTTGAGCACTAAGACTCCATCTCCTCCAACATAGAACTCATCCATTTATCTTTCTCTTGGCTAGCTATAGCTTCTTGAAAGTTGGGTCGATCTCCAAAACTAGTAAAATGGGCATAAGTTGCCAAATTTTCATACTTATATCTTTTTGGTGGTTTGATATAGTAAAAAGAGCATAAGCTATCAAATCTTCAAACCCATATCTTTCTAGTTGTTTCATATGACGACGTTCTCAGTCACATACAAGAGAGTAATCTTATACTCCCCCTAAATTTTCAGGTTCATCAGTATTTTCAAAGTTTGATTCAACTTGTGATTCAATTACTACGAGAGTATTGCTTGCTTGTAGTAGCTCAACATCGACTTGAATCACCTTACTGCTGGAAGTTTCTCTCTCTAATGTGGAAACATCTTTTTCAACTAACTATTTCAACATGAACAAATCATCAAACAAAACATCTCTACTAATCACCATCTTATTTGAAATTGGATCCTATAACTTCAACCCCTTCACATCTTTTGTGTAACCAACGAACACACACTTCTTCGACTTTTGATCAACTTTAGGTTTATCTTCACTAGATATATGCACATAAGCTAGACACTAAAATTTTCTTAAAAATTATTGAGATTAATGGGGTTACTTGTCCATATTAATTATTCAACTTTCCCTTCCAATGAAACTAGTGGTGACTGAAGGTGCAAACACGAGAAGAGGGGGTTGAATTGAGTCTGTAATACTTGAATTCTTTTTCTGTTTTTGATGATTATTTAAAATCTGATATATAAGCAAGCAGAATTAGCAACGGAAAAGTAAAATAATCAACACAAAGATTTATCCTGGTTCACCATTAACTAGGCTACATCCAGTCCCTTCACCTTGAAGGATTTTTCCACTAATTCCAAACTTCTGAATTACAACAGCACTACTGACCCTCCAAGTCAGTCTTCCCAAACAGTCTAACAATCCTAGATTTTTGAGTAACACAGCACCTTGACTTTACAAGTCAAGTCTTCTCCTACCAATCTGACAACCCCAGATTGCAGAAGGGATTTCAACACCTTGAATCTAATTGTTAAGTCACCTGCTACTTCTTCTAACTCTTCAGATTGTAGACTCTACTTCAATAATATAGATTTGACACAAGGGAACGAAAAACAAGAGTACTTGTTTCTGGAAAGCTGATACTCACAATTAATCTCACTGAAAACTCGAGTGTTTGCCTCTGGAAGTTTATGACTCTTTTACTGATTTCCGATTACAAAGTCTTCTACCTTGAGCCTCCTTTTATAGATGAAAATTAGGGTTTCTTCCATGATCAAATTCGAGTTGTATATGTCCAGATTCTCTTGTTGGAACCAAGTTGGTTCTAAGTACTTAGGATTTTGATGTTTACAAAAGCACTCCATGTAATCTTATTCTGTACTTAGAATTATTTTATTAAATTCCACCAGAAGATGAAGTTACTAGAGGCAGAAGATGAAGTCACCAGAAGCAGAAGATGAGTTACCAGAGGATAAAAACAGACCAGAGGATACACCTCCAGAAGATACCAGATAATGCATCCAGTAGGTACCAGAGGATACACCAGGATGTCAAAACTCCATCAGAAGATATCTTTCCTGGCCCAGATCAGAAGGAAGCAGAGTCTAGAAGGAGACCTGGACCAGACCAGAAGGAAGCCTGCCAGAGGGAGACTTGTTCCAAACCAGAAGGAATCATAATTCAGACTTGGTCCAGAATTTATTCTGACCAGAAGATAGCTTGGCAGTGAAATGATAACCAGTCCATACTTGATCCAGACTTGATCAGAGCATAAATTAATTGGTCCAGAACAAGAGATTTAATTCAGATTTGGCCCAGACGAGAAGATAGCATGGTTCAGAGTATGAAAGTAAGTCCAGAACAGAAGAAATGATATCCAGATTTAATCCAGACCTGATCCAGATCAGAAGGTAAATGTCCAGATTAAAATATGCTATGTTCAGACTTAATTTTACTTCAATCCAGACCCAGTCCAGAATTGGTCCAGATCAAAGGGAAGATGTTCAGATCAATGGTCCGATTTAAGCATCATGGCCCAGTCTTAGCCGAGAAAAAAAGATCAGACCATATGGCCCAATGTTGGCCGAGATCAAAAGATCAGACCATATGGCCCAGTGTTGGCCAAGATCAGAATGTGTGGTTCAGTATTGGCCGAAATTAGGGGATCACAACAGATCAGTTTGTATGGTCCAGATGTGGACGAGAGCAGAAGATCAAACGGTTAAGATTTAATCAAAGTATTAAAAGGATTTGATACCAAAATAAATTAAAGTCATGTGAGAATTTAGAAGCTATTGGCGGGAAGAAAGATTTGATCCAGAATTAATCAAGGGCAGGATTGGCCAAAGTTATTTTCGAATGCATATCTGGAGCTAAAAAGATATGTTTTTTATTTAAGTGAAACCTGATTGGTCAAGGTATTTTTGCAAGAGAATCCAGCAAGATACAGCTCGAACTTAAGCATGGAAGCAACCCTAATTCTTCATCTATAAAAGGAGGCTCAAGTCAGAAGACTTAGCATCGAAAATCAAAAAGAGTCATACACTTCCAGAAGCAAACACTCGAGTTTTCACTAAGGTTAATTGTGAGTTTCAGCTTTCCAGAAGCAATCACTCGTGTTTTTCTTTCCGTTGTGTTAGATCTAAGTTGTTGAAGTAGAGTCTACAGTCTGAGGGAGTCAAAAGGGGTAGTAGATTACTTAGCAATAAGATTCAAGGTTCTTTTCCTCAAAAGTCTAGGATTGTTAGACTGTTTGAGAAGACTGACTTGGAGGGTCAGTGGTATTGTTGTAATTCAAGGTTTTTGAATTAGTGAAATCCTTCAAAGTGAAGGGACTGGACGTAGCCTTGTTAACGGTGAACCTGTATAAAATTCTGTGTTTTTATTTTTACTTTATATCCGCTGCTAACTCTGTTTGATTCATACATCAGGTTTTGTTATAAAACTGCAAAAACAGAAAAAGTATTGAAATTAGTCAAACACAATTCAACCCCGCTTTCTCGTGTTTGCACCTTCATCTCTTGCAAAAATAACTTGGCCAATCGGGTTTGAGCTTTATGCTTGATCCGAACCTTTTTGCTTCAGATTTGTTCTGAAAATAACTTTGGCCAATTCTGTTCTTGTTTAATTTTGGACCATATCTTTCTTCCCTCCAATTGCTTTTAAATTCCCTCCAAGACTTCAATTTATTTTTGTATCAAATCCCCTTAATATTTTGATAAAATTTTAATCAAGTCTTTTTTGAATTTTAATCAAGTCTTCACTGATTTTCATCATGATTAAAATCTGGACCGTATGATCCTCTGATCTTGACCAACTCTGGACTATGTAATCCGATCTGCACCAATTTTGTGATCCTCTGATCTCGGCCAACACTGGATCATGAAACTTTAATCTGGACCATTGATATTTTAATTTGGACATTTATCCTCTGATCTGGATCAAGATTGGATTAAATCTTGATCAAGTCTGAACTAAGTCTGGATTAAATATGGACTAAGTCTTATGTTCTGGACAATGAAATCTTCTGATTTGGACTGAGTTTTATGTTCTGGACCATGCTATCTTCTTGTTTGGACCAAGTCATTTTCTCTGGACCAGTTATCTTCTGCTCTGGACCAAGTTTGGATTAAATCTTATATTCACGACCAAGCTATCTTCTGGTCAGGATTAAGTCTGGACCAAGTTTGACTTATGTTTCCTTCTAGTCTGGACCAAGTCTCCCTCTGACAAGCTTCCTTCTAGTCTGGACCACGTCTCCTTCTGGACTCTGCTTCCTTCTGATCTGGACCAAGAAAGATATCCTCTGATGATGCTATTTTTCCTTTGATGTTTTGCCTTTGATGACATCCTCTGATATCTTCTGGAGGTGTATCCTCTGGTGTCATTCTCTGATTTTATCCTCTGGTGTCCTTATCTTCTGCTTTTGATTTTATCTTCTGGTGACGTCATCTTCTGTCTCTGGTGACGTCATCTTCTGGTGGCATTTTTCATTATTATTCTAAGCCAAAAATAAGATTACATAAAAATACTTTTGTAAACATCAAAATTCTAAGTATAGAACCAACTTGGTTCCATCAGTGACCTGTTGATAAGATAACATGCCATGTTAATAGCCTCTGCCTAAAAACCCTTAGAAAGTCCATTTTGTTGTAATGTCTTTCAAATTGAGAAATGCCTCTAAATACTAGGATCTGCACAAATTTTTTGACAATTTAATTAAGTTATGTTCCATTATCTATTTGCAAGTACTTGACTTTTTTTGCCCATTTGATTTTCTACCTATGCTTTCTAGACCTTGAACTTAGCAAAAACTTCATATTTATGTTTGAGGAAATACATCAAAACCTTGCGTGAAAAATTGTTTGTAAAAGTCACAAAATATCTGGAACCACCCATAGAGGCCTCTTTGGTAGGCACTCACACATCAAAATGCACATAGTCTAAGATTCCCTCAATTTGGTTTCTCGGATTTAAAGCGAACACGACATTGTTTCCCAAGTATACAATACTTGCACAAATCCAGTTTGCAATTGCAGACACATTGCAATAGATATCTCTTATGAAGTTCTACCATTTCATGCTCACTGAGATGAGCCCGAGCATGTGTCATAGTTTTGTTGCATCATCATCAGACTCAACTGAGGCAACATAACCTACAACAATACAACCCAATAGTTTATAGATGTTACATGAAGTCCTTTTTGCTCTCATCATCTTCAATGTATCCATATTGACCTTCATAATGTCTCTATCTCCATCAAACCTATATGAGAAGCCATTTGTTTATAGAGTACATAGGGAGATCAAATTATTTCTCCATTTTGTCTCATTCAAATGATAGGACATGCTTTATCATCACCAATATAAAAAATCCAAAATTTCCTAACTTGAATGTGGTAAACCATTTCCGATGCGGCTTCATATGGTAAGATCAATTGACGTCAAGAATCCACGCTTCTGTGTACTTTCTAAATGAAACAAAAAGAAGATTTCCTTTACCTCCAGTCACTAGTATGAAATCCATTCATAGAACTAGATGAACCTTGCTGCTGGTTTTGACAGCCCGTCTACCAATGCCTAACCTATTTGCCACTAAAGCAGTTTGTTGTTTTTCTATTCTTTCATTCCTATACATTTTGTCTCTTTTAAGAATACGTATGAAGTGCATCAATGATTAGTCTTCATCAAATCTTGTTATTGAGCATTTTGTTAGCAATTTTGTTTAAATTTTCATTTATTTTTATTTAGTTTTATAGTCAATTTAATAAAGAAAAGGAATGTGAATCGCCTTGGATTTTTTTTTGAATGTCTTGCTACATACCCTTTCTAACAAGACAAGTTCTCATAGTATTTTCTTCTTATTTTGATGTTACAAATCAACTACATTGAGGAATAAACTCTCAAAATGTTACATAGGGTTAGTGTTGGCTCAAGGTGGTCTTAGAGTGCAAAAATCACCTTTTATTGGAAGTTGGAGTGTAGCAAGGAGGAGCAAGGGTGCAATTGAATTGACAATGTTAATCACAAGGAATGGTGTTTGATTTGTGATTTCCTTTTTTTAAAAATTAATTTCGGTATCAAGTTCAGTTAACTCAAGATTGATCTTCGTATGATAAACAACAAAAGCATAAAGTTCTTGATTAGTGATATTAAAATAAAAACTTCACTATGTGATTAGTGCTAAGTGAGTGATAGATAAATAAAGATAAAGGAAAGAGAATTCACACAACATTGTATCTTGGTTCATCCAAATTGGGTAACATCCAGTCCTCATAATTTGTGAGTTTCTTCACAAAAGTGTTCAAACAACAATGTTCTTGCTTTTCACACCAACCTTGAAGATCAATGTTGATCAGTTACAATATTTCACCTTTCAACCTTGAAAGGATTTTCAATGATCATCTTTCAGTCTAGAAAGGATTATACAAGTCACCTTTTAATCATAAATGATTTTTACAAACACTCAAACTATCTTTAACTCTATAGTCTCGAGTTTCAAAAGAATTGTTTTAAAAAGTATTGCTGGATCAAACTATACTCAACACTTATTTGAGTCTAATTCTCTGCAAACAGACTCAGAAAATAGATCCTTAAATCTAGTGAAGAAGAACTGGAGCCTTTGCTTAATTGAATAGCTTAGATTTCTCAAGAATAATTGTTTAAGTGAATGATTACTTGCACTTTGAACTCTTGTTGTTTCCTTTGTCTTGAGGTTCCTTTTATAGGCTTGATGAAGGCTTATGACAGCTCATATAGCTGTTGGCAAATAGGTTGTCCAGTCTATAGTTTTAATAGACATGTGTTGTAATATAACAGGAACGTTCATGTTTTACCACCAAGACGTTCTTCGTTTCTGTTTTGAGTGAATGCTGGATTTTGAACTTCTAGAAAGTTGTTGTGTGTCATGCCTTTCTATTTTGTTATGCATATCAGAGTTGTAGTGTCTTTATCATTACAGTTCAGGCTGCCCCTGCTTATTTTAGCCATCAATCTAGATATTTATCTTGTTTCTTGTTCTCAATGCTTTGCTTTGCTTTTGTTGATCTTTTCTTTGAAAAAATCTATCCAGAGCTGTCTTGTGTTTATAATTCTGTTTTTAAATAATGAAGACTGGTTATTTGTAATGAAGATTGATACAATTTCACAGCCTTGAACAATCTTGATTTAATGGAATCTTTGTTCTTTTCTTGTAAACCAGAATGTTCATGGTCTAAATGTTGTGAAAATCAGAATTATCTTAGTTTTTCTATCTAATAACCGCAACAATATTGCTTTCTCAGAATGATCTTGCTTTTTCCAAATTGATCTTTGTTGTTACATTTGATGCATGTCTTGATTAATACACTAAAAAACACATGTTAAATAATAACACACTTTTAGAATCATAATTTAGAAGATTAATTAACTTTGTTTGATTATCATCAAAACATTAATTTGGGATTTTTCCTCAACAATTACCCCCTTTTTTATAATGACAAACATGTTAATTAGATTTTTTAATTTGATTCTAATTTAACTATCGATTTTTAAGAGAAAGCTCCCCCTCAATTTGTGCTTAAGGTAATAAGTAATTTTTGAAACAAAATATAACTTTTCATTGATGCTTCAAAGGATTGTTAATACATAAGGTTCAAAACAAAAACAAAAAAGCAGAACTACATAGTATTATCAAAAGAGATTTCTGAACAGCTTAAAATTAAAAAGCTAATTAATTATCCCCTTTTGGGATATAAAAAAGTCAAGGGAGGAAGTCAACCAGATGGAAGAAGGTTAAAAATATAAGGACGGAGCCCTTAGAAGAAGAGGAGATGGAGGGCTTGGAAAGATCGGGAAATGTTGGAGGTGGATTCGGTACATGTGGTTGAAGGTGCAAACACAAGAAAGGGGGTTGAATTGTGTTTGACTTAACTTGAATACTTTTCCTGTTTTTATACTTTTCAAACAAAACTTGATGTATAATTAAAAACAGAGTTAGCAGCGGATAAAAGTAAAAATAAAACTCAGTTTTTATACTAGTTCACCGTTAACGAGGCTATGTCCAGTCCCTTCACCTTGAAGGATTTCACTAATTCAAACCTTGAATTACAACCTTGCTACTGACCCTCCAAGTCAGTCTTCTCAAACAGTCTAACAATCCTAGACTTCTTTGAGGAATGCAGCTCCTGTCTTCAGCCAATCTGACAATCCCAGATTGTAGAAGAAATCACAACACTAAAAATCTAATTGCCAAGTATCCTGCTACCCCTTCTGACTCCCTCGGATTGTAGACTCTACTTCAACAACTTAGATTTAACACAAAACACTATGAATCTAATTGCCAAGTAACCTTCTACCCCTAATGACTCCCTCAGCTTGTAGACTCTACTTCAACAACTTAGATTTTACACAGTGGAAGGAAAATAACACGAGTACTTGCTTCTTGAAAGCTGGAACTCACAATTGACTTCTATGAAAATTTGAGAGTGTTTGCTTTGGAAGTGTATGACTCTTTTGTGATTTTTGATTCTTGAGTATTCTGCCTTGAGCCTCCTTTTATAGATGCAGATTTGGGCCTCTTCCAATGCTTAAATTCGAGCTGAATCTTGCTGGATTCTCTGTAAAAATAACTTGACCAATTGGGCTTCATATAAATAAAAAACATATCTTCAGATTTCCTTTCAAAATAACTGGCCAATTAAATCAGTTAGTTCCTTCCCGCCACAGCTCCTCAAATTCCACAACACCTCACTTTATTTTTGTAACAAATCTTTTTAATCCTTTGATCAAAATAAATTAAATTCTCCACCGTATAATTTTCTTGATTAAATCTGGACCATTGGATCTTCATGCGCTAGTCCACATCTGGACCAACCTAATTGATATGCTGTGATCCTCTAATTTCGGCTACCCCTGGACCACACTTCCTAACCCTCTGATCTTATGATTTCGGCCATCCTGGATGTGCACCTGATATGCTATAATCCTCTGAACTCGGCCTTTGCAGGACTGCACATCCTGTCCCTCTGATGTCGGCAAACATTGGGCCATGGTCTGATCTTATGATCTGGACCATCACTGGACCAAATAATTAATTCTGAACCACTGATCTGGAAATCTTCCCTCTGATCTGAACCAATTCTGGATTTTGGTCTGGATTAAATTGAAATTAAATCTGGACAAGTAATATTTCAGTCTGGGCATTTTACCTTTGATTTTAGATCAGGTCTAGATCAATTCTGGAATTCATTTCTGCTGGTCTGGACTTAGTTTCATTCCTTGAATCATGCTATCTTGTGGTATGGGTCAATTCTGGATTGATTCTCTTGTTCTGGACTCATAAACTTAGCTTCTGGTTGAGTCTGGAACAAGTTTGGGCAGTTTAATATTTCACTGCTAGGCCATCTTCTGGTCAGAATAACTTCTGGAATAAATTTGATATTTGATTTCTTTTGGTCTGGAACAACTCTTTTTCTGGCAGGCTTTCCTCTGGTATGATCCATGTTTCCTTCTGATTTTTCTTCCTTCTGTTCTGGGCTAGCAAAGATATCTTCTGGTGATGTTTTGACATCCTGGAATATCTTCTGGAAATTCCAGAATTCATTGAGTTTATTCTTGAAAACCCACTTGGTTCCAATAATGTTTTTGTTTGGTCTGGGTACCAGATCCCAAACATCATTCCTTGGGAATTCATTCAGCTCTTCTTGCATTGCAAGTATCCAACCTTCCTCTGTCAAAGCCTCATCGACATTGCTTGGTTCAATTGTTGAGAGTAAATCAAACAGACTGGTTTCTCTACTTGATGATCTGGTCTTTAAAGGTTCTGTTGCACTGCCAATAATGAGAGATTCTGGATGTGAAGACTTGTACTTCCATCCATTCTTTCCCTCTGACTTGTTTTTAGAGTCAGCATGTTCTTCTTCATCTTGATCTTTCTCAGATTCTGCTTCTGGTTCAGCTTCTGGTTCCTGTGCCTCTGGTTCACCTGCAATTTTCTCATCTTGCTTTGACTTTTCAGAATCAAGTTGTTTATCATCAAACTTAATGTGTATTGATTCTTCCACAGTGTTAGTTTCTTTGTTAAACACTCTATAAGCTTTTGATCTCTCAGAGTAACCAATAAAGATACACTTTTGAGATCTAGAATCAAACTTAGCTAGGTTATCTTTAGTGTTCAACATAAAACAGATGCAGCCAAATTGCTTAAAGTAGGAAATATTGGGTTTCTTACCTTTCCACAGTTCATAGGGAGTTTTATTTAAGATGGACCTGATATAGACTCTATTTTGAATGTAGCATGCTGTGTTGACAGCTTCTGCCCAAAGGTAGGTGGCAATCTTCATATCATTCAGCATGGTTCTGGCCATCTCCTGCAGTGATCTGTTCTTCCTTTCTACCACTCCATTTTGTTGAGGTATTTTGGGGGATGAGAAGTTATGAGAGATGCCATTCTCATCACAGAATTATTCAAAATACTTGTTCTCGAATTCACCTCCATGATCACTTTTGATGGTTATGATCTTAATGCCCTGTTCATTCATAACTTGTTTACAGAAGGAAATAAATACTTTGTGAGATTCGTCTTTGTTCTTTAAAAATTTTACCCAAGTCCATCTTGAGTAATCATCAACAATTACAAAACCATATTTCTTACCACTTAGAGAAGCTATTTGAACCAGACCAAACAGATCTAAGTGAAGCAGTTCAAGTGGTTGAGAGGTAGAAACACATTTTTTAGTTTTAAAAGAGCTTTTAGTTTGTTTACCTCTTTGACATGCTTCACACAGAATCTCAGTTTTGGAACTTACCTTCGGGAAGCCCTCTTACCAACTGGAGTTTGCTTAACTCTAATATGAGTCTGGGGTTTGCATGTCCTAGCCTCTTGTGCCAAATCAGATTTTGCTCACTTACAGATAATAGGCATTTAACCTGTTGCTTAGCAAGGCTAAAAAGATCAATTTTATAAACATTATCCTTCCTAGTGCTAGTAAATAACACAGTCCCATCAATTTGACTAACAGCTTTGCAAGTTTTTTGATTAAAGATAACATCATATTTGCAGTCACTTAATTGACTTATGCTCAGAAGATTATGTTTTAAACCTTTAACAAACAGAACATTTTTAATAGACAAGGGAGAAGAAGTGTTACCAATAGTTCCTGTACCAATAATCTGACCTTTCTGGTTTCCTCCAAAGGAAACTTTGCCTCCATTCTTCATAGTCAGATCCAGAAACATAGATTTATCTCCAGTCATGTGCTTGGAGGAGCCACTGTCAAGATACCCAGTTTGGTGTTGCTGATCAGACCTTGTCTTTTCTTTGTCAGAATCAGAGTCAGAGTCAGACTCAGATTCAGACTTATCTTCTGTTCGAGCAACTAGAGCCAGTTCTTCTTCTGGCCTGTATAAGCAGTTCCCTTGATTCTGCTTTGGTTGACAAATCATGTTCCTCTGATGATTCTGGAACATGTTTTGATTCTGGTAATTTTGGTGACTTGGGTGAATCTGGTAGTTCTGATGAATTTGGTAATTCTGATAATTCTGGTAATTTCTTACTTGACCCTGGTTCTGGTTCCAGTGTTGATTCTGATTCTGGTTCCAATATTGATTCTGATTCTGTTTCCAGTTTCTGTGCTTCTGATACTGATTCCAGTTCTGGTTCTGGTTCCAGTTTCTGTGCTTCTGATACTGGTTCCAGTTCTGGTTCTGGTTCTAGTTCCTGTTTTGATTTTGGTTCCAGTTTTGAGTCTGGTTCCAGTTTTGGTTCTGATTCCGATTCTGGTTCTGGTTGAGTTGACCAGACCTTCTTCCATCAGACTCAGATTGCCTTTGTCTTGTTGTAGCAGGAACATAAACCTTCTTCTGCTTTTGCATTGCCAACATCCATTGTCTAGGCACTATTGTTGGTGTCTCCTTCTGGTTGCTCAGAACATTTGCAACATAGACAATTTGATCTTTTGGTACCCAGAACTGATTGGGTCCAGGTTTGTTAGTTGTAACAACTCTCTGATCTTGTTCAGATTTTACCATTGGACAAGATAATCCAGAGTGACCTTTCTTAGCACAGACAATACATAAAACATTAGAATGAACAACCTCATTTTCAGTGATTGTATCTGTAAAACCAAGACCTCTCTTTCCAGAGTTACTGTTTCCATAAATCATAGATGCATATTTACTTCTTTCCATTCCATTTGAAATAAAGTTTTAAAAAAATTGCTCATGCATATCAGATTTACAAACAGTTTCAGAAGTGGAACAAATATTACTTTTGAGAGTTTGGTTTTCAAACTTGAGTCTTGCAACTTCAGTTTTAAAATTTTTATTTTCAGTTGCATACTCAAAATTTTGATTCTTTAAAACTTGGACTTCTTTGGTTAGATTTTTCTTATCTTCCTTAAGAGTTTTCAGTTTTAAAGACATCTTCTGATTCTGATACATCCCAGGTAGCCATCAGTCTTTCTGTATCTGGAACTCTTCTTGTGCTGTTTGCCTTTTTCCAGATTTGGACATTCTGACTTGATATGTCCAGGTTTATTGCATCCATAACAAACAATATTCTTCTGGTCAGATTCTTCCTTTCCTCTATTGTTATGTTTCTTCCTGAAGTTTCTTTTCTTCCTGTTTTCCCAGATCTCAACCATCTTCTTGGTTAAGTAAGCCATATCATCATAGTCACTGTCACTATCCTCTCATTCTGATGTTGCCTTTGCAGCTTTCTTCTGTTTCGACTTCAGAGCCATATTCTTCTTCTTCTTTGGTTCATCATCTTCCAGTTCTATTTCATGAGACCTGAGTGAGCTGATCAGGTCTTCAAGTCTTAAGGTATTCAGATCTTTGGCTTCTTGTATTGCAATAACCTTTGGTCTCCACCTTTTTGGTAAACTTCTTAGAATTTTCATAACATGATCTATAGTGGTATAGCTTTTGTTTAATACTTTTAAACCTGATACCAAAGTCTGGAATCTGCTAAACATTGCTTCAATGTCTTCGTCCTCTTCCATCTTGGACAACTCATACTTCCTGACCAATATGTTAGCCCTTGCTTCTTGAACCTGCTTGGTTCCTTCATAGGTCAGAACCAGACTGTCGAATATGCTCTTTGCTGTTTCTTTATCTGTGCATCTATCAAACTCCTTGAATGTGATTGCACTGATCATGATTTTTCTGGACTTGTGATAAAGTTTGTGTAATCTGCTCTGATCTGGTTTCATATCATCCATGTCTAGTTTGTTAGTTGGATCTTCTGGATCAGTAGGTGCAGTGTATCCTTTAACTATCATCTTCCATAGTTCAGGATCTTGAGATATGACAAAGCTTCTCATTCTGTCCTTCCAATACTCAAACCTTTCTACATCAAACAGTGGTGGTCTGTTGATGTTGTTTCCCAATTCTTCTGACATATTGAACCCCTTGGACCTTTCCTCAAACACTGTTAAGTGCTCAGCCTTGAGACCGAGCTCTGATGCCAATTGAAGGTGCAAACACGAGAAGGGGGTTTGAATTGTGTTTGACTTAACTTGAATACTTTTCCTGTTTTTATACTTTTAAAACAAAACTTGATGTATAATTAAAAACGGAGTTAGCAGCGAATAAAAAGTAAAAATAAAACTCACAGTTTTTATACTAGTTCACCGTTAACGAGGCTACGCCCAGTCCCTTCACCTTGAAGGATTTCACTAATTCAAACCTTGAATTACAACCTTGCTACTGACCCTCCAAGTCAGTCTTCTCAAAGAGTCTAACAATCCTAAACTTCTTTGAGGAATGCAGCTCATGTCTTCAACCAATCTGAAAATCCCAGATTGTAGAAGAAATCACAACACTATAAATCTAATTGCCAAGTAACTTGCTACCCCTTCTGACTCCCTCAGATTGTAGACTCTACTTCAACAAGTTAGATTTAACACACAACACTATGAATCTAATTGCCAAGTAACCTGCTACCCCTTATGACTCCCTCAGATTGTAGACTCTACTTCAACAACTTAGATTTCACACAGTGGAAAGAAAATAACAACAGTACTTGCTTCTTGAAAGCTGGAACTCACAATTGACTTCTATGAAAATTTGGGTGTTTGCTTTGGAAGTGTATGACTCTTTTGTGATTTTCGATGCTAAGTATTCTGCCTTGAGCCTCCTTTTATAGATGCAGATTTGGGTCTCTTCCAAGCTTAATTTCGAACTGAATCTTGCTGGATTCTCTTGCAAAAATAACTTGACCAATTGGGTTTTATTTAAATAAAAAACATAACTTCAGATTTTCTTTCAAAATAACTGGCCAATTAAATCTGTTTGTTCCTTCCCGCCACAGCTCCTGAATTCCACAACACCTCACTTTATTTTTGTAACAAATCTTTTTAATCCTTTGATCAAAATAAATTAAATTCTCCACCGTATAATTTTCTTGATTAAATCTGGACCATTGGATCTTCATGCGCTAGTCCACATCTGGACCAACCTAATTGATATGCTATGATCCTCTAATTTCGGCTATCCTTGGATCATACTTTCTAACCCTCTGATCTTCTGATTTCGGCCATCCTAGATGCGCACCTCATATGCTATAATCCTCTGAACTCGGCCTTTGCTGGACTGCACATTATGTCCCTCTGATTTCGGCTAATACTGGGCCATGGTCTGATCTTCTGATCTGGACCATCACTGGACCAAATAATTAATTCTGAACCATTGATCTGGAAATCTTCCCTCTGATCTGGACTAATTCTTGACTTTGGTCTGGATTAAATTTAAATTAAATCTGGACAATAAATATTTCAGTCTGGACATTTTACCTTTGATTTTGGACCAGGTCTGGATTGATTCTGGAATTCAATTTTTCTGGTCTGGACTTAGTTTCATGCCCTGAATCATGCTATCTTATGGTCTGGGTCATATCTGGATTGATTCTCTTGTTCTGGACCCTTAAACAAAGCTTCTGGTTGTGTCTGGAACAAGTCTGGGCAATTTAATATTTTACTGCCAGGCCATCTTCTAGTCACAATAACTTCTGGAATAAATTTGATATTTGATTCCTCTTGGTCTGGATCAACTCTCCCTCTGGCAAGCTTTCCTCAGGTATGATCCATGTTTCCTTTTGATTTTTCTTCCTTCTGTTTTGGGCCAGGAAACATATCTTCTGGTGATGTTTTGACATCCTGGAACATCTTCTGGAAATTCCAGAATTTATTTTCTTTTGATCTTCTGCTTCTAATTTCTTCATATTCTGATTGTATTTAATTTAATAATTCAAGGTACAAAATAAGATTACATTGAGCGCTTTTGTAACCATCAAAATCCTAAGTACTTAGAACCAACTTGGTTCCAACACTAAATGCCCATCTTGTTCCTATGATTGTTTGGTTTTGAGGATCTGGAACACGATCCCAGACTTCATTTTTTTCAAACTGTTGAAGTTCTTCTTTCATTGCATTAATCCAAGATTGATCAATGACGGTTTCTTTGATTGACTTTGGTTCGATTTGGGAGATCATTGCCATGTTGTTGTTGTCATCCTCTTTGAAAGACATTCTGGTTCGAATCCCATCAGCTGTATTCCCAATAATCTGATTCTGGGGATGATCACTGATTGTTCTCCAACTTTTTAGAGGAGAATGAAATGGAGACTGTTTATCAATCTGGTTTTCCTGGGGAACATTCTGCTGCTGCTGTCCAGAATGTTCTTCTTCTTCATCATCTTTCTTGCTCATTTCCAGATCATCAAATTCATCAAATAATACATGTATACTAATTTCAACAACCTTTGTTTTGAGATTAAACACACAAAATCCTTTAGATTCGGTTGAGTAACCCAAAAATATGGCTTTGTCTGATTTAGCATCAAACTTTCCAAGGTTTTCTTTGTTGTTCAAGATGTAACAATAACAACCAAAAATGTGAAAATATGAAATGTTTGGCTTTCTGTTTTTCCAGATTTCATATGGTGTTTTGTTGATGATTTTTCTTGTTGTCACACAGTTTAAAATGTAGCAAGAAGTGTTTATAGCTTCAGCCCAAAAGTATTTTTCAACATTTGATTCTTCCAAGATTGTTCTTGCCATTTCTTGTAATGTTCTATTTTTTCTTTCAACAACTCCATTTTGTTGAGGAGTTCTTGCACAAGATAGATTATGAGAAATGCCAAGATCTTCGAAAAAGTTTTTAAAAGAGGCATTTAAGAATTCTCCTCCATGATCACTTCTTACAGAAATGATTTTGGAATCTTTTTCATTTTGTACCTTCTTGCAAAAGTTTTTTAAAGCATCAAATGCATCATCTTTTTGTTTTAAAAATAAAACCTTGTATATCAAGAGTAATCATCAACAATAACAAAACCATATCTCATTCCACCTAGACTTGTTGTTTTAATAGGACCAAAAAGATCTATGTGAAGTAGCTCAAGGATTCTGTTTGAGGAAATAAAATCTTTTGGATGAAAATTACTTTTAACTTGTTTTCCTTTAGCACAAGCTTCACATATTTTATCTTTATCAAAATTGATTTTTGGTAATCCTCTAACAAGTTCTAGTTTTGAAATCTTTGAAATTGTTTTCATACTGATGTGTCCTGTCCTCTTGTGCCAAATCCATTTATCTTTGTTTATGGACATGAAGTAGGATTCATCAGGTAATTCTTCAAGGTATAAAACATAAAGATTTTTCTTTCTTATACCTGAAAAAATGAGTTCGCCAGTTTTGTTTTTAACTTCACAGAAATTTGGTTTAAAGATAACCTCGAAGCCATTGTCACATAGTTGACTTATGCTTAAGAGATTCTATTTCAGACCTTCTACATATTGAACATCAGAAATTTGAGCTGAGTTTTTCTTACCAATGGTTCCTTTACCTTTGATTTGAGCTTGGTTGTTGTTACCAAAGGTTACTGAACCTCCTTCTTTCTTTTCAAATGACATGAAACAACTTTTATCTCCTGTCATATGTCTTGAACAACTCTTTTTGAAACACTTCATTTTACTTTATTTTCTTTACTTTCCGGAACAAAGAAATTTTCATATAATTTCATTTTTTGTGTTTTATCAAAACCAAGTCCTGCTTTATCAAAGATACCTACTTGAGATCCCATTATATTTTGAAAGGTTTCAGTAGCTTTGATGAACTGTAATAAATCATTTTTCAGAATTTCAATTTCAGCTTTAAGGAGAACGTTCTCCTTTTGTGTTACAGAACATTCTGATTTTTCAAGATTTTCACTTTTGTAAATTTCAAACTGAGATTGTTTCAGATCTTGAATAATTTTTTTAAGTTCATTATTCATAGTCTGAGCTTTCTCTTTCTCTTCTTTTTCTTTATAAAATTGTTCTTTCAAGGAGCTACATTTTTGAATAAGAAGATTTGAATCATTAAGTAGGTTATCAAACTCATTTCCCATTTGTTCACATAGAGAGCAAGGTTCAGATTTATTTACCTCATTTTCTTTTGTGGTTGCCATTAGACATATGTTGGCTTCTTCTTCTTTTTCTTCTTCTGTTTCTGATTCTTCTGAATCATCCCATGTGGCCAACATTGATTTCTTTTTAAAAGGGAATCTTTTTGGTGTTTTCTTGTTTAATGGACATTCTGCTTTGTAGTGTCCAAGTTTGTTGCAGCCAAAACATGTGATCTGACTCTTATCTACTTATGTCTTGGGATTTTCTTTTCTGCTTGGAAATCCCCTTTTTAACTGATCTCTTCTTCTCATCATTCTTTGAATCTTTCTGGTGAGCAGAGCTACTTCTTCATCAGTATCTTCAGTTTCTTCTAAGTCCTCTTTTGTTTGTGATGGTAAATTTTGATGTGCTACTTTTAATGTTATTGCTTTATTTTTCTTGATTGCTTTGTCTTCTTGTAACAATACTTCATGTGCTCTTAATGTACCAATCAATTCTTCTAGTGCCAATGCATCAAGGTTTTTGGCTTGACTTATGGCAGTCGCCATTGGCCTCCAGATTGTTGGAAGGCATCTCATGATTTTTCTGACTCTATCTTGCACTGAGTATGCCTTTCCTAAGGAGCGCATCTCATTTACAATGGTTGTAAACCTTGCATACATCTCATCAATGGTGTCACCTTCATTCATTTCAAAAAGTTCGAATTTCCTTATGCCTATGTCAATTATGGTTTCTTTAACATGGCTTGTTCCTTCATGATGAGTTTGCAATGTGTCCCATATTTCTTTGGCAGTATTGCATTCATCAATTCTTTCGCTTTCTTCCCTGCTTAAAGCACATGATAAAAATAATTGAGCTTTAGAGTTTAAGAGTACCTTAGTTTTGTCTTCAGTTGTCCAGTCAGCTTCTCTTTTTTCAGATGATGCTGGATCATCTTGATTTATCCTTGGAATGTAATCTCCATCAGTTATGATACGCCATATTCCTGTGTCTTGAGATTTCAGAAATAGCTTCATTTTGTTTTTCCAGAAATAGTAGTCTGTTCCATCAAAATAAGGTGGTCTGTTTGAGGACCCTCCTTCAACTATGTATTTGGCTTTTGACATTTCCTTCTAGATCTTTTCTCTAACACTGTTTAGGTGTTTTAATCTTAGAGACCGTGCTTTGATGCCAATTGAAGTGGAAATGTTGCTTTACAAGAAAGGGGGTTTGAATTGGAAAGCTGTCTTTTATAAATTTTCCTGTCAACACTTTAAAATTTAACTCAAGAATGATCTTGGTTACAAAATAGAGAACGTTTTTGATTAGTTTTAAAAGGCAGAATGATCTTAATAGTAAAGGCAGAAAAAGGAGAACGTTCTGGATAACGCAGAATGTTCTGGTTTGCTTTTAAAACAGAAAATTGTTTTTTCAACTTAAGTAAATAAAGAGCTGAATGTAAATAGAGTTAAGGAAGACATAGTACGTAGAGAGTTATCCTGGTTCACCCTAACTAGGGCTACGTCCAGTCCTCACACCAGTGAGTTTTTCCACTAAGTGTTTAAAACAAAGTACCCACTTGGTTTTACAACTCCTAGTTCAGATCAGTCTTGATCTGTCATAGTTTATCACTCCTTTCTACCCAGAAAGAAATACAATCTGATCACCTATCAACCCTTGATAGGATTTTACAACTTCACCTTTTAACCTTAAAAGGATTTTTCTAAAAATGACTCACTTAAGCTATAAACAAGCCTTATAGTCTTGAGTGTTGAATGATAATGATATGATTTAAGACATAATCTGTTTTGACTCAACTCTTGTTTGAGTTTATATTCTTTACAAATGGTTTCAGTAAACTAAAGGTAAAGAATTCGAAATAGAAGGTTACTGATTTCTTGAGAAGCTTTCAAGTGTTAATGTGAGTGATTTGATGATTTTCTTTGCACTTGAATGTCTTATTTTTCTCTTGATCAGTGAGGTTCCTTTTATAGATATTCAGAAAGTCCATGAGGGCTTGATATTACCGTTTGAGAAGGTTCCCTTGATAAAGGGGCAGAATAAAATAATCATCTCTTATTTCAAATCTATTGACTGAATTTTTCTGCCTTTTTTGACTTCTTGACTTTCTTATATTTGTTTAATGTTTTGCCATCTGATCTGTGCACATTGTAGCATTAGTTTGATTAAAATAATATTTGTCAGAATGTGATGCTGTACATTAAATCAGAATCGTTTCTTGAACAAGTTCAGAATTTGGAGAATGTTCTGGTGCAAAAAGCAGAAGCTGGAGAATGATCATTTTCAGCTGTTTCATCTGTTTTGGTTTGCTCTAAAACTTTTCTCCTTTGATCTTTTAGAGTGTTTCTTTTGCTATCTTTAAAGCTTCATATCTCATGTTGATGTACTGGAAATTTGTTTAAAATAAGCATGATTTTCCTTGCATAAAAATCAGGTTCCAACAGCCTTGATGAAATGAGCAGAGTCCTGGAGAACGTTCTGGTTTTTCTAGAAGAACGTCCAGAACGTTCTTGGTTCTTGGCAGTTCATTTTTTGCTTTGTTCTTTAAATTGATTATGCTAGGTACCTATCTTAGATTAATATACTCAAAAGCACATGTTAAATAACAATTAAATTAGAATCATAATTAGAGTCTTTAATTAATCTTTGTTTGTTTTCATCAAAACTCTTTAATTGAGATTTTGTCTTAACAGTGTATTCTAAAAAGCCCGTGCATTTATGGCCCTGCACGTCTATCCCAGTATAGTGAATGCTCTAGGAATTTTTGCCTCGAAATTCCATAGGAAACAGCCTCATTTCCACATTCACATAGGTGAGTCTATTAAGAGTACTCCTGTAGCTAGGTACTCCCTCCACATAGAGTATAGATCTCATTAAGAGTTTTTATTATCTCATCCTTCCATCGCTTTAGGAATCATGCTTCTGTTAAATATAATAACATGTTCATCTCATATCACTATGACTTGTTATTACCCATTGATCCTAATTCTTGGGATCTCTAGTCTTTTAGGTCGGGTTCCCATCATGAGTGACTCATTTATCTATAGGCAATAGTCCCATCCTTTTGGATGTATTTATGACTTTCTCTCTAGCCAATCCTTTTGTCAAAGGATCTGCTAAATTATCATCAGTGCGTACATGATCCACTATTACAGCTCCTTTATTAAGTAATTCTCTAACTGTGTTGTGCTTACGACGTATTTGTCGTCTCTTACCGTTGTAATAATGATTGTCAATTTTTGCAATAGCCGCGGTACTATTGCAGTGGATCAACACAACTGGCATAGCTTTTTCCCACAAAGGGATCTCAGCTAGCAAGCATCTCAACCAACTCGCTTCTTCACTAGCAGTAGCTAGTGCTATCATTTCAGACTCCATAGTGGACTGAGCCAGTATCGTCTGTTTCTTTGATTTCCAAGATACAGCACCACCGGCTATATTAAAAATATAGCCACTGGTTGCTTTGGAGTCATCTGATAAGGTGTTCCAATCAGCATCACTGTATCCTTCAAGTATGGCAAGAAATCTTTGATAATGTAATCCTAGATTCATGGTCCTTTTTAGGTATCTCATGACTCTTTCGATAGTGTGCCAATGCTCCATACTAGGTCTACTAGTAAACCTGCACAATAGTCCCACAACGTAGGTAATGTCGGGTCTAGTACAATCAGTGGAATACATGAGGCTGCCAATGATGCTCGCATATTCAGTTTGTCTAATACCTTCACCAGTGTTCTTAAAAAGTTTCATACTTGGATCATATGGTGTGCAAGCAGGTTTACAATCAAAGTATTTATATTTCTTTAGGAGCTTTTCAACATAATGAGACTGATCTAAAGAAATTCCCTTTTCTGACCTACTAATCTTGATTCCTAAGATTACATCCGCTTCTTCGAGGTCTTTCATATCAAAGTTGTTACTTAACAATGATTTCACAATATTTACAGCATGGATGTTTGAACCAAACATGAGTAAGTCGTCTACAGAGAGACATATGATAGTGCAAATGCCATTTTCAAATTTGTAATAAATACATTTGTCACTTTCATTCACTTTAAACTCATTAGATATAATCAAATTGTCAAACTTTTCATGCAATTGCTTAGGAGCTTGTTTAAGACCATACAAAGATTTATCTAACTTACATACCTTGTTTTCTTGTCCTTGAATTACAAAACCTTCAGGTTGTTCCATATAGATTTCTTCTTCTAGATCACCATTTAAAAAGGTTGTTTTAACATCCATTTGGTGTATCACCAAATTATGAATTGCTGCTAGTGAAATGAGTACCCTAATGGATGTTATTCTAGTGAATGGAGAAAAAGTGTCGAAGAAATCTATATTTTCTCTTTGCCTAAAACCTTTGGCTACAAGGCGTGCCTTGTATTTATCAATAGTTCCATCGGGTTTTAGTTTCTTTTTTAAAATCCATTTACAACCTATTGGCTTACAACTAGGAGGCAAGTCTAATATATGCCAGGTCTTGTTAGATTCTAGGGAATCCATTTCATCATTTATAGTTTCTTGCCAATGATCTGCATCCAAAGATGACAAGGCTTCTTTGAGATTTGCAGGATCCTCCTCTAAATTATAGGCCATATATTCTGGTCCATAATCTTTAGCAACTTTGATTTTCTTACTCCTTCGAGTTTCCAATTCACCTTGTTTGTTGCTTTCAGCGCTTCTTGTCACGAGAGTATGACTTGGTTCGCTGACCCCACTATTTCTCGATTTTAAAGGGAATTTATTTTCATAGAAGTCAACATCATTTGACTCTATGATCACTTTCGCATTCAGGTCATAAAACCTATACGCTTTACTATTTACCACATACCCAATGAATACACATTCATAGGCTCTACTAGCGAGTTTAATTCGCTTGGGATCGGGGATTCTGACATACGCCAGACAGCCCCATGTTCGAAAATAAGACAAGTTTGGTTGTCTTTTCTTTATTATCTCATAAGGAGATGTTTTGCTTATAGATTTTGGAAGTCTATTTAAAACATAGCAAACAGTCAAAATAATTTCCCCCCACCAATGAGATGCAACACCAATGTTAAGCATAATAGCAACAACAAGTTTAGTCAGAGTCCTATTCTTTCTTTCAGCTTTACCATTCATTTCAGGTGAATAAGGTGATGTCGTTTCATGTATAATTCCCTAAGTTTGATAAAACTCATTAAATAAACTAGAATCATATTTTGTTCCTCTATTACTACGAAACCTCTTAATCTTTTTACTATATTGATTTTCTATTTCAGTTAAAAAGATCTTAAACATGTCAATCATATCACTTTTATTTTTCATTAGATATACAAAGATATAGTCAGAGCAATCGTCAATAAAAGTAATAAAATAACGTTTTCCATTTCGTGTTAATGTCCTATCAAGTTGACATATATCAGAGTGTATTAAATCTAAAGGTTCAGATTTTCTAACAACTGATTTATGTGAACTCTTAGTTATTTTAGCTTGACTGCAAAATTCACATTTTTCAAGTTCATTTAAAGATAACTTTGGAATTAAGCCTATTTACTTAAGTTTGCAATCACACGTTTGTTCACATGACAAAGTCTAGCATGCCAAATATTAAAATCACACAACATGTAAGCAGAAGGAGACATTTTATTCATTTCAACATTTAATTTAAACATGCCATCAGTAGCATACCCTTTCCCAACAAAAATACCATTTTTAGAAATGGTGTACAAATCTGCCCTTATAGCATGATTAAACCCAGCCTTATTAAGAAGATAACCAGAAACTAAATTTTTCCTTATTTCTGGAGTGTGCATGACATCCTTTAGAATTAAGGTCTTTCCGGAGGTGAATATTAATTCTACATCTCCTATACTAGCAACATTTGTGGTGTGGGAATCTCCCAACAAAGTTTTCTTATCTTCAGCAATAGTGTATGTTTTGAACATAGCACGGTTATAACAGACATGGCAGGAAGCGCCAGTGTCTATCCACCATCCTTCTGATCCACCAAGAATGTTGATTTTAGTTATCATAGCAATGAATTGCTCTTCTGTCAAGCTAGCCTGTTGACTAGGGTTTGGCTTGTTCCTACACTTGCGTGCCATATGCCCTTATTTCCCACAATTATAGGAGAGAAAGGGTGCATTTCTTGGAGGTGGTTGCTGCTGCTTTATAGTTGGGACCTTTGGGGGGTTCCCATTCTTGTTGTTGTTTCTGCTATTCTGAATCTTAAGTGTTTGCCGTTTGGCTTCGAAACTGCTCCAATGAATTTCTTCTTTTTGTTACTGGCAACAAAAAGAACTTCATCTTTCTAGTCTTGCTTACGGAATTCTTTCTCAATTCTGAGGCGGGTTATCAGACTTTCAAGAGAGAACTCTTTTGTTTTATGCTTGAGAGAATTTTTAAAATCTTTCCAAGCAGGGGGTAGTTTGTCAATAATAACAGCAATTTGAAACTGTTCATCGAGGGACATACCTTCAGAGACGATCTCATGAGCTATTTTCTGGATTTCATGGGATTGAGCTTCCACTGATCTGTCATCTGATATTTGAGGTAGCGGCTAACAACATAATTCTTGGCTCCAGCTTCCTCAGTATCATATTTCTTCTTTAGAGCATCCCAAACCTGTTTAGCAGTATCGCTGGAACTATAGTAATCATATATATCATCAACAAGTCCATTCAAAATATAATTCTTATATAAGTAATCATTATTATTCCATTGGGTTAATTCAGCAACTTTTTTATCCTTTTCTGATTGTTAACCTGTTTCTAGAATAACAGGAATGTCATATTTAGAACGTTGGCAACTTTTTTCGTTGTTAGAAAAAATAGCATCTTTTGTTGTCATCGTTTGAAGTGACATCCCTCAAACCGAAACGGTTTGTTGAAATCAGAAGCAGAAGAAGTTGTACCAATATGGCAGTATAATGGCTGCCACTCGTAATATGGTACTAAGACCACTCGAAAGAAAGAAAACGGAGAAGTAAGAATAGGGAGGGAGAATAAGAGAAAAGCATCAGAAGAATGGAGAGGTTTTGGTGTTATTTCCAACTGAGCAAAACCCTCTATTTATAGAAGAGATTTGCTACTGGATCTGAGGGATTTCGGGATCCATCACACCAGACTCACACTAAAAACGTGCCCATTATTCTAGGTTAGGTTGACTCCGAAATTTCCAGGGTATTGACCAAGTACGAGGCCACAAAACAAACGGGAAACTAGGTAGGGTTTTGACCAAAAACTAAAACGCGCGAAATACATGGAATGACTTACTGGATCAGAAATAAAGTGTTGACTCAGTGGAGGACCAATTAAGTAAAAACGTAAGCATTCCTTTTTTTTCAGAAAATAAAAATTAATTTTCTTTGTACTAAAAAATAATAATTCACTGCCCAAGCCCAGCCGAGACGGACGGACGGGCGGCGGCGCGCGCACGTATGTGGTGATTTATTTTGCATCCGTTCTCGCCCCTTCACAAAATTGGGGTACCCCTTGGGGCACACCCCAAGTATCATACCTCCACCTTATAAACACTACTAGAATGTGTAATCCCTTCTATGTGGGACTTCTATTTTTTCAATTCACAAACTAGCTCTATGTTCTTCATTTCCAACACATATTATGTCAGTTTCTATTCGAACTAAACTAAAACAAGTGTTTAGTCTATTTTGAATAATCTCAATCAAAGGTACAACTCAAAATGGGTATGATTAATCATAAGGAGATAAAACCAAATTCATACACAAAGATCATGGAGAAATGACAAATTGATAGAAAAAGATATAAAATAAAATCGCATTAAGAATCAAACATCAAGAGTCTAACAAAGTATCGTTAACTAATGGATTGATTTAGAAACTTAAGTTGCCATGGAATTCATAAAATGACAAAACTTTATAATAGCAATAAGATATGATGACAAGAATCTTTAAAATCCTATTTATTTTAGGTTAAATTATGTTGCTGAATAATTCTGACGAAGAGCCCAACCCACCAGATGCTAATAAGTCCACTAATAACTAATTACATAAGTTAAAAACTTGCAGTCATTCTGTCAGCTGCAAAATATCTCATTTATGACCATCAAGACGTCTGAACTAGGCTTCGACCTTAAAATAGCAGTTGTAGTTATGCTTCTTAGCTTTCCAATACCACCAATATCACTTAAATCAGATGAGTACAATCTAAGTTTTTGTTAGAATGTGGTCAAATCCGAAAATTATTTAATAATTTCACAAAAACCCAATTTTAACTCAAAGATACAAAAACATGGTAAAAATATATTCTTAGACCTATATCACATCTAAGAAACAAAGTACAATGCTATAAAGAGTGTATTAAAATTTATTGATCAAATTCTCCCACATTTAAACTTTTGCATTCTAAGCAAAACTCATTGTTAAGATAAAAAGAAAGCTTAAAAAAGACATAAACAAAAGTAAGCAATACGATTTCAATTAACTTCAAGAATGTCAAGTGGTGAGTGAAATACTCATTTCAAACTTCAAGTAACATGCCAATCATTGAAAAACAAATGAATCATAAGTGATAGAATCCTCATTGGAATTATCTCAAACTCTGAAGTGTATATGTTTTAAAATCTTAGACGATAAAAGAGTAATGATAAGAAGACAATTGTAAAATTATGAGAGGTGACTCAACAAAATACCATTGACTTTCATTTTGTCACTTCCTTTCTTTACACCTTCGTCACCATGGACAAACAAAGATAAATATTTTATTTTTTTATCTTGTTTTTTGAACTTGCCTAATTTCTAATAAAGCAACAATATTTAGATATTCTAACATAACCACATGTTGTGCCCCCTACACTTATTCAAAACATATTATAAAAATCATTCCAAAATAAATTTCCATTATCCCTTAAGATTGATTCAATTCATTTCTTTTTTCACTTTTAGACTTGTAATGAGCTATATAACAAAGAATGTGATAAATTGGCTTAACAAAGGGATAAATGTCGGGCAGACTTATGTGGCTAATAGTTTAATAAGACAAAAATATCAAGATGATTTCAATACAAGCATGTCAACAAGAGTCAAGTCAAGTTTTAGAGTAACCAACAATCATGAGAGAAATCACACCAAAATGAAAGAGAACGGAAAAATGTATTCCATCTATTATAAGGTTCAAAATTTCACCAAGGACCATGACTTATCATTAATGATGCACAATTTAGTGTTCAAATCCAACTTATTGTACTAAGATGCAATGAAGTAATTAATATCATGCCACAAAGAAAAATAGCACCTAGAATAGTGAAATCACTTACAACTTAAGCAAACCAAGAAATTCAATGAAAAAACATGCAAAAATGATCATATATTTTTTAAAAACAAAAGCAATACTAGCTAAAACAAAACAATTAAAAGCTAAATCACACATTGTCCTCAATGAAAGCAACAAATATAAAATAAGAGTAAGGAAAGAAAACTCTCTCATAGAACTATATTTGCTAGTTTTGGTGGAGGCCTTTCTGCACTACCAACACATGAAATAGGATCAATGAACAACAATATGGGATATAAAATGGTCATATATTCACACCATCTAAGATCAAGGGGTTAAGTCTCCTTTGCGGTTCCCTGTCCTGTGTTGCCACTTCCTCAAGTAGTATCCTATGCATATAATCATAAGCAACTTTTCACTTTTCTCTAAATATGCATATTTCAAGTGTTCTCTAAGTGGTTCCAAGGTGGGTGGCTTCTCAATGGAGGGGAGTACCTTGTCGTACACGGGTCAAAATAAATCAAAAACATAGAATATAGTAACAAGACAAGTAACATTGGTCGTCTTACAGGGATCTCAAATACAATGATAACCAAAATTAAGAACGTGCAACAAAAGAAATAAAGAGGGTTCAATTTGAAAAATAAATTGAGTAATTATAGATAATTATCAATTAATCAAGTAAAATAAGAGTTCAATCTATTTCAAATAATCTTAATTAAAGGTATAACTCAAAATTGGCACAATTAAGCATCAAAACATAAATTGAATT
This sequence comes from Cicer cuneatum, assembly GCA_037974295.1. Taxonomy (NCBI): domain Eukaryota; kingdom Viridiplantae; phylum Streptophyta; class Magnoliopsida; order Fabales; family Fabaceae; genus Cicer; species Cicer cuneatum. Next base: position 50,079,569 of record JBBPBO010001984.1, on the reverse strand, counting down.
CATACACAAAGATCATGGAGATATGAGAAAATGATAGAAAAATATATAAAAACGTAAAACAAAATTGCATTAAGAATCAACCTTGAGAGTCTAACAAAATATCAATAACTAATGGTTTGATTTAGAAATTTAAGCTGTCATGGAATTCAGAAAACATAAAAACAAGTAATAAGATATGATGATAAGACTCTCTAAAATCCTATTTATTCTAGGTTAAACTAGATTAGTAAATAATTCTGACCAAGAGTACATCCCAAGAGATGTTAATCTGCTCACTAATAACTAATTATCTGAGTTGAAAACCCGCAATCATTCTCCTTGCTGCACATTCGGGGTTTGAGCTGGTAAGCTCCTTGGGTTCTACTAACCGAATGAAGGGGAAAGGAAAAAATGATCCTTTATTTAAAAATGTTACCATTAAAGTATTTGGGTTTATGGTATCACAGAAGGCTGGTAATAGAAATGCCCTAATCAGGTTCCCAGTCATTGGATTGGTGCACATCCCTAGGGAACATAACACGAGTAAATATCTTTTCAACATTAGAAAACACTCGTTCAACAAGAAGTAAGAAGTCTATGATCCAAGAAATCCTCAACACCACTATTCAAGATTCTGTGGTTGGAATTAAAGAGTATGTGGGTGCATAGAGACACCAAATCAATAGATACATCTTGAATGGAGAATTGCCCAAAGATCCTACTAAAGTAGCTTTGGTTCAACATTAGAAGGCGAAAATGTTTTCTCCATCTTCAGCATGCCACTCTTCTCCATTGGGTGTTGCATGAAAGGCTGGATCGATCACCACATTTCTAGAAATACAACGAGGGCATGAAAAAAGAAACCCAGTGTCGACTAATCCACCAAATGATCATAGAAATAAAAGGTTGCGAAAAGTGCCAAAGAGCGGGCAAACAATGTTATCCAAAAAATAATCGACAACGAACTCTAGAATAGACGTTGATTAATGTTTGATACTTTTGAAAAATCATTTGAGTTGCATAGTGGAAAATTAAAGTTTTTATTATGATGAACTTGAGTATTAAGCGTATTGGATATTCATATTGATGCGTTTATGATATTTGAAACAAACAACATAAATCAAATAGAGACTTATACAAGAAAATAGAAAATTTGACTAAAATTGTTTTGAAAAAGATTTTGATATTTCAATCAAATTCTTAAAGAACTCAAAACAATATGAATCACAATTAATAGAAACGCTAAGATATTAGATTTTTCAATTTGAATCAAGCCTAAGGTGTTGAATTCAATGTTGAAAACATAAATTTATTCAACACTCAAAGTCAAGATAAGACTTTAATCAAAAGATTCTGATAACAATCTTTCTATCAATTTTGCACGAAAAGGAAAAATGCCACCAAACTCCAAATAAAATAAAAATCAAAGAACAATGTAAAAATATAGAAATTAAAGATTTAGAGAAATAGAGATTTACGTGGCAATTTATATAGATTCCTTTACTTTATCCTCACTCGTAGAGTAGATCTTATCCCCATTCAATGGAATGAGAGTTTTCTTCGTTCAATTATTGATTGTGAGTATTTACATAATCCTTTGGCTGATGTTTCAAAACCTTGCACATAAATCCTTCTTCCCAAACACTTTTCTACATAGAACCTAGGAACATCCTTCCAAATTTTGAATACACACATATCTTCAAGTTGCAGATCACACTTCACTTCTTGCATGATAGACACCTAAAAACCCTTTCTAGGAAACCACTAAAGATCATGTTCTTCAATGCTTCAATAAGAAATCCATTGATATCTCCTCGATGATTCATATTTAGAAAATACACTTCAAAATTCAATTGCACACCCGACTTGATAAAGATAAAGTTATCAATCTATAATATGATTTTGAATACTTGAGTATGAGGAATGAGTGAATGTATTTTTGTGTTTAGAAATGAATCAGAAACCTTTTATATGATGCATGACAAAGCTAGGTCAATAAAACACGATTTCTATGAGAAATAACCAATATACAACTGTTGTACCAACCTTAAAACTGTCAAATTTTAAGTATGCATGCTTGGTAATCTATACGCACATCACGTGTTTAAAAACCAAAATTTGATGTTTGATGTTGTGTAAGTTGATTCACACACCAAGTGGGTCGATTTATATCATTGGGACTTCAAAAAACAAGTTATTGAAGTTCATAAGTCGACTCATAAATTAGTAAGTCAATTTACAAAAATTTAAAAACACATAATTTTTTTAAAATGAGTTTCAAAGGATTCCAGTGCAATATGATCATGCTTCAAAGTTAATGCATGCTAAAGAAACATATAACAAAGTTTATGCATGATAAAAACTTATTTCTCATGAATTCTTTCTTTATCAAGTAATCTATGCAAGAGTTCAAGAATGAGGATCAACAAAGCATGCAAAAACATCATCATATAGTTTAAGCAAGTCGAAATCACTTAAAACATTATGTCTAAAACTAAAAATAACTAAGGAGACACCTTACAATTACAATCTCCCCATTTTTTATGATGGAAACACTTTGCAAAACTTGTGAGACTTTGTGTATGAATCTTCTCAAATTTGTTAAATGAAATTATGTAAGCCATTTGCTCTGTGAATTTGTGCCATTAATGTAAAAGTGTGAACAAACTTTAACCAAACCTTCTAAATAATTTTGTAATTTTTCTTTTTCCTGCTTTGACATTATCAAAAAGTAAAGAACAATTAAAAATCAGTAGTATCAAAAATTCTTGTGCAAAATTGTTAGCTCAAAATCATATTACCATACAATCCAAACTACGCAATAAATGAACTGCAATGTATAAAATCAAAGCATGCACACAACTAAGAATTGACATAAAATAAACTCCAAAACACTAATATAAAAGAAATATCATTCATAGTACAAGGATACAAACCAAGGTTTGTAGAAACATAAAGCCAACATGAAATAGATTCAAAGTAAGATAAATACAACAGAAATAATAAAATGTGTCTGGAAACAAATAGCATAAATATAAACTAGAACACATAATAAATATGCAAGATTCATGTCCTACTCAATGTATGACACATTCAAAACACCTAGTTCATTTCTTATTTTAAAACACTTTTCATTAGCCAAAGGCTTAGTAAAAATATCAAATAGTTGTTTTGATATGTCTACATGCTCATATATGTAAACTCCTCTTTCTGAATGATCTCTTAAAAAATGATGCCTTATGTCAATATGCTTAGTTCTATAATGCAGAATCAGATTCTTAGTAAGATTTATAACATTATTGTTATCGCTATTAATTGGAATGTGATCCATATTCACGCCATAGAGCAACACTAACTTACTTTTTACCATGCCATGAAATAAAACTATTTCCAAACAGATGACAAGTCCCATTTATTCTCTTCTTATCTAACTTGCAACCTGCAAAGTCAGAATCGAAATATCCCACTAAGGCTCCAACTCCCCATTTAGGTTACCAAAGACCTAACTAGGGTGTTCCTATAAGTGTTGCTTTAACCATAAAATTTTAGCGCAACAACTAGCTGCAGCCACATACTCAACTTCAATTGTAGATAGAGCAACACTAACTTGCTTCTTGCTATGCCATGAAATAAGACTATTTCCAAATAGATGACAAGTACCACTTGTACTCTTCCTATCTAACTTGCAACCTGCAAAGTCATAATCAAAATATCATATTAAGGCTCTAACACCCCTATTTGGGTTACTAAACACCCAACTGGGGTGTTCCAAAAAGTGTTGCTTTAACCTTAAAATTTGAGCACAACAACTAGCTACAACCACATACTCGACTTCAATTGTAGATAGAGCAACACTAACTTGCTTTTTACTATGCCATGAAATAAGAATATTTCCAAAAAGATAACAAATCCCACTTGTACTTTTCCTATCTAACTTGTATCTTGCAAAGTCATAATTGGAATATCCTACTAAGGCTCTGACACCCCATTTGGGTTACCAAAGACCTAACTAGGGTGTTCCTATATGTTTTGCTTTAACCATAAAGTTTTAGAACAACAACTAGCTGTAACCATATATTCAGTTTCAGTTGTAGGTAAAGCAACACTACCTTGATTTTTACTATGCCATGAAATAAGACTATTTCCAAATAAATGACAAGTGCTACTTGTACTCTTCCTATCTAATTTTACCTATTTAAAACCTTTAGCAATTAAAAACTTTCTTAGGCGCTCATACCAAGCTCTAAAAGCATGTTTGAGACCTTATAAGGCTTGTTTTAGTTTACAAACATGATTTGGGTAGTCAAATTTCTCAAAACCTAGGGGGGTTAAAAACATAGACTTCTTCTTCTATAAAACCATTTAAAAATGAACTCTTAACATTCATTTGATACATTTTGAAGTAAAAAATGCAAGCAAAATTTAAAAGTAGTGGTATAGCTCAAGCTGAGCTACCGGAGCATAAGTCTCCACAAAGTTAATTCCCTTAGCAACAAGCCATGCTTTATTATCAATCAATATTTCATTTTCATCAAGCTTGTTCCTAAATACCCAATTGGTTCCAATAACTTGATGATTATTTGGCTTAGGAATTAAGTCCCAAACTTGATTTCTTTCAAAATGGTTTAACTCTTCATGCATGGCCGTAAGCCAATGCTCATCAATTAATGCATCACCAATTGTTTTAGGCTCAATTTTATAAATAAAGGCGAAGAATTGACACAAATTGCATACCTTCGACCTTTTGCATACCCCTCATGAAATAGCAGCCAAGACATTACCGATGGGATGATTTTTATCAACCCACCATGTTGGTGGAAGAATTTCATCTTCTTCCTCATTTTCCATTTATGATCCCTTTATGATATGTCTCCTTTGTCATCATTCTTTATGATATGTCTCCTTTGTCATCATTCTTTATTATCAATCCTGATCCCTTTATGATATGTCTCCTTTGTCATCATTCTTTGGACTTTGTTCTTTATCATTTGCATTTTCCTTTTCCAGAGTTAATGTACCTACATCATTTGATAAAGAACATTTCCCTTCCTTTTGGGTGTTAAATTCTTCAAATGTAATATGCACATATTCTTCAATTAATAATGTATGTTTGTTGAAAACTCTATACGACTTGTTATTCAATGAGTAGCCTAGAAAAATGCTTTCATCGACTTTAGCATCAATCTTTCCAAGATTGTCTTTCCCATTATTTAAAACAGAGGACTTACATCCAAATGAGTGAAAATGAGAAACATTTGGTTTTTTCCTTTCAAAAGTTCATAAGGTGTTTGAAATGAAAACAATAGTAACAAGAAAAGGGATTTGAATTTTCACTATTTTAAAAATTGATATGCACTTAGTAAAATTGTTCTTAAGTTTATCACTTGGAAAGATAAGAAAAAAGTTGACTTCAGAACGTTTTAAAATTTTGAATAAATTGCATTTCGTAAATTTCACATTCATCCAAAGTTTCGAAATTCTTTTAAACTTTTCAAATAATTTGACTATCAAGTAGTAGGAAGTAAAAAAAAGGTAAAATTATCTTTTCATGTGCTTTAGAAGGGTGGGAGGTAAAGGTGACAGAATGAGAGGTAGATTTCTCTGCAAGCGGATCATCCAAGCCCAAATAGCATATAGCACAGAACTGGCTACACCCCTAAACTACTTCTTCTTCAATATTCCAAGGATAGCTTCCAACAATCCATTTCCAGGATCATCAATCTAAACCACATGTCATACGTGACTTGAATCCTTTTTCTTGCGCTATAAAACTCGACTTCAAGAGGCCTCAAATCCGAGTTCTCTCTCCATATTACCACACAACGAAGATTCCCATGGAGTCTCTTAAAACACTGTTGAGTCCCCAATTAGTTTGGTCAATGGCAGCATCCATATTGAGTTTGACAACATTAGGTGGCGACGGACCCCAAACGATGGGCTACGACAGGATTTGGGGAGAGCGATTTGAAAGGTATCTATGGAGGATGGAGATGCTCTTGATAATCACTATAAGAATAAACAGATATACTTAGGGCCATTCCTAGGGCTTTTCAGCCCTTGGAAAATAGGTAGGGCCTTTAAGCCCACACAATGTCTTTCTAAGTATTTTCCGAGGGTCAATGTCGTAGGAAAATATGGCCTTTTTGAGTTTGCGAGGGTCAAAGTCCTTGGTATTGTTCCATTAAAACATTGTTAAGGCTAAAGCCATCGGTAAAATTATGGGAAGATGTCATTTTTCTTTCAAAATTGGATATTTCCTAGGGCTATAGCCCTCACTATTTGTCAGGAAGCATTGTCGAGGGCTATAGCCCTCGCACATGTTCACTAATCTCACGCATAAAGCTTTCTCCTTTCCTCTCTTCTTTTCTCTTCTCTTTTCTTTTCTTCTACTTCCCCATCTCTATTCTTCTTCCTTTTCTTCTCTTCTTCATTTTCAAACTCTCTATTCTATTTTCATTCTCTCAATCTCTCTTTTCTCCATTTTGACCTCTCTTTACTAGTATGTAAATTAGTTTTGTTTTTGTATTGTTTTGTTATGTATTATGTATATTTTTAATTATATATTTATGTATTTTTTAATGTAGTTTGTGACTTATCATATTTGTGGGAATAATGTTATATGTCGAATGTGATTTGTATGTTATATTTCATAGTGTAAAATGTGTTTGATATGAAAATTAAAATTTTAGATGTTCAATTTTGAATAAAAAATATATAGAGTATTTATTGTGCAGTTTTATAAAAATAAAAAATATTTGTTGTCTTTATTGTGCATATTTTTTGAAATTTGAAAATATGTTAATATATTTATTGTGTATATTTTGAAATTTTTTTTAATTTGTATATTTGAATATAGGTAAATACTATTTTATATTTTAATGAAAATTTATTCAATTTTTATATAAATTTAAATTATTTTATTTAATTATATAAATCATTTATTATAAAAATTTATATATATATATATAATACATTTTTACCAAAATAAATTTAATATTTAAATTTAAGTTATACAATAAATGAATTTTTTTATTTTTTAATAAATTCAATTAAATTATTTGATTATATTAACATGAGTATAAAATAAAATAATTTAATTTTTTTACTAGTGGCATCATTCCCGAGAACGTATCTGACACGTAATATTTGTGAGGGTCATAGCCCTAGGAAAGACTTTGACACGTGAGATTTGTGAGGGTCATCTAGAAAATGTTCCGAGCCATGGAAATAGTTAGGGCTTGAGCCTTGGTAATGATTTTGTAGCATGACAATAACGAAGACCGTAGCCCTAGATATGTTGTGAGGGTCAGAGTCCTAAGTAATTTGCGAGGGCTTAGTCCCTAGGAATGGTTCCTTTTTAGTAAATAGACTCATGCATAGGTACTTGTCTATCCTAAAAAAACTTTTTGATTGGAGTCCTCCAAATACCATAGGAAACAGTAGCTATAGTGTTTAAAGCTTGGGAAGGACAGTCAAGAATAGCATACTCTAACCAATCTGAAAAAGTGTAAGAGTGAGCCTCAAATCTTATATTTAGAGGAGATCCAAGCCAGATTTGTTGTGCTCAAATGCAACCTTTGAACATGTGATCAATATCCTTTGTGACTTGCATGGTTCAATTTTGGCAGTTACAAATTAGTTATTTATGTTGTATTGCACTGTAATTACATTACTGAACAATGTCTCTTTAAATAATGACTTGTTCCTTTATTCAAAGTTGAACATTTTCATTCATTCTTCATCATTCATATATGGAAGAATCTTATCAAGATTAAACACTTGTTGATTCTTTTTATTGTGTGATTGAGTTTTGAAGAGAAAATCATCAAAAGTGAGACATCCTTTGTATGAAATGATTGTTCAATTGGTGAGTGATTTGGAATTAATTGGCCGCTCTATGTAAGGGCTAGAAAGAAGGATCTTTTCAGAGTTGTAGTTGGTGAGTATTCTAGATGTTTCTATCTTGCAAGTTTTAAAGGGATTTTTAAGAAATTTAGTTTTTAGGGTTTTGGAAATAAGGAACTGTTGTACAAGTCTTGTAAATAATTTTCGATTAATCTTGTAAACGTTTGTATAATAATAATAATAATAATAATAATAATAACAATAATAATAATAATAATAATAATAATAATATGTTTCTATCTTGCAAGTTTTAAAGGGATTTTCAACATTGTTCTTGAAGGGTTTTCAAAAAAATTAGTTTTTGAGGGTTTTAGAAAGAAGGAATATGTTGTACAAGTCTTGTAAACAATTTTTGACTAATCTTGTAAACATTTGTATAATAGTAATAATAATAATAATAATAATAATAATAATAATAATAATAATAATAATAATAATAATAATAAAAGAAGTAACTATCATTCGTTTAAATGATGTCTGTATGTATTCTAAATAGCAATGAGGAGTAGATCAATCAATTTAAATGTCGATATGATTTTTTCCTTTCCCTTGTCTCTTTAATTTTTAGATGTGCTTCTTCATATTGATTTTGATATTGGAGTTGGTAGGCGATTAAATTTGTTTTTTCTATTTTGATATAGATTCTTACATAAGTTGAGTTTTTTGTTAGTCTATTCATAATATTGAATGCAAATTTGTTTTAGAAAAAAGTCCATCATCATGAAATGTCTTTGAATTGATCTTTTCCATTTATTATATGTTTCTATCAAATAGTAGCATTCACTTTGGTTGTGATTAATTATATCCATTAGTTGATTGATTGAATCAATTGTGAACCAATTAACATCTGCTTATTTAGAGTGTCCAAACTATTAATAAATAATAATCGCTTTAAGTTTTTCTACGCGAAAGCTTCAATATAAATAGCTTTGGTCAATACCTTTTTTTAAAATATCCGCTGCTACAAAATCTCCAATAAAGTACGGATTTTATTCAATCCCTTCTAGAGTCTTCTAATACAAAATGTCTATAAATGACAAAATTAAAGTGTCTAGAATACTCATGTACCTTGATTTGTAACAGTAACGACGCTAAAGTTACTGTTTTAATCTATAATGAATTAAAGTTAATCTATCAATCTGAACAAAACAAACACCACAATAAGATGCAAAACCAAATAATGTCGCACTTAGATGACAAGCAAAACCACGTTGTGTACATACGATGAAACAATAAATAAAACATGACAAAAAAAACTAAATTTATGCAATATCACTTATTCAAATAAAAAGAGAAAAAAAATTAAAGAATTGATTCTAGGCCAAAAATGATTATAACAAAAAGAAACGTGTAAGGTTAGGTTTTTCTCAAGGAATCAACTAAAAAATAAAGATATTTTTCATAGATAAACGTACTATAGTAAGTTTTTAACGTATCATTTGATTTTTCATTTTTTATCCTTAATTTTTTAATTGAAAAAACAATTAATCGTAGAATGAATTTGCATTCAACTTTTTGTAAACATAGAATGCGTTTAAAATTAAACAAAAAATTCAATGGAAACTATGTTATAAGGTAAAAAAATACAAATGTTTTTAAAAAACAAAATCAGTTTTTAAAATTTTTAATGAGTTAATTACACGAGTTTTAGGTAAAATTTATATATTTAATATATTCAAATGTGCCGCTTGATATAAGTTAGCATTTGTTATGTTATAACTCTAAAACAGACTTTATAAAAATAAAATGAAACGAGTGATGAAAAGTGATACAATGATAAATCAGTACATGTATAGTTTATTATTTGGACACAACACTAAATAAATTTATTTGGACACAAACATAAAAATACAAATTAATTTATTATTTTAAAAAGATTAAATTCCTTTTTCAATTTCTTAACTTATATTCTAATTTCACTTTAGTCACTTAACTATTTTTCATTCTATTATGGCTTTTTAACTATACTTCTCTTAATTAAGTTGATCCTTTTCGTTAATTTATGTTAAAAAATGTTAAGTTTTTTCGTCTTTTTTATCTCACTTATCTTCAAACTCATAAAACCTAATGTTTTTTTATCTCATTCAATCTAAAAACCTAAAAAATTCGTCAAACTTATCATCTTCAAAATCATAAACTATCAAATTCATAACTTACAAATTCAAATCCATAACATTTCAAATTTAGAAAAATGAAAAATTCCTAAATCAACTCTTCTTCTTTAGAATTCCCATGTGAATCAACAAATATATTCTTAATTTTCTTTAAAGATTTTTTAAAAATAAAAATTAATAAATTTATCATCTTCATAATCCAAACTTAGAAATTCATCACCCTTTCAATCCAAAAAATAAATAAAAAATCATCAAACCCATAATCATCTATCTCAACCTCAATTTCAGAAAAAAAAAACTCATCAAACTTAAATCTTTCAAACCCAAAACAGGTAGAAATGACATCAAATCAATGCAAGGCATGAAATTCGAACACGACCTTAAAATAAAAAAAATTAGTAAACCAAGCACACACACATAAAAACAGATATAAAACACAATGTTATGTGCTAACTGCAACACACAAAGAAACACAAATCTACCTAAAGCAAACACCAATAAAAAAACTCAAATCCAAACAACTTGAATTCGTAAAATTGAAAGAAAATCCTAATATGACCTTAAAGCGATACAAATTGAGTAATTAAGCAACATATATGAAATTGGTGAAGAACAGCGAGTGTTATTGTTTAGAATCTCTTGTGAATTAACAAAAAATAGATTTTCCATTTTTATAAGTTTGAAATGTTATGAATTTGAGTTTGAGTTATGGATTTGATGAATTTTCTAGAGTTTTATATTGAAAAAGATCAAAGTTTATGAGTTTATGGATTTGACGATGAATGATATGAAGAAGATGACAAAAGTTAACATAAATATAATTAAGAGAATTAAAATAAAACCAAAAAATAAATTAAAAAACTAAAAAAATAATATTATTTAATTATTTTTGTAACCATATACTTTCTCTACATATCTAAAGGTAAAAGAACCAACACTTTTATTAATTATATTTCTATGTTTATCATTACACTCAAATAAATTTAGTTTATATTCACTTATGTAGTAAGTTAAATTTACGTAAATTACATAAGTTTACCTAACTAAAATAATAAGAAGAAAAACTAGTCTAACCCATAAAAGTGAATAACCGAATATTAAGATGGGAGTGAGTTGTACTTAATATATCAAAATCTTGAGCCTAAAAAACACATCAATCATCACTCTTACCTATTTTTATGCGGCTTTTATCTTCGTTTGAGGCGTACACGGTACACTTCAATTATTGAGTGTCACTTTTTTTGTCACACTTGGTGGATATACTATGCTTAGCCAATTCATGAATATTCTTCTACCTCAATCTACAAGATACTGAATTTTCAAGATATGACTTTGCTAAAACCAAACGCAAACAAATTTGGATTGGACACATTTGATCATGAGTTTATTAAGACATTATATTTAGGAAATCTTATGCTCATATCATACAAAATATAAGTAGAAATAAATTGATTAGAAAAAAATTTACTAAACAATTAAAAATTGCATCATTAGACAGCGTCGATCGAACATGAGTCAAAATTGCATCATTTCTCTTGAATCATTCAACAAGTGTCTCATGTTTGATAAGAATTTTTATGCTATTAATTAATCTAATTAATTAACCGATTTTTCGATGACTCATGATGTATGTTACATAATTTTTTATGACGACTCATGTATTAATTAATATCAAATGATTTAACTGGAAATTAACATTATCTCTTCAATATTAATTATTTGCATTTCCTGTATGAATTGGATTTTTAGGGGTTTGTTTTTTTAGGGATGTCAACAAAATTCACATATAGTACTCACTCGAATCTATCTCGTTTTGGGCATAAAAAATTCACTTTGATTAGGTGCGAGTACCATTTTTGGAAATTAAATCTTGGAGTAGAGACGAACTTGAAGGTGTTGATATCCAGCCCGCAACCGCCTCCAAAAAATCATTTTTAATATCTTTATACATGTATATATATTTAATATATTTAATGTTTTTCTTAAATATTAAAAATTATAATATCTTCTCTTAAAAAATATGATTTTTTATTTTATTATTGTATAATAATAATTATTTTATTATATTAATTATAATAAATATAAATTTTAAATTTATTATTTTATATATATGAATGGGTGCAGGACGGAGAAATCCGAACTCCGTTGCGAGCGGTGAGGCATACTAAAATTTCACACTCCATAAGAAACGACCGCGGATGCAAATTTTCCTTATTTAATCGAATGCAAATTTTTTCTAACTAATCGAATAGAGGGGTGGAGAAATAAACTCAGCCATGTCCCTCCCAGTTGCTATGCCTATTAAAAAAAAGTATTTTAATTCATAGAAAAAATAAATTTTTTTTTATTTCTGTTCATTATAAAATCTTCTGCTATATAATATTTCCATCTTTTAAAAGAAAATAAATCACGGTTCTTTCGGGTATTTTTTATAAAAATACTTTATGTATTTTTTAAATTCTTACATTTTAATAATTAGACTTGAAATTTTTTATTAGAATTAGAAAGTTTATTTCTTTACTATAAGTCTACATGTGTAATACACATATTAAATATGACTAAAATTAAAAATTTAAAACAATTTAATAGTTTAAATTTTATAAAAAAATAAAAATATGTATTTTTAACATAATTAAAAATAAAAAGCTTATAAAATGAACATTGATCTTATAAAATTACTTATTTTAATTTTTGAAATAATTCTTTATGAATTACGTTTGAACTAACGTTTGTTCCACGACATACATCATTAAGAATCTAAATTTTCAAAAATTGTTTCTGATGATAAATGAGTCTATTTTGGTTGAATCATTGTAAAAAAATGACTTAACCTCACTAGGGCGAGGCAAAGGGTCGGGTAGGGCGGGTTCGGGCCCAAAACACCAACCGGTCCAAACTGTTGAAAAATTCAAGCCTATTTTCGCCCAATAAAAGGAATGGGTTTTTCGGGTTGCGGGCACAACGAGTCACGGGTAACACGAGTGGTTACAATCGGGTTGAATCATTGTTTGACCCAATAACATGTTTATCAAAATAACTAACTTTTTTTTTTATTTCTCATAAAAGTAGTCTATTATCAATTCTAAAGTCACTTTTGAGCCATTTAAAGTCAAAATTTGTATTTATTTTTTCCTTTAAAATTGAGTTACTACATCCCATTTAAATTATATTCACAATTAGAAAAAAATAAATTACAAATTTTCACCCATGCTTTGTTTTTCAAGTGTAACAACTTACAACAACTTAGTTTTTCAACAACAACTCAGCCAAATTCTAGTTATTGATAAAGTCTAATATTAATACACATTTTCAAATTCAAACTATAGACAAAGTATAATATTAATACACACATCTTGAAAAATATTGATAGTTTCAATTGACTCTATGACAATGCAAATATCAATATATGTTTCCATTTTGTTCCCATTGTCAACCTACTAAATTAGAGCAAAAATTAGTATTCAATAATCATTGTAAAAATATGTTGTTGATGGGTGCTATAGGAAAAATAAATCAATACCTTGTTTGCAATCAACATTAAAAAATTCCAGACTTGATAATGTCAAATTTACTTTAGCTTAGTTTCATGAGTACCAGCTTAGTTTGAATAAAAAATAATGCAATCAACATGATTAGAACAACCATTTTGAATCAACAATGAAGTCAAACTAAGAAATCAAGTTGACATACCCATATATGTTCAAAATAATATAAATTGCTGCTACTAACTTAGCTAATGATAAATAAAGATTTAACACCAAACAATCTACAAGAATTCCAGCAACCTAGTGAACCAATATTCATACTCAGTACTTTTAATTTTATTAAAAATAAAACTCTAATAGTTCACAATTGACTTAAGATAAATGGTAACATACATGTGATAAAAAGCTTGTTCTTCTATGACTTGCAGCAAAATCAATCTTGGAATATCATACACTAGCTGTTGGGAAATAGAAAGGTAATTATATAAGAATAACAAATTAAACTTGTGTTCTTGCTTATAACAGAAATGCTAATATATGCTAACAGGTATCTATAACAGGCAGTTTAGATTGCTAACAGAGTAACGGTTGTAGTAGTGGTTACTAACAATTTTGGTTACTAACTTTGGTCCATACACAATTACACTAATCTGACTTAAATTGATAAAATCAAACGGGAAAATAAAACAATAATAAGATATAACAATAGCAACTTACTAGGCAGAACAACAGTTTATACCATTCCCAAAAAAACTCGTGTTGATATTGTCATAAAGCCAAGTCAGTATCTGATATATTTGTGTGACTTCAAAAAATTCAAAAACGTCCATATATGAAAAATTTGGCAGAATTAGTTAGTATTAACACAAGATTGACAAAATCATTTCAAATTAGTAACAATAAAAAGGAATATGATATACAAATAATTTTATTCAACCACAATTAGGTGGTTGTGATGATGAGCCACCTGCAGTAGTTGCATTTCCTACTGACATTCCTTGAAACTCTGAAATAATTAACAAAATAATAAACATTAGACTATATTATGAACATATAAATATATTAGGAAGTTCAAACAGTTAAAAGATACATAAATAATTTTACCTTTAATAATTTCTTCAGAAAGATCAACATCTTCACTAAGATTTAAGTCTTTGAAATAAGTGCGTGATGGTTTTAACCAATTTTGAGTGCAGATTAATTCTTCAACCATTTCTAGCTTTAAAGAGCTTCTAAAGGTCTCAATGACTCTCCCACCAGTGCTAAAATCACTTTCAAAAGCAATTGTAGATACCAGTGTGGCCAAAATATTTTTGGCTATAAGAGATAAGATTGGGTATTGAGTTGCATTATGTTTCCACCAAGCAAGAATATCAAACTTTTCACTCATCTTCACACACTTACTAGAATAGTATCCTTCAAGCTCATTTTGTTGGTCAACGGAGTCTTTCTCTTTCAAATGGTCTTCAAAATCTTGTGCTTTGGCCATATGTGAATTATGGGCAACAACAACAAAGGTTTCATCGTGGGAAGCATTGTCCACAACCATGGGAATTGGTTGTGGTGAATTATTTTTTTTCATGGACTTTTTTTATACCAATTGTACATTTTAGTTAAATCTTCTTTAATTAATGTGATCAATTCAGTAGCCACCTCTGATTTAGTTGCATACATATCTTGAAAGCACCACTCAACATATTTCAACTTATACCGTGGATTGAAAATTACCCCAAAATACAAACTTGTTAATTTTTGTAATACTACCCCAATACTTATCATACTTTGCTAACATATCCTCAACCAGACTTGCAAAAATGATGTTCAAATTCAAAGAGGCATTTTGCAGCTCACAATACATTGCAGACAATTGGTGAAAAACTGCATGTATACTTTCATGTTGTGAGGAGAAAAAACTCTAGTTGTCTAATAAAATAACTTCAAAAAAGTTGCAAATGTCGTAGTTGTATCCCAATCAGAACTTGTCGGGTGACCAGCTTCCCCAAAGAAATCCTTATAACTTGACTCCTCAACCTCAAGCTTCCAAAAGCTACTTGAAACTTCTCCACAACCTTAAGCATCAAGTAGGTTAAGTTCCAACGACTTGAAACATCAAGAGATAACAATTTTTTACAAGATATTCCAGCTAATTGAACACATTCCTTAAACTTGGCAGCTCTATGAGGTGAAGATTTTATAAATCTAACAACATTTCTAATGCTAGAGATTGCCAATTTTTTTTTCAAGCCATCAGTTACAACTAAATTCAGAATATGAGCAGCACACCTCCTGTGAAAGTGTTCCCCATCCCCCATCAAACCATCCATATTTTTATCTTTTTTTTTTCGTTCAAAAAAGCTACAAATACAACATTGGATAATGCATTATCAACGGTTATAGTTGACACATTCCAAATCCCCCAATCCTTTAAAACCTCTTCAATTTTCTTACCAACACCCCTATGATTTGGGATTGCTGTGAAACTAATGATCCTTTTTTGATAATTCCAATCACTATCAACAAAGTGTGCCGTAAGGGTCAAGTAGTTGAGGTTTTGGATTGAAGTCCAACAATCTGTTGTGAGAGCTACCCTATTGCAATCAGACTTAGAAAAAGCTTTCAACATTACTTTTTCCTCCAAAAACAATTCAAAACTATCCCTAGCTACAGTTCACCTAGATGGTATTGTAAATTGAGGTTGCAATGTTCTCAACATATATTTAAATCCTTCACCTTCCACAACTTTGAATGGTTGTTCATCCAAAACCACCAAAATAGACAATGCCCTACGACAAGCTTGAATGTTAAATTTACTACTTGTTGAAATAAAATCAGATCATTCTACAATAGGAAATGTAAGAATAGTTTGGGTGGGGTCATCAGATACAACAACAGGTTTTTTGGCACATTCGGTAAAGTGGTATTTGAGGTTGGAGGTGTTGTGAGTTCGAGAGTCACACAAGTATATTTTGTGGCAGTATTTACACGCGACATATTGTACCTCAACTTCACTAGAAGGAATTTTGTTAAAATGTTCCCAACAGTCTAGTGTGTAAATGTTCCCAACAACCTAGGACCACTTGCATTAGCTCTTATCTTCTTTTTAGTTTGATTGTTAGCCAATTCATGTCCAACAACTTCAGTTGTTGCTGAAGGTGCAAACACGAGAAGGGGGGTTGAATTGTGTTTGACTAACTTGAATACTTTTTCTGTTTTTGTAGTTTTAAAACAAAACTTGATGTATGAATAAAACAGAGTTAGCAGCGGATATAATGTAAAAATAAAAACACATAATTTTATACTGGTTCATCGTTAACGAGGCTACATCCAGTCCCTTCACCTTGAAGGATTTCACTAATTCAAACCTTGAATTACAACAGTTCCACTGACCCTCCAAGTCAGTCTTCTCAAACAGTCTAACAATCCTAGACTTTTGAGGAATACAGCACCTTGACTTTCTAAGTCAAGTCTTCTCCTACCAATCTGACAACCCCAGATTGTAGAAGGAATTACAATGCCTTAAATCTAATTGCCAAGTAATCTGCTACCCCTTCTGACTCCCTCAGATTGTAGACTCTACTTCAACAACTTAGATCTAACACAAGGGAATGAAAATAACACGAGTGCTTGCTTCTGGAAAGCTGGAACTCACAATTAACCTCACTGAAAACTTGAGTGTTTTCTTTTGGAAGTGTATGACTCTTTTGTGATTTTCGATGCTAAGTCTTCTGCCTTAAGCCTCCTTTTATAGATGCAGATTAGAGCATCTTTCAAGCTTAATTTCGAGCTGTATCTTGCTGGATTCTCTTGCAAAAATATATTGACCAATCAGGCTTCACTTAAATAAAAAACATATCTTTTTATGCTCCAGACTGCCTTTCAAAAATAACTTTGACCAATTCTGACTTTAATTAATTCTGGAACAAATCTTTCTTCCCACCAATAGCTTCTGAATTCCACAAGTCTTCAATTTATTTTTGTAACAAATCCTTTTTAATACTTTGATCAAATTTTAATCAAATCTCCATCGATTATCATCATGATTAAATCTGAACCCTTTGATCTTCTGCTCTCGTTCACATCTGGACCATACTAAGTGATCTGCTGTGATCCTCTGATTTCGGCCAACCCTAGACCACACTTTCTGATCTTCTGATCTCAGCCAACCTAGACTAGCAAACTGATCTGCTGTGATCCTCTGATCTCGGCCAATGCTGGACCATACATTCTGACCTTCTGATTTCGGCCAACACTGGGCCATGGTCTGATCTTCTGATCTCGACCAACACTGGGCCATATTCTTAAATCTGGACCATTTATCTGAACCTTTTCCCTCTGATCTGGACCAATTCTGAACTGGGTCTGGATTGAACTGAAATTAAATCTGGACAAATGATATTTCAGTTTGGACATGTTACCTTCTAATTTGGATCTGGTCTGGACATCATTTCTTCTGGTCTGGACTTAGTTTCATAGCCTGAGCCATGCTATCTTCTGGTCTGGGTCAAATCTGGATTGAATCTCTTGTTCTGGACCCAGTAATTTATCCTCTGATTAAGTCTGGATCAAGTCTGGGCTGTTTATCATTTCACTGCCAGGCCATCTTCTGGTCAGAATAACTTCTGGACTAAGTCTGACTTATGATTCCTTCTGGTTTGAATCAAGTCTCCCTCTAGCAGGCTTCCTTCTAGTCTGGTCCAGGTCTCCTTCTGACTTTGCTTCCTTCTGATCTGGGCCAGCAAAGATATCCTCTGGTAATTCGAGGATGCATCCTCTGGTACCTTCTGGATGCATTATTTGGTGTCTTCATCTTCTGCCTCTGCAAACTTCATCTTCTGGTGGTATTTAATGTAATAATTCAAGGTACAAAATAAGATTACATGGAGTGCTTTTGTAAACATCAAAATCCTAAGTACTTAGAACCAACTTGGTTCCAACAATCTCCCCCTTTTTGATGATAACAAAACCTTAACTTATTTTGCTAGCTTGTGACTCGAAGTACTTGAAATACTCCCCCTCAGACTAATCTCTCCCCCTAAGTCTGATACTGACTTTTTCTTCTTCTTGATCACTCTTTCTTTCTTCTCTTCTCCTCTCCTTTTCAACTCCTTCTCTATTTATCTCTTTCTGATTTATTTTTCTCTCTCCCTGTTTCTTCTCCTTTTCAACTCCTTCTCTTTTCACTCTTTCTTTTTCTCTTTTTATTTTTCTCTCTCCCCGTTTCTTCTCCTTTTCAACTCCTTGTTTTTTCATGTCTTTCTTTTTCGCTCCTCCTTTCTTTTTATCTCTCATTTTCTACTTATTTCTCCTTTTTCTCTCTCTCCCTCTTTTTGTCATCAGCCAAAAAGAGGTCCTACTATATTTTGTATTTTTGTTTTTTTTACAATGTACATAAGTTAAAGACAAAAAATAAAAGACATAAAATTAAAATTACAAGAAATTTAAAAACTCCTAAGAAGACTACTTGAGCTAGTCAGATATGGAGACAATGTTGAGATGTTTCTTGATGAACTCGAACCTGTCTTCAAGTAATGCTTTGGTGAAGATGTCAGCCCATTGATGATCAGTGTCCACAAACCAGATGCTTAAGGTTGGTGGTTCCTTTAAGGTATCTCAGAATTCGTTTGACAGCAGTTAAATGGGATTCCCTAAGGTCAGCTTGAAAACGGGCACAGACACAAACACTAAACAAGATGTCAGGTCTAGAAGCAGTTAAATAAAGAAGGGATCCAATCATACCTGTGTATGTTTTCTGGTCTACCTTTTGGCTGGTTTCATCTTTCTCAAGTGAGCAGGTTGGGTGCATGGGGGTGGCCATAGGCTTACATTCACTCATTTTGAACTTTCTAAGAAGTTCTTTAGTGTATTTAGATTGGTGGATGAGTATACCTGATTTACCTTGATGAATCTGAATTCCAAGGAAGAACTTAAGTTTTCCCATCATGCTCATTTGGAACTCTTTCTGCATTAGGTCAGAAAACTCTTTGCACAAAGTGCCATTAGTCGATCCAAATATGATATCATCAACATAAACTTGAATAATTAAAATATCATTTTTAATGAATTTCCTAAATAGAGTATTATCAATCTGGTCTCTATCAAATTCATTCTTAAGCAGAAAAGTACTAAGTCTGTCATACCATGCCCTTGGTGCTTGTTTTAAACCATATAAAGATTTTTTAAGTTTAAAAACATGGTCTGGAAAATAAGAATTTTCAAATCCAGGGGACTGTTTGACATAGACTTCCTCACTTATATAGCCATTTAAGAATGTACTTTTAACATCCATTTGATACAGAATTATATCGTGATTAGCAGCAAATGATAAAAGAATTCTAATTGCTTCCAACCTGGCCACTGGAGCAAATGTCTCAGTGTAATCGATACCTTCCTGTTGACTTTATCCTTGAGCTACAAGTCTAACTTTGTTCCTTACTACTTCACCTTTTTCATTGAGTTTATTCCAGAACACCCACTTGGTTCCAATAATGTTTTTGTTTGGTCTGGATACCAGATCCCAAACATCATTCCTTTGGAATTCATTCAGCTCTTCTTGCATTGCAAGTATCCATCCTTCCTATGCCAAAGCTTCATCAACATTGGTTGGTCTACATCAAGTTCTGGTTCTGGAAGATCTGCAACAGCTTCTGATTCCGGTAGATATGTAACAGCTTCTGATTCTGGTAAATATCCAGATTTCTCTTCTAACTTATCTTGGCTGTTTCTGACTTGATCAGATTTATCTTTTGAAGATTTGTCATGTGTTGCTGACTTGCTTGTATCCTCTACCTTTCCAGGTAGTTCTGTTTCTTCTGCTTCTGCTCCCTTTGGTTCTGGTGAACCTGCATTATCTTTATCTTGTTTTGATTTGTCAAGCTCAAGCAATTTGTCATATAACATAATATAGATCAAATAATTTAAAAATGAACTCAATACAACCAAACCATTAATTCTGCTTCTGGTGGTTTCTGCTTGTTTTTGAAACCACTAGAATGCTATTTCTGTTGAAGTGTTCAATTCGTGTGAATCACCTGGTTCCTCTGACAGTTTGAAAACCTGTAGAATACTTAGCTGCTTTGATTTTTAAGATCAAGCTTCTTGTTATCACAGTAACCATAAATATCAAACAATAATAGTATTTACAGCAAGATGTAACCTTTATGTCAACAGTTTCAGTTTTACTCTGAAAATCCTCTTGCTTCTGATTTTCAGACTCCGAATCTGTATGTTATGTGATTACATGGTTTGGATTAGGGGATTTGAATTCTTTTCCAGGTTTGTAGTCTTGATGAATCTCACTGGAGTGTTTGAAGAACTTTCCTAATTCTGATTACTCTCTTTCTACTTTGGCTGATACACCATGTTCCTCTGGTGATTCTGGAACTTATGGTGATTCTGATAACCTTGATGATTCTGGTGATTTGGATGAATCTGGTGATTATGATGATTCTGATAATTCTTGTTCTGGTTCTGGTTCCAGTGTTGGTTCTGGTTCCAGTTCTTGTGTTTATGATATTGGTTCCAGTACTGGTTCTGGTTCCAGTGTTGGTTCTGATTCCAGTGTTGGTTCTGATTCGTGTGATGTGTGTGATTTCTTTGATATTTCTTGTTCCTCCTATGCTTCTGGTTCTGGTTCTAATAGGTATTGTGTTGACCAGTTCTTCTTCTACCAGAGTCAATTGGCTTTTGTTTCGTAGATGTTGGAACATAAATCTTCTTCTGCTTGTGCATTGCCAACATCCATTGTCTAGGAACCATTGTTGGTGTCTCCTTCTAGTTTCTTAGAATATCTGCAACATAGACAATTTGATCTTTTGGTACCCAGAACTGATTGGGTCCAGGTTTGTTAGTCTTAAGAGCTTTCTGATCTTGTTCAGATTTTACCATTGGACAAGATAATTCAGAGTGACCTTTCTTAGAACAAACAATACATAAAACATCAGAATGAACAGTTTTAGTTTTAGCAATAGTTTCTGTAGAACCAAGACTTCTCTTTCCAATGTTACTGTTTCCATAAATCATATATGCATATTTACTTCTTTCCATCCCATTAGAAATAAAGTTTTGAAATAAATTGCTCATGGATATCATATTCACAAACATTTTTGGAAGTGGAAAAAATGTCACTTTTGAGAGTTTGGTTTTTAGATTTGAGTCTTGCAACTTCAGTTTTAAAATCCTTGTTTTCAGTTACATACTCAGAATTTTGATTCTTTAAAACTTGGACTTCTTTGGTCAGATTTTTCTTATCTCCCCTAAGAGTTTTCAGTTTTAAAGACATCATATTGTTTGCATTTAAAAAATCTTTTACAGCCTCAATTAATCCAGATTTATTGAGATCAGAAAATACCTCACTGTCTTCATCTTCTGAATCTGTTCCAGAGCCTGAGCTGTATCCAGAGCTTGAGTTGGTATGAGCCATCAGAGCCAGAATTGCTTCCTCTGATGTGCTTCCAGACTTTCTTGAATGACTGCTTCGATCATTCTTCCTTCTGCCTGCTTTCCTTCCTGAAATCGTGCCTTTATGAATTCCAGAGGCAGACTTGATGTGTGCCATCTTTGCTGTTTCTGCCTCTTCTTCCTCTGATTCTGATGCATCCTAGGCTGCCATCAGACCCTTCTTTCTGAATCTGGAACTCTTCTTGTGTTGTTTGTCTTTTTCCAGATTTGGACATTCTGACTTGATATGTCCAGGTTCATTGTATCCATAACAAACGATACTCTTCTTGTCAGATTCTTCCTTTCCTTTGCTGTTATGATTCTTCCTGGAGCCTCTCCTCTTTCTGTTTTCGCAGATCTTAACCATCTGTTTGGTTAAGTAAACAATATCATCCCAGTCACTGTCGCTATCCTCTGATTCTGGTGCTACCTTTGCAGCTTTCTTCTGTTTTGACTTCAGGGCCAGATTCTTCTTCTTCTTTGGTTCATATGCTTCAAGTTCTATTT
Organism: Cicer cuneatum; assembly: GCA_037974295.1. Lineage (NCBI taxonomy): Eukaryota > Viridiplantae > Streptophyta > Magnoliopsida > Fabales > Fabaceae > Cicer > Cicer cuneatum. The sequence continues at coordinate 50,057,143 of JBBPBO010001984.1, read as the reverse complement.
CATGAGACTTGAGTGAGCTGATCAGATCTTCAAGTCTTAAGTTATTCAGATCACTGGCTTGCTGAACTGCAGTAACCATTGGTCTCCACTTGGTTGCTAAACTTCTTAGACTCTTCTTGACATGATCTGCTGTTGTGTAGCTTTTCTTCAACACCTTCAGTCCAGATATCAGAGTCTGGAATCTACAGAACATTCCATCGATGTCTTCATCATCTTCCATCTTGAACATCTCATACTGTTTGACCAGTATATTAGCCTTTGCTTCTTGAACCTTCTGGCATCCTTCATAGGTCAGAACCAAACAGTCAAAAATGCTCTTTGCTGTTTATTTATCTATGCATCTGTCAAATTCCTTGAATGTGATGGCACTGATCATGATGTTTCTGGACTTGTGATGCAGTTTGTATAATCTGCTATGGTCTGATTTCATATCTTCCATGTCCAGTTCTTTAGTTGGATCTCCTGGAACAGTAGGTGCAGTGTATCCTTTGACTACCAGCTTCCATAATTCAGGATCTTGAGATATGATGAAACTCTCCTTCTGTCCTTCCAATACTCAAACCTTTCTCCATCAAACAGTGGTGTTCTGTTGATGTTGCCTCCCAATTCTTCTGACATGTTGAATCCTTGGACCTTTCCTCAAACACTGTTAAGTGCTCAGCCTTGAGACCGAGCTCTGATGCCAATTGAAGGTGCAAACACAAGAAGGGGGGTTGAATTATGTTTGACTAACTTGAATACTTTTTCTGTTTTTGCAGTTTTAAAACAAAACTTGATGAATGAATAAAACAAAGTTAGCAGCGGATATAAAGTAAAAATAAAAACACAGAATTTTATACTGGTTCACCGTTAACGAGGCTACGTCCAGTCCCTTCACCTTGAAGGATTTCAATAATACAAACCTTGAATTACAAGAGTTCCACTGACCCTCCAAGTCAGTCTTCTCAAACAGTCTAACAATCCTAGATTCTTGAGGAATACAACACCTTGACTTTCTAAGTCAAGTCTTCTCCTACCAATCTGACAACCCCAGATTGTAGAAGGAATTACAAAGCCTTCAATCTAAATACCGGAATAGGAATGGGACAACATTTCCATGGATTTCATAACAGGACTGCCCAAGACAAGGAAAAAGAATGATTCTATTTGGGTAATAGTGGATCGATTGACGAAGTCAGCACATTTCCTACCGGTAAGGACCACTTATAAAGTAGATAAGCTCACAGAGATCTACATCGTTGAGATTGTGAGGTTACATGGAGTGCCATCGAGTATAGTATCGGACCGTGACCCAAAGTTCACATCTCATTTTTGGGGAGCACTGCATGATGCTTTAGGAACGAAACTGAAATTGAGTTCAGCCTACCATCCACAAACAGACGGACAGACTGAGAGAACAAATCAGTCCTTGGAAGATCTATTAAGAGCATGTGTGTTGGATGACAGAGGAAACTGGGATGAGGTGCTGCCATTGATTGAGTTCACTTACAACAATAGCTTTCACGCAAGTATTGGAATGACACCCTATGAGGCTTTGTATGGACGCAAGTGTCAGAAGCCTTTATGCTGGTATAAGGACGGAGAGAGCATGATTGTTGGACCTGAGATGGTAGAACAGACTACAGAGAAAATCAAGAGGATACAAGAGAAAATGAAGGCTTCGCAAGATCGTCAGAAGAGTTATGCGGAAAAGCGTCGCAGACCTTTGGAATTTGAGCAGGATGATGATGTATTTCTAAGGGTCACGCCTACAACTGGTGTTGGCAGAGCTATTAAGTCAAGAAAGTTGACTCCGAAATTTATTGGATCATATCAGATTACTGCGCGTATTGGACCATTGGCCTATCGGATTGCTTTACCTCCAATACTATCCAATATTCATGACGTATTTCATGTGTCGCAATTAAGGAAATACATTGCAGACCCGTCACATGTGATCGAGCCAGATACGATTCAGCTGAGGGACAACCTGTCTTTTGAAGTATTGCCTGTAAGGATTGAAGACATGAAGATTAAACAGTTGAGGAATAAGGAAGTCCCACTAGTCAAAGTGATTTGGAATCCGACTACTGGAGACCCGACTTGGGAACTGGAGAGTAAGATGAGGGAACAATATCCTCAGTTGTTTACTGATATGTAGTTTCGAGGACGAAACTAATTTAAGGGGGGAGTAATGTAAGACCCTTAATTTTTAATTAAAATTATGGATTTAATTTTAATTGTATTTTTGGGGATATTTGTAAAATATTTAATATATGTATGTTTGAGTGAATATATATATATATAAATATTTATTTTGGAGGATGAATTAAATTAATCGGGCATTTAATTGAGGATTAGTGGCTAATTGCAAGACAATTAAGTGTTGAAGGATCCAGCATTATTTTAACATTATTTTTGGGTGAGGTGGCACCACAAAAGCCTATAAATAGGAGTGAGAAGGATGGTGAACACCATCCCTCCTTCCTCACTGCCCATACTGCATGTAACAGTACCCCATTTTCCCTCCCATTCTGTCTCTGTTTTCTGTCCCAGCTCACGAGTTCAAAGTGAAAAAGAGGGAGTTCCTCAAAAACACCATTACTTGAAAATCCAAGCATCAAACCAGAAAACCCCCAGTACTAAAGTTAATCCCCACATCATTACGGAGCTAGAGAACTCAGTTTTGTAGTAGCAAACGATGGCGGGAGTTTCGCCGTTTTTGACGCATACACTTTAGCATAAGCAGAACACGCAACAAGGGTAAGGGCACCTTCCACTTTCTAGTTGCATTAGGGCTGTAAGTGCATAACTTTCATGGCATTACTAGTGTTTTCATTACTGTTTTGAAACTGGTTTGCCTGATGCTTGAAAGAAATGAAAAATGCATTTTTTTGACGTTTTAAAAGCTCTGTGATGATTGCTGTTTGGGCTGAATGCACTAAAAGTTGTTTTGTTTATTTGGGAAAGTGGAAAATTTCTTGAATGTTATTTCAAACATGATTTAAAAATGCATGTTCATAAAACTGTTTTGAAAATGGTTTTGAAATGCAAAAATGCATTATGTTTATGTTTTGCTGCTCTGTGATGCTGCATGTTATTCTGATGTGTTGTGAAAGCTGAAATGCTTGCATATTATTCTGATGTGTTGCGAAAGCTGAAATGCTTGCATGTTATTCTAATGTGTTGTGAAAGCTGAAATGCTTGCATGTTATTCTGATGTGTTGTGAAAGCTGAAATGCTTGCATGTTATTCTGATGGTTTGAAAGTCTGGATGATTTGTTGTTGATGTTCCTGATTCTGTTTCTGTTTTGAGTGATTCTGATGATGTTGATGACTTAAAAAGAAAAGGGATTTTTAATGAGGAAATTATTGTCTGGAAAAAAGTGCTGAATCTGTTTTAATGTTGGTTGTTTGTTTTTAAAAGAAAACAGTTTGAAAAGGGTTGAAATCTCAGGAAAATTTCACTGGTTTTCGAAGGTGTATTCGAATACAACAGGTGTGTATTCGACTACAACCTGTCAAGTTTCTGTTTTACTTAAGTTTTCAAACTTGTATTCGAATATAGAGGAAGGATTTTTGCTTCTGACTTAGCATCTGTATTCGACTACGACCCTGTCGTATTCGAATACAGAGGTGGGATTTTAACACTGTATTCGCATCTGTATTCGACTACCGGCATGCTGTATTCGAATACAAAATGTAGATTTTCACTAGTTTCAGCTTCTGTATTTGAATACAATGGGTCTGTATTCGAATACAGATTCGTGTTTTTCCAGAAGCTCAGTTTTTAGCTTCTGTATTCGAATACAAGGAAGCTGTATTCGAATACAGATTCGTGTTTTTCCAGAAAATCAAGTTTTAAACACTGTGATATACATTTTAAAGTATTGAGAAACCTTGAGAAGGGTTAAAGTGATTTTAAATGGAGTTCTTGAAATATTTTGAAGAGGAAAGGATGAAGTATTGAAAACCTTTAATGATCTGGGAGAAAATGTTGAATTTTTCAAGGTTTTGTCTTATGTATTCGACTACAGGCATGTTGTATTCGAATACAGAATGTTAAAATTGCAGTTTCATGCTTCTGTATTCAAATACAAGGGGTCTGTATTCGAATACAGATTCAAGTTTTCAGAAATTCCAAGTTTTTAAGAGTGTTTTGTAAACCTTGAGTGTTTGGGGGATATTGGGAATGTTGTGGTGAAGTAAAATGGAACTGTTGGTGATATTTTGAAGTGGTGGTGAATGAAGTTTTTAAGACTTTACTGAAGTTTTTAAGACTTTACTGATATAATTCTGCACTGTTTTTGGCTTCTGTATTCGAATACAGAGAAGCTGTATTCGAATACAGATTCGTAAAATTCCAGAAAATCCCAGTTTTAAACACTGTAATTGAATTTTAAGAGTCTGGGAAAACATTTCAAAGTATTAATGATTACTTGACTGTTTAATCATGATTGTGATGATGATAATTCTGACTGTGCTGAGATATTTCAAACATGATGAAAAGCATGAATTTTCTGATTTTGCATACTGTTTCTAGAAAAGTGAAACACTGCATATTCATGCATTGCATAGTCAAGTGGTACATGCGATGGGCCACAAAGTAATGCGCAACCACGTGCTGATCTGTTGAGCGATTGCACGAGTGCTGGTTTGTTGAGCGACTGCACTAAGTACTGATCTGTTGAGCGATTGTACTTTGGTATATAGGTGCTGGTCTGTTGAGCGACTGCACTGGTACTGGACTGTTGAGTGTCTGTACCCTGAAATGCGCAACCACGTGCTGATCTATTGAGCGACTGCACGAGTGCTGGTCTGTTGAGCGACTGCACGAGTGCTGGTCTGTTGAGCGACTGCACTAGGTGCTGATCTGTTGAGCGATTGCACCTTGGTCTTGAAGGCCGTTAAAGTCAAACATATTGTGCTGGTCTGTTGAGCGACTGCACCTTGGTGATTCCAAGAAAATTGTATACATGAGCATATACATATTGCATTGAGGGATTGACCGGTGGGTCACGTTTGATTATATGATGAATGAGTGGAAATTGAATGTGTGTGAGTACTGTTCAGAATCTGAATTTCTGATTTAATGATTGTGATTTGCTGAGGTGTTGTTTGTACTTACCACTTATTTCATAACAATTGGCTGCTGTTTCTGAAAAGGCATATGTGTCATTAAATTTCAAATGAGCATTATTATTTTCCTCATTGTCATATGTTATACCAGGGATATATTGTTGCTGTGAAATATATGCTATGTGATTATTTGTTAATTTCGGTCAGTGACCCTTGCTATTATATTGTGGAAATTGGGCTTTGCCTTCAGATGCCCCCCAAACCCATGCCACCCGTGGGAACCCGAACGACGGAAACTTCGTTAGACTTCCTTGATCGTTATTTGCGCACTGCTTGGGTATTCGACCCCATCTCAAGCAGAGCGACTTACACGGGATGGTTGGAGAGGACGAGTAGGACAAATGGCGTAGCGGATTTCGTGGAGCGTGCACATACGAGTATAGATTTTCCCGTGCCTTCCCGTCTGGTATTGGAGGCACACGGAATTTTCGACAATGCTGAGGAGTCCGCTAGAGGGGTTGAGACAGAGGCCACCGTAGGTGTGGTGACTCCCAACCCGGTGGTTGGAGAAGATGTACATGAGTCTGAGGCAGAAGGGAAGAATGATGAGCCGAAGCTAGTAGCAGCTGAGATTCCGGGTCCGTCCAGGATCTCCGATGATTGTTATGAGATTCCAGCGCCGCCGAAGCGACCAAGACTTTGTATTGATATGACTTCTGAGGAGGCCGACCCCTCTCTGTATGATGAGGAGGAGGAGGAGGTCACGTCGAGGCGAGCGGCAGATTTGGAGGAGACTTGCTTGGGATGCGGAGGAAATCCGTGCTACTGTAGCTTTAGCGCATGATCAGTTAGACTTGATGTATAGGATTTAGCGCATGATCAGTTAGACTTGAAAAACAATTGTTGTACTACTTATTCCGCACTCTGATATTGACTTTTGGGGATGTTATGACATTATTATCTTTCAAAAATGTCTTATTGTTTATTATTAAATTTCTAGAATTAAGTATTTATTATGATTACGATGAATTTATTTTGTTACGTTCATCGATTAATCCACGGCGTACTATTTTACGAAAAACTTTATTTTTAAATCTGGAAAATCATTTTATTATTGAAAAAAAAATGCACCCGCGCTGTGTTTTAAACTCGGGGTGTTACAGATCAAGTCTGGGCTGTTTATCATTTCACTGCCAGGCCATCTTCTGGTCAGAATAACTTATGGACTAAGGTTGACTTATGATTCCTTCTGGTCTGAATCAAGTCTCCCTCTGGCAGTCTTTCTTCTAGTCTGGTCCAGGTCTCCTTCTGACTTTGCTTCCTTCTGATTTGGGCCAGGAAAGATATCCTCTGATAATTCCAGGATGCATCATCTGGTACCTTCTGGATGCATTATCTGGTGTCTTCATCTTCTGGCTCTGCAAACTTCATCTTCTGGTGGTATTTAATGTAATAATTCAAGGTACAAAATAAGATTACATGGAGTGCTTTTGTAAACATCAAAATCCTAAGTACTTAGAACCAACTTGGTTCCAACAGTTGCTGCTGCACCAGCTTCATTAGTGTTGATATTTAGAGGTGGTGAATTTTGACTAGGTTCGTTCATCACTGAAATCTTGAAGGAGCCTTAATAATCAAATACCAACCACATTGAGTTATTTATTTTAAGTTTATTGACTTTTAAAGTGTTGTAATAAATTTTTAAGGGAATGTATTAATATTTTAAGTGGATTTAATTTAACATTCAAGGATTATATTACTCTATTATTAAGTGGCTGTAATTAAACATTTAAGAGATAAATATTTATGGGACTTTAATTTAACATATGAGGGAGTTGAATTCTTATGTAAGTGGCTGTAATTCAACAGTCTAGTGTATTTCACACACACTAGACTTATTCAACTCATATAGGGTAACTATAATACAGTGTCTAGTGTGTAACTAGCACACTGTACTCATTACACAATAGTAAAATAATATTGAAAAAAAGATCCATTAAGAAAAAGAAAAAACATATAATAAACAAAAGCATATATTGGAGAAACATGCATCTACAAAAACTTAAGCATGCATATAACACATTTAAAATTTTAAAAGTATGTATAAGAAAAAAAAATTAACATACATTACAAGTTATAGATAAAGAATCCAAATAAATTTAAAAGGGTGTATAAGAAAAAAAATTACACATACATTAGAAAAGTTGAAGCATTACAAATAAATAGAAGCATGCATTAAGAAAAACTGAAGCAGTAGTTACATTTAGCAAAAAAAGAAGCACTAGTTACATTTAGAAAAAAGAAGCATACTTTTAACATACACTTGAATTAAACAACCAGAAACTTGAAAAGAGAAGCATACAAGTTGAAATGAAAGCATACACTTAAATTAAAGAACCAGAAAGAAGCATAAAACTTTGAAAGATTTATAAACATGAAATAGAAACATAAAAATGATATATTATCCAAAAATATATTTACAAAAAATGAGCATGCATTAAGAAAAACTGAAGAAAACATGATAGCATTAAAGAGATGCATAAAAAGGATATATAATCATCAAATTGAAGAAAAAAATAGAAGTACAAACTTACAGTGCTCTTGCTCTACAATCACCCCTTGTTTGCTACTGTTACTGACTCGTTGATCCATGTTTCCTAGCCACAATCCAAGAATATCAAGAACAATGGTTGGGAATTATTAATTATCATTATGCAGCGAAAATATTATAAAAAAAAAAAAAGCAAACCAACACATATTATAACATAAACATAACATAAAAAATATTACCTTGCATATATGAAAACCAATAAGCAGAGAAAATGAAACAAAATAAATTAGTTATATAAAAACATATCAACAAATCTAAAAACTAACAAATTTAATAATATATTTTACCTTTCAAATCTAGAAAATGTAGAGATAAATTTGTGAAAACCAATAGGTAGAGTCGTATAAATAATGAAGCAAAAAATAGTTTTAAGTTAGTCATATAAAAATATAAGTAGATAAAAAAAGTAAATAAATATAAATTTGTTAACAACAATCCTAAACCATCAAAACTGAAAAAGAAGATTTATAACAAAGATGAAAAAAAAAACGACATAAAAACACAACCCTAATCATGCAAAAAAAAAACGCAAAATCAAAATCAATATGCAAAAAAAATCAAACTCAAGAAAACCCAGACGCAAAAACAATAGCTAAATCAAAACACTAATCATGATAAAAAAAATAAAAACCCTAATACAAAAATAAGAATGAGTGCGAAATAGAATAGAACAAGATTAATAGATTCAAAACAACCGAGATGAAAAAACACAATTTTTAAACACGAGATTGAAAAGTTTAGAACAATCTAATCATCAAACTAAATCAATAGAGAAAAAAAGTAAACAAATATAAATTTTTTTAACAACAATCCTAAACCATCAAACTAAAAAAAAACCTAATCATGCAAAAAAAAAGTTAAATCAAAATCCTAATATTGAATACAACATGCAAAAAAAAAATAAACTATAGAAAACTAAGAAGCAGAAACAATAGATAAATCAAAACCCTAATCATGATAAAAAAAATGACAATCCAAATACAAAAATAAGAACGAGTGAGAGATCGATTAGCAACAATGACAAAAAAATGCAGTTTTTGAATACGGGATTGAAAAGTTTAGAACAATCCTAATCATTAAACTGAATCAGAGGTAAACAAAGTAAATAAATATAAATTTCTTAACAAAAATCTTAAATCATCAAATTGAATTAGAGATTTATAACAAAGATGGAAAAAAAGAAGATGAAACACAACCCTAATCGTGATTAAAATCCTAATACAAAAAACAACATGCAAAAAAAAATCAAACTCTAGAAAAATCAAAAGCAGAAACAATAGCTAAATCAAAACCCTAATCATAATAAAAAGAAATAAAAACCTTAATACAAATATAAGAATGAGGGCGAGATGGATTAGAACAAGATTAAGATATTTAAAACGATATAGAGACGAAAAAACGCAGTTTTTAAACAATAGATTGAAAACTTTAGAACGAGAAATTAGAGACTTGAGAAATAAGAGATAGTAAGTGATAATCTGAAGTGGACGTTGGCCGCCGCTGGCCGCCTTGAGACTTGACAGAATTAGGGTTCGATGGATGACTGATGAGAGAATGAAATTAGGGTTGTGACTTGTGAGATTGTGTGTGAGTCTAAGTGTTGAAATTAGGGTTGGTTATTTTTGTGAGTTGGATCAAATTATGCTTGGCAACAATTCAGTCCAACACTTAAAATTATAATTAATAATAATAATAATAAATATTATAAACTCTACTCGGGTGGGTCGGTCACCGACGGTCCAAAATCCCTGACCTGAACCCACCTTTGCCTACCCTTTTGAATCCTCTAATAACACCCGTCTGACCCGTTGGGCCCGGTCCAACCCACCCAATTCACCTCATGCGTTGTAGCCCAGGCGGTGCTAGGCGGGTGTGTCACATCTGTCCAGCCCTAAACCTTACAACTCACAAGTGGAAAAAATGGATTTCACATCGGTTGATTTTTATCCTCTGTAGCCGCTTCCGATACTTAATGTAAAATCTCCCTCTCTTTGTTCTACACTTTCTCTTCCTTCACTTCTCTACATTCACACCATTGAGAGAATAAAACCCATTTTCTTCAGAAGTGGGGCTGAGAAGTGGGGCTGAGAAAATGTTTTCTTAGGGTTTTTGGTTGTGGTTATGTGCTTTTGTTTTGTTTGTCAAAATTGGAGCTTGCTTCCTATGCTTTTTATTTTTCCATACAATGTAATTAAAATTTTGAAATCGCTTTTATGCATAGTGACATAAATGTATGGTGTGAAAGACAAACTTGAGTTACGTAAACGGGAGGCTACCTCGACCAAACTTTAATTTGAACCTGATAGAAACAAAATGAAATAGAATGAAAACAGAATGAAACAGAATGAGAGTATTCACAATAGTAATGAAAACTCAATTTTATTAACTGCATTCTGAAGTACAATAGTATGGGCTATTTATACATGTGACTCACTTACAACCAACTCTAACTAATTCTAACCAACTCTAACCAATTCTAACTAACTCTAACAACCTCTAATATTCATGTAACTAACTATAACTGACTCTTAACAGAGTCTTTTCTAATATTCCCCCTTAGAATTGTAGGATGGTTTTACTAAGGTGTGTTTATCAAACACTCTGAGTTTGTTACGAAGTAGTGCAAACTTGGTAGTGGGAAGAGGCTTTGTCGATGCATCTGCCCATTGGTCTTGAGCTGGAACATGAGAGACAATAAGACTCATGTTCAACACTTTTTCCCTTACAAAGAAGATGTCAAGTTCCATGTGTTTGGTTCGATTGTGGAGAGTTGGGTTATGTGCAAGAGAAACTGTGCTTAAGTTATCACATAAAAGTTGGGGAATTTTGAACTTGCAATGAAATTCATTTAATAGTGATTGTAACCAAAGAATCTCTGCTACCAGTTGTGCCAAACTTCTATACTCAGCTTCTGCCGTTGACCTTGCTACTAGAGGTTGTTTCTTTGACCACCATGAAATGAGATTAGGACCAAGATACACACAGGCCCCTGAGGTGGATCTGCGGTCATCAGGATCTGCTGCCCAATCTGCATCACATAAGCCTGTTAAAGAAAGAGGCTGATGCATAGGTGCTGGCTGAAGTAGAAGACCATGATGTAGAGTGCCACTTAGATAACACAAAATTCTTTTAACTGCCTTCCAGTGATCTTCAAGGGGTTGAGCCAAGAACTGACATACTTTATTGACAGCAAATGATATTTCTGGTCTGGTGAGGGTTGCATACTGCAATGCTCCCACAATATAGCGAAACAAGGTTGGGTCTGGCACCTGGGCAGAACCAAATTTAGACAATTTACTGCTTGACACCATTGGTGTTGGCATTCCCTTTGCATTCCCCATATGTACCTTGGCCAGTAAGTCACATATATATTTGGATTGAGAAAGAAGTAAAGAGCCATTTGGTAAGTGAGTCACCTCAATTCCAAGGAATAGTCCAAGTTTCCTAGTTGTTTAAGAGAAAATTCAGAGTTCAACTTGTTAATAAGATGTTGAATCTGATTTAGAGAACTCCCAGTTAGGATGATATCATCAACGTAAACAAGAGCCATTAATGTAAATGAGATGGAGTGTAGAATGAAGAGGCTGGGGTCACATTTACTGGCAGTGAAACCATACTGAATGAGGGCTCCTCTAAGCCTGTCAAACCAGGCCCTTGGAGCCTGCTTTAGTCCATACAAGGCTTTGTTGAGCTTGCATACCATGTTTTTGTCTTGTGACTCAAAGCCTAGAGGTTGCACCATGTATACTTCTTCTTCTAAGACCCCATTTAAAAAGGCATTATTCACATCAATTTGCTGAATAGGCCATTTGTTGGATACTGCAATAGTGAGCACAGTGCGCATAGTGACTGGTTTAACCACTAGGGAGAACGTTTCAGTGAAGTCAGAACCAGCATGCTAATGAAATCCTTTTGCTACAAGTCGTGCCTTATACTTATTAATTGATCCATCAGGGTTCTCTTTAATTCTAAACACCCACTTACACCCTATAGGTTTACGATTAGAGGATGGATGGACTAGGGACCAAGTATTATTTTGAAGAAGTGCAGCATACTCAATTTTTATTGCTGCCAGCCACTATGGGGCAGCAAGTGCCTGCTGGGCAGTGGTAGGTTCTAGGTGTGTAAGCAGCAAAGTAGGATGCAGTTTTGGCTTGACAATTCCATTCTTGGCTCTGGTTAGCATGGGATGCATATTCTGAGAAGAAATTCCGATGGGGACAGAATTGAGGTCAGAAGCTGCTGGTCCTAATTCTGTAGAAGCTGCTGGTCCAGATTCTGCACCAGAGGCAGGAGAGAGCATGTCAGGGCTAGACATTGCTGGCCTAGATCCAGAATCTGCACAAGGGGCAGGAGTGAGCATGACAGCAGAGTCTGCACCTTGGGATCTAAAAGCAAGTTTGTTGGAGTTGTACGGTCGTAGAATCAGAAAACAGGCACATCCAAACAACTTTAGGTCCTTGTAGCTTGGCTGGTTATGTTGGAGAAGAAAATAAGGAGACACGTTGTTGAGGACAGGTATTGGTAGACGATTAATAAGGAACGCAACTGTAACAAATGCATGATCCCTGAATTTGAGAGGAATTCCAGCCTGTGCCAGCAGTGTGAGACCAGTGTCAACGATGTGCATGTGCTTTCTCTCAACTAATCCATTCTGATGATGAGTGTGTGGACAAGTGAAGCGATGAAAAATACCCAAATCAGCAAGATATTTAGTGAAGGGACGAAATTCACCCCCTCCGTCACTTTGGACAGCTTTGACCTTACAATTGAATTGAAATTCAACCATAGACTTGAATTGCTTGAAATGAGCTAGAGTATCAGATTTTTGTTTTAGGGGATAAATCCAAACAAACCTAGAGTAAGCATCAACATATGTGAGGAAATATGTATAGCCTCCATGGGATGTAACAGGGGCAGGACCCCATTAATCACACACTACCAATTCAAATGGATTATGATATATAGTGGTAGAAGGAGGAGAATGCAGACGATGTGCCTTGCCTAAACAGCATGCTGAGCAAAAGTTAGTGGTGTCTTTTGCAGGTGTAGGGATATTGCACAGCTTTAATACTGTCTTAAGGGATTCATGATGAGGATGTCCTAAACGAGCATGCCATAGGTGATAAGCAGAATTTGAAATTGAAGAACAATGTAAATTGGAAACATTATTATTCATATTTTTAGCAGTTACAAGAGCAGTAGGTACAACAGGAAAGGAATTATCATAGTAAACAACATTAGTTTCAATTTTATGAGTATGCAAACTAGAATCTGAGTAAGATGGATTTTCAAACTTGTAGAGGCCATCTGCTCCAACTGTGCCTTTCAGAAGGACTTCAGAAGAAGCATGTGATTTCACAACACAAAAAGTGGGGTGAAATTCAAAGAAAACTCCATTATCTTGTGCGAACTTACTAACACTAATTAAGTTTTTGGTAATAGATGGAACAAGTAAAAGGTTCTTGAGTGTAAGATTTGTGTTAGGATGAGTTGAGCAAGGAAAATGCATGTTACCTATTGAGTTTATAGACAAACCTTGGCCATTTCCTATTAGCACATGATCTGATCCAAGTAGGGAAACTGCATCTCCCAAGTTAGAAGCATCAGGCGTGACATGATGCGAAGCACCTGAGTCAGGATACCACCACTGGTTGTTGAAGCTAGATTCTGCACCAGTGAGAAGAGCTTGAGGATGAAATGGATGTGAATTAGCATGTCTAGGGTTGGGGTAACCAGATTGAGGCGGAGCAGGAGTTCATTGCTGCATCAGAAATGGATTGGAGGGAGGTGCTCCCCAAGAATGAATAGATGAAGCAGATCCAGAATGACGATAATAACAGATCGAGGCATCATGACCAGATTTGTGACAAATTTGGCACTGTACACGACCACCACGACCTCCTAGACCAAAGCGGCCACCGCCACGGCCATTACGACCACCACGAGAGCTATATCCTGGATAATCTGAGTGGTGCTGGTTCACATTCGCATGACTCGTTCCAGACGGAACGTTAGGGTTCAAATGCGACGGAGGATCAGTTGTAGAGTTCACAGATGAGGCCAGTGTTGCTGCTTGAGTAAGATTGACAACGACTGCGTAAGGAGGCTTCTTGTTTTTCTCAAGACGCATCTCGTGTGCAAGTAGGAAAGACTCAAGTTCGTCCAACGAGCACGAGTCTTCTTTACTCGAAACGGTAGCAACTACAGGATCATACTCTTCAGGTAGGGCTTCAAGAATGATTTCGATGAGATTACGATGAGGAACCGGATCTCCAATTGAAATTAAGGATTCATGGATGGTGCAAACACGAAGGATGAACTCATCAATTTTACGATCTCCTTAGGTTAGATTGCGCAACTCAGATCTGAGTTGTCGCGCCTTTGTTGTGAGTAACGTGCAGAAATGACGATGGATTTCTTCCCAAACTTGCCACGAATAGCGACAGTCAACAAGTTTCGTGAGAATTGAATCAGAGATTGTTGACAGAATCCAGGTACAAATAAGTGCATCTTGTTGCTCCCACTCCATATATAGGGGATTAAGACGATTGGCAGTGCGATCAGTTTCCGTCAAGAATCTTAAAGGAGCTGAAGGTTCAGTGATGAACTTCTGAAGTTTGTGGCCGCGAATTACACCATCAATTTGTTGTTTCCATTGCTTGAAGTTCTTCTCATCAAGCTTAACAGAAATGAGGTGAGAGAATTTGACATGCGAAGAAGGAAAATGACCAGCGGCACCAAGAAAGGAATCCACGGAAGCCATTGATGAATGAGGATCAAGAAAAAGCTCTAAGATACCATGATAGAAACATAATGAAACAGAATGAGAGTGTTCACAATAGTAATGAAAACTCAATTTTATTAACTGCATTCTGAAGTACAATAGTATGAGCTATTTATAGAAGTAACTCAGTTACAACCAACTCTAACTAATTCTAACCAACTCTAACCAATTCTAACTAACTCTAACAACCTCTAATATTCATGTAACTAACTATAACTGACTCTTAACAGAGTCTTTTCTAATAGAACCAACTCAATTCTCTATTTGCAGCCAATGGAAGATGGCAAGCTCAATTTTGTAGGGTGGCTTATAACAAAGATCTATATCTTAGAACCTTTAGGAAGTTCTTTCATACTCTCAGCTAGCTCTTTTTCCCTTGATCATGAGCTACTTTAATATTGTAAGGTCCTGGATACAACTTTTACTATTATCATTTTGAGAGATAGAAGAAAATCATAACTTCAAATCTTAATCTATTTCACACCGCTATTAGTTTTACTCTTTATTTATTTATTTAGTATTGTATGAGCTTAGCTACTAAATTCAATCTGTGGAGTTGTTTTTTCCTATGACATTTAAATTTGTTTAACTGTGAAACTAAATTAGAGCGTTTCCTTAAACGTTTAAATTATTTATAGGGGAATTTAAGTTATTGCGGATTGAATGCGATAATAATATTACAGGTTTGTTGATTATGTGGTGGCAAATTCAGATCCTCTATTACCTTTGTAAGAAATGTGCTCATCAATCAATAATCCTTTTGTTAGTTTAGAAAGATCGTGATTTTTATACCTTTCTCTCTCAAGCAGAAACAAGAAGAATCCTTCTTGAAATGGCTCTGGTACAGCTTGTTTATCTCCTAATTTTGTTTGTTCATAGCAACAAACTTTTTAGGAGTAATTGATTGGAGGTTGTGAAATTGTATTGGTTCAACTTCAAGAGTTCTATTGACATTTGAGTTTTCAGTTGAATTGTTAGTGTCTTATGTTGTAACTAACTAAGTGATACAAACTATGAGTTAGAATGTGTATAAATACCAATGATACAATGAAATAAAGTGTGATTGCATATTTACATCATCAATATTTTGGCCATCTATAAAGTTTTTTCAATATAGTCATTCATGCATCTTTATCATTGTAAGTGTATATGAGTGCAAGATCAATTGTGATCTAAATCAGTTTACAACATATCTTAGTGTTATTTTGTTAGTATTGAACTTTGGTTGTTGTTAGTTTTGAATTTTTGTTGTTGTTAGTATTAAACTTTGGTTGTAAATTGTGTTTTTTATATTGATTTGTAAGGGTAGAAATGAAAAAAAATATTAAAAAATATTGAGATTTTACATCGGATGCTATTTACATGATGTGAAAAGAATTCAAAAAATGACACTTAAAAATTGAGATTTGACATCGGTTGGAAATCGACCCAAGGTGAAAATTGATATATTTCATCGGTTGATTGTCCGATATAATATGTACTTAAATAACAATCCGATGTGAAATGTCTTTTTTGCACTAATAATTCTTATTATTATTTTGAAACAATGATTTAATTTATATGAAAAGTCTACAATAATAAAGTCTCATTTTAATAAATTTCAAACTCCTTATCTTTGTTTTTATCCAAAAATAATTTTTTTAATTAAAAAGAAACAAAGGATATACACCTTACCTAGGAAAAGAAAAAAAGTGCCTTAAATGATGTAGGTTTTCCAGCCTTGGGCGAAAATTATATAATAAAGATTCTTTTTGCATATACTTTTTTCGTGTCTTAGAAATCACCCCTCTAAAATGTTTTTTAGTAGAACGATGTGTTTCGCTACCACCTCTCTTTAAGAAATCCCTACAATATCTTGAAGTCATGTGCAACCATGGAATGTAAATTATCGTCAGTAATAATAACATTTGGATATATCATATTTGGAGACCATACCATTTGAATGTAAATTTCTCAAATTAGAAGAGACTTGATGATTTTGAGCATTATACTCCTCAAATACTGCATCACTCCAATAACCAATTATATGCATATTTGGATATTGATGATCCCCTCAAAGATGGCTTGTGTTAGCTGAATTAAACAAGTCAGAATCACAAACCTCATGAATTACATTTCTAGAACCCTACGTAGCCTGGACCTCAAATTCTTGAGGTGTCTCAGGATTGATTTCTGAATTCCCAAAATCAACTGAATCCGAGTCAAAAGATTATGCACCATTTTTATCAATTTGTTCCTAATCTAGAGTAGATTCTTGAATAACAATGATCACACCACCTAGTTCAACATTTGGGATATGATCAACAAAAAGAAAGTTAACAATACAATGAGTATTATTGTCCTAAATATCTTTGTTTACACCTTTAGTTTCGGCATTGTCCATAACAGTGTTTTTAGGGACATATTTCTTAACCAACCTCTTTACTGCTGCTACATCTTTTTGAGCTTTTACCACTCCCGAATCTTTAGCATAGTGAACTTTTCCATTGCCATTACTCTGGAAATTATCTATATAATGCCCTACAACTTTACAGGATGAACAAAATAATGGTAGTTCTTCATAATCGATATGTAAACAAAAAATGCATACCCTTCATGTTCAACAAGAATATGATCTCTCAGCTCTTGTGTTATGTCCAAATCGACTAAAACTCAGGTAAAATGTCCCAACTTTTTTGAATTGGTCGCTTCATTCGAAGATAAAGGATTTCCAATACCTAAAGCGGTTGCAAAAGTAATCCAACATTGGGGTTTTGTATTTCTTACCAAATTAGGATTGAAGTCATTCGTCCAAGAGAAAACACGAAGAAAACCTAATTTCATATTCCAAGATTCAAGTGTTCGAACACCTTACAAATCTTCACGAGAAGCAAATGAGAACTTGTACAATCATTTTTCAAGGGAAACAATCTGTGATGAACCAATTGGTTTTCATATCTTCAAAATTTTCTCACGTAAAACCGACAATGTAATCAATGTATCACCCTTAGACATGATGACTCTATCATGAAGGTTATTTTGGCATCTTGCCAAATCTAATTGATATTCATCTTATGAAATTTTGATAGCGAGGGCAGACCCTTTGATACAAGGTTTGGGATACTGACTTAAAGAAATAATGCAAGAATTATTAAGAGCTTAAACAAAAGATTTCAAACAGGGTTGCAGAGTGTCGATTGACACTGAAGGTGTTAGGATCCTTGCATCCATCAAATTATGAAGAACAAACTAGGGGAGTGGGGAATTTCAAATTGCCACCATTGATCAAGCAAAGCACAACAGTCTGCAATCAACTGCACACCAACGTAAATGTACACAATGAAGTAACCAATTGATGATTATGTTAACGCACAAAGTAACCATAACTAACGATGATTAGATCATTAGTGGTGTTAAGGAACAATGAAATTGCAAGGATTCGAGGTCAACCATTTTATTTTGTATTAAACTGTTATCTTTTCTGTAAACAAATATAGGAGTATAATTGTAGAGCTCATAAAAAGAGATATAATACAACTATTGTTAGATGGACATAACTACAAAATATCTAGAACTAAAGTTGATATTATTCTACTTATAAAAAACTACAAAGAACATTGCATTCTATTTCTGTAGCAGACTAAATGCAATTACAACATAATGATAGAAAATAATATGCACCTCACTTCGACAGCAAATATCTAAACATCCAAATCAATAAAATTTTATGCTTTCATATATACTCCATTCAAACATGCAAACGACGAATTCTAGAAAAAATTATTCTTTGAGATGCAAGCATATTTATTCTTCTACAATGGCAAGCATATTTTGCAAAAATTTCATGTTTATGGAAATATTTGTAAACCACATGCTAAGTGTCATTTTTTTTTTATAAGTCAAAGTTTTACCGGGGGCCATACCCACTCTATAGAAAGCTCTTGTGAGTGCATGTTGACCTCTCTTTATAACTTTCATAACTAATCAATAATTTATATTTCAATTGGCAATAGAATAAGTCCAACTAATACAAATTGTGAATGTGCAAATACGAGAATGGGCGGAGGGAGGGGTTGAATTGTGTTTGACTAAGTTAATAAATTTTTCATTCTTTGATTAAATTAGTTCAGACATGATGATTTACTTGGAGTAGAAGCAATAACAAAACAAAGAAGTGCAATAATAAAGTGATACAAGTAATTTATCTTGGTTTACCGCTAACTTGGCTAAATCCAGTCCATTCACTCAAAAGGATTTAATCCACTAATTCAACAACATGAATTACAAAGCATCTGATCCTCTAAACCAGTCTTCTCAAACAACACGACAACCTAGACTTTTGAGGAACACACACACACACCTTGACTCTACTAACCAAGTCTTCTCCACACAATCTGACAAACCCAAATTATCGAAGGCACACTAACACCACTATCATGTTTGAATACAAAGGATTGGAACTTGAGTAATTTCTTCTAACAAGCTGATTATAACAATGACTATCACACTCTAAGAAAAACGCTAAAATATTTCTCATTCGAACAAATTTAAAGTCTAAGATGAATTTGGAATTTTGAGCTTGAGTTCTTCTATACTTTTATGATTTTCTGATGATCTTCTTCTTCTTCAGCCTTGAGTATCTATTTATAGATAAAATTACGGCTTCAATTTAGTCCTTGTTTAGTTATGAATTGCATATTCGTTCCTTCCTTGATCAACAATGATCTAATTCAAAAATAATTATGAACAAGATGCGTTTTGATAATATGTTCTTTAGCCAATTCTTTATTTATGTATCCAATATGAGCAATTCTTCTAGATTGATTATGTTTGTATTTTGTTTAGATTGAGTTTGTAAATTCTTCAGATTGACTATATTTGTATTTTGTTCAGATTGAGTTTGTAAATTCTTCAGATTGATTATCTTCGTATTTTGTTCAAATTGACTTTGTAAATTATTTAGATTGATATTGTTCATATTTTGTTGTAGATAAATCTTGATCAAATCTTCCTGTAAATAATTCATATCTTCTTGTGATAAATCTTGATCATATCTTCTTTCCAACTTGGTTAAAGATTTTCTTCAATTATACATCTGAATCAAATCTTATTTTAGATTTTCTTCAAAAACATTTAACCATATCTTTTTTTCAACTTGGTCAAAGATTTTCTTCAATCATAAATATGAATCAAATGTTATTTTAGATTTTGTTCAAAAACATGAATCGTCTTTCATACTCTATGAAGTCAAATATATTGTTCTCATAAAATACTTTTGTTAACATCAAAACTCTAAATATAAAACTAACTTGGTTCCAACAATCTCTCTCTTTTTTATGATGACAAAACTGTATTTTTTATAACATCTTTTCTTTTAAATACTTTGACTCCCCCTTACTTAAGGCTCCCCTAAGTCTAAGTATTTTTTCTTGCCACATTATCAAACATCTTTCTCCACCTTTTGTCATCAGACAAAAAGACTTGACATTGAAACTTGCCTCTTTTTTTATTTTATTTTTTAATTTGCCTTTTTTTTAATATAATGAAAATAACATATACATAAAACATAAAATTTATCCTAAGTATGAAACTAAACTACACTAAGGGTTGCACAACATCAATTAGGTAAAAGAATGAGGTTTAGGTTTTTGTTGATGAAGTCAAACCTATCTTCAGCTAGTGGTTTGGAGAATATGTTAGCCCATTGATGTTAGGTGTCTACAAACTAGATATTAATCACACCTTTTTGAACAAAGTCCCTAATGAATTGGTGTTTGATTTATATGTGGTTAGTTCTAGAATGAATTATAAGGTTTTCTGTTAGGAAAATGGCAGAAGTGTTGTCACAATAAATAGGAATGCTCGTTTCTAATATTTTGTAGTTTTCTAGTCGATGTTTCAGCCAAAGTTGTTGAGAGCTACAACCAGTTGCTGAAACATACTCAACTTTTGCTGTTGATTGGGAAATTGTGCTTTGTCTCATACTTGATCAAGAGATTAAGTTGTCACCTAGAAATGTGCAGTTTCCACTTGTGCTTTTTCTCTCAAGTTTATCTCAAGCATAATCAAAATCACAAGATGCATGATGTCAGGTCAGAAAGCAGTAAGGTAAAGTAGGGATCATTTCATTTCTCTATAGGTATTTTGGTGAACTTTTTGGCATGAATTATATTTTTCAAGTGAATAGGTAGAGTGCATTGGTGTAGCCATATGTTTAAAATCACTCATCTTAAACTTCTTGAGAAGCTCTTTTATATTTATTTAGTTTGATAAATGTATATACATTTTTTATCTTGCTGAATTTGTATCCCTAAGAAGAACATAAGTTCTCCATCATACTCATTTGAAATTCAAGTTGCATCAATTTAGAAAATTCTTGGAAAATAGTGCCATTAGTAGATCCAAAAATAATGTCATCAACATAAATTTCAATAATAAGAATGTCATCTTCTATTAATTTTCTTAAAAGTGTATTATCTACTTGTCCTCTTTCAAAGTTATTTTTAAGTAAAAAGTTACTAAGTTTGTCATACCATGCCCTAGGTGTTTGTTTTCGACCATATAGAGATTTCCTAAGTTTAAAAACCTAATTTGGAAATTCGGAACTTTCAAAACTTGGGGATTGTTTGACATAGACTTCTTCACTTATATAACCATTTAGAAAAGTCCTTTTAACATCCATTTGAAATAATGTAATGTTATGATCACTTCACCTTTTTCATTTAGCTTGTTTCTGAAAATCCACTTGGTTCCATTAATGTTCTTCTTTGGTCTAGTTACTAGATCCCAAATATCATACCTCATACACATTTAACTATTCTTGCATTGCAAGAATCCAACCATCATTTGTCAATGCTTCATCAACATAGGTAATCTCAATTGATGAGAGTAAGCCAAATAAATTGGTATCTTTTAGTTATGATATGGTCCTCAAATGATCACTTGCACTTCCAACGATTAGAGTTTCAGGATGAGATGACTTGTACTTCCATCCATATCTTCCTTTGACTTATCTTTACTGTTTTTGACTTGATCAAATTCATCCTCTGAAGATTTATCATCTTCTTCTTATTTGCTTGTGTCATCTGATTTTTCAAATTCTTTTGGTTTTGTTTGCATCTGCTTCATTTGGTTCTCGTAAACCTGCACTATCATCATCCTACTTTGACTTTTCAAGGTCAAGCTGTTTGTCATCAAATTTAACATGCATGGATTCTTCCACAATATGAGTTTCCCTATTAAACACTCTATAAGCCTTAGATCTTTTAGAGTATCCAATGAAGGTACACTTTTGAGATCTAGAATCAAGTTTACCAAGGTTATCTTTGAAGGTGAAAACACGAGAAGGGGGGTTGAATTGTGTTTGACTAACTTGATTACTTTTTCTGTTTTTGCAGGTTTATAACAAAACCTGATGTATGAATAAAACAGAATCAGCAGCGGATATAAAGTAGATATAAAACACATAATTTTATATTGGTTCACCGTTAACTAGGCTACGTCCAGTCCCTTCACTTTGAAGGATTTCACTAATTCAAAAATCTTGAATTACAACAATACCACTGACCCTCCAAGTTAGTCTTCTCAAACAGTCTAACAATCCTAGACTTTTGAGGAAAAGAACCTTGAATCTAATTGCTAAGTAATCTGCTACTCCTTCTAACTCCTTCAGATTGTAGACTCTACTTCAAAAACTTAGATCTAACACAAGGAAAAGAAAACTTAGAGTACTTTCTTCTGGAAAGCGGATACTCACAATTGACCTCACTGAAAACTCAAGTATTTTGCTTTTGGAAGTGTATGACTCTCAAGTATTTTCGATGCTGAGTCTTCTGCCTTGAGCCTCCTTTTATAGATGAAGATTAGGATTTTCCATGCTTAAGTTCGAGCTGTATCTTGCCAGATACCCTTGCAAAAATAACTTGGCCAATCGGGTTTCACTAAAATAAAAAACATATCTTTTTAGCTCTAGATTTCCATTCAAAAATAACTTTGACCAATCCTGTTCTTGATTAATTATGGATCAAATCTTTCTTCCCGCCAATAGCTTATGAATTCCCACACGACTTCAATTTATTTTTGTATCAAATCCTCTTAATACTTTGATCAAATTTAATCAAGTCTTATTCGAATTTAATCAAGTCTCCAATGATTATCATCATGATTAAATCTGGACCGTTTGATCTTCTGATCTCGTCCACATCTAGACCATACAATCTGATCTGCAGTGATCCTATGATCTCGGCCAACACTGTACCACACGTTCTGATCTTCTGATCTCGGCCAATCACTGGACCATTTGACTTGATCTTCTGATCTCGGCCAACACTGGGCCATATGGTCTGATCTTCTGATCTCGGCCAACACTGGGCCATGATGCTTAAATCTGGACCATTGATATGAACATTTTCCCTCTGATCTGGACCAATTCTGGACTAAGTCTGGATTGAACTGAAATTAAATCTGGACTTATGATATTTTAATCTGGACACTTACCTTCTGATCTGGATCAAGTCTGGATTAAATCTGGACAATCATTTCTTCTGATATGGACTTAGTTTTATACTCTGAACCATGTCATCTTCTGGTCTGGACCAAGTCACTTGTTCTGGACCAGTTATCTTCTGCTCTGACCAAGTCTAGATTAAGTCTGGACTGATTCTTATAATTCCTGCCAAGCTATCTTCTGGTCAGAATAAATTCTGGACCAAGTCTAACTTATGATTCCTTCTGGTCTGGAACAAGTCTCCCTCTGGCAGGCTTCCTTCTAGTCTGACCAGGTCTCCTTCTGGACTCTGCTTCCTTCTGATCTGGGCCAAAAAATATATCCTCTGATGATAATTTGATATCCTCTGGAGGTGTATCCTCTGGTGCCTTCTGAATGCATCCTCTGGTATCTTCTGGAGGTGTATCCTGTAGTCTGATTTTATCATCTGCTTACTTATCTTCTGCTTCTGGTGACTTTATCTTCTGGTGGCATTTAATATATTAATTCTATGTACAAAATAAGATTACATGGAGTGCTTTTGTAAGCATCAAAATCCTAAGTACTTAGAACCAACTTGGTTCCAACAATCTTTAGTGTTCAACATATAACAAGTACAACCAAATTATTTAAAGTAAGTGATGTTAGGCTTTTTACCTTTTCAATCATATGGCGTTTTATTCAATATAGCCTAATTGAGTCTCTATTTTGAATATAACATGTAGTGTTAATTGAAGTAGCAAAATTGATTTACAAGGAAGGGGGGATTGAATTGTAAATCTCCCTTTTTAAAATTTCCTAAAAAACTTCAGTTTTAAACTCAAGAAAGTTCGTGGTTAAGGAAGCAGAAAAACAGAGAACGTTCTTGGTTTTATTAGAAAACGGAGAACGTTCAGGTTGGTGTGTAAAACAGAAAAACAGTTTTGTATTTTAATCTTTGAAACATAATCAAACTTAATAAAGAGATTGAGGATAAGAGATACCACTGTCCAAGAGATATGAAACAGCTTTTATCTCCTGTCATATGTCTTGAACAGCCACTGTCCAAGAACCATGGCTTTCTCTTGACAAGTTGAAATCCATTCTCGTTTTCTTCTGTATCTGCCATCAAGCATATGTTGGCTTCTTCTTCTTCTTCTGTGTCTGATTCTTCTGAGTCATCCCATGTGGCCAGCATTGATTTCTTAAATGGAAATCGTTTTGGTGTTTTCTTATTTAAGGGACATTCATATTTGTAATGTCCTAATTTATTACAACCAAAACATGTAATCTGGCTTTTATCTATTTCTGTTTTGGGATTTTTATTGGGAAATCCCTTTTTGATTTGATCTCTCCTTCTCATCATTCTTTGTATTTTTCTGGTGAGAAGAGCAATTTCTTCATCAGCATCTTCTTGTCCAGTTTCTTCTGGTTCTTCATCAGTTTGTAATATGATGCTCTCTTGAGATGCCTTCAGAGCTACTGCTTTGCCTTTCTTGGCAGGTTTATCTTCTTGTAGTAGTATTTCATGTGCTCTTAAAGTTCCTATCAATTCTTCCAGGGGAAGTGTTTCAAGATTCTTGGCTTGGCTTATAGTTGTTACCATTGGTCTCCATACAACTAAAAGACATCTCATGATCTTTCTTACCCTATCTTGTATTGAATAGGCTTTGCCAAGGGAACGCATTTCATTCACTATTGTTGTGAATCTTGCGTACATCTCATCAATGGTTTCTCCTTCTTGCATCTCAAATAATTCAAATTTTCTTATGCCAATGTCTATTCTTGTTTCTTTGACATGGCTTGTGCCTTCATGGTGAGTTTGCAATGTGTCTCATACTTCTTTAGCAGTTTCACATTCGTCTACTCTTTCACTTTCTTCCCTGCTCAAAGCACACGATAAGAATAAATGAGCTTTAGAGTTTAGGAGTACCTTAGCTTTATCATCAGGAGTCCAGTCTGCTTCTTTCTTTTCTGCTGAAGTTGAATCTTCTTGATTTATTCTTGGAACATGATTTCCATTTATTATGATGTTCCATATGCCTATGTCCTGTGATTTGAGAAACAATTGCATTTTGTTTTTCCAAAAGTAGTAATCAGTACCATCAAAGAATGGTGGTCTGTTTGAGGATCCTCCCTCAACAATGTATTTTGCTTTGGCCATTTTTCTGGATCTTTTTCTCTAACACATGTTAGGTGTTCTTTTTAGAGACCTTGCTCTGATGCCAATTGAAGTAGCAAAATTGATTTACAAGGAAGGGGGTTTGAATTGTAAATCTCCCTTTTTAAAATTTCCTGAAAAACATCAGTTTTAAACTCAAGAAAGTTCTTGGTTAAGGAAGCAGAAAAACAGAGAACGTTCTTGGTTTTATTAGAAAACGGAGAACGTTCAGGTTAGTGTGTAAAACAAAAAAATAGTTTTGTATTTTAATCTTTGAAACACAATCAAACTTAATAAAGAGATTGAGGATAAGAGATACCACACACAGATGTATCCTGGTTCACCCAACTTGGGCTACGTCCAGTCCTCACAATCGTGAGATTTTCCATTAAGTGTTTAAAACAAGAACCTTCTTGGTTTTATAGCACCTAGCCTAGATCAACCTTGATCTTTGTTTACAGAACTTGATCTAATTCCACCCAGAAAGAGATTAATCAAATCACCTATCAACCTTGATAGGATTTCTTACAATCTATCTCAAACTATACTTAACTCTTATAGTTTGAGTTTTACAATAATGATGAGAATGTTTAGAATCTGAGATGTCTCACCTCTTGTTTGAGATTCGATTCTTTTACAAAGAAATCAGTACAATATATCAGAGTAAAACAAATTTGGAACAAACTGATTCTTGTATGTGATTGGAGAATTTCAAGTATGCAAATGTGAATGATTTTGAGAGACTTGTTAGCACTTGAACTTCTGCGTTTTCCTTGAGCTGTGGCCTTCCTTTTATAGGCTTGAGAGCATTTAATGAAGGCCAATATAGCCGTTGATATTGCCTTTGTCAGACTTGACCAGAGGCATTATTTCTTAATAAAAATAATCCAACTTTTGACTATTTTTATTTTCTGTTCAGGCTGAGCTGTATGTTGCGTTTTGAATCAAACTTTCTTGAATAATTAATGATCCTCTAATGCTTCTGATAAGAGATAATATTGCTGACTTGAACTGAAGCTTTGAACCATTCAAAACGGATTGAAAACGATCATGAAAACTTGATGTAGAAAGCTTGTACTGAAGTTGCTAAAACTGCTTGGAGATTGATGATCATTCTGGACTTTTTGTTCTTTAAGTATCCTGGAGACTGATAATCAATCTGGACTTTTTTCTGGCCATACTGGAAACTGACTTCACTTCAAGATTGTTTAACAGTCTTGACAGCCATTTCCAGAACTGTCTAAACAGGCTTGTTCGAGAGTCTTTTTCTTTCGCAATTTGAATGTCCTCTTTGATTTGAATAGATCCTATGTGTTCTCTGCCATGTAGTGATCATATCCATGTAACTTCCAAAGCCAACAACTTCAATTAAGTGATGGAGAAAGTTTGGTCGTTATGCTGTCATAGTCTGGCGAACATTCTCCATTTTCCAGAATATATTTAGAATCATAATTAACAATCTTTAATTAACCTTTATTTATTTTCATCAAAACATTAAAAAAATGAGAGTTTGTCTTAACATTAATTGCTTCAGCCCAAAAGTTTTTTCTCCAGTCATATGTCGCGATCATCCACTGTCCAAGTACCATCATTGGTGTTTTAACTTGATTGCTCAAGACATCTGCAACATAGACAATTTTGTTCGTAGGTACCCAAATTTTGTTGGGTCCTGGTTTGTTTGTATTGAAAGGTTTCTTGTATTTCCTTGTATTTAACATGGGACAAGATAATTTGGAGTGACCTTTCTTTGAGCAAACAATACACAAGATATTAGAGGGAATAGGTTTATGTTCAATTACAATTTTCTCAAATCCTATAAATGTTTTACTATTTCTACTAACTCCATAAATCATAGAAGCATATTTGTTTCTTTCCATACCATTAGCAAGAAAACTTTGAAACATGTGGTATTTTTAATTGATGTTGAACTATGGTTACTTTTTAGAGTTAGATTTTCAGCCTTAAGTTTAGAAATATCAATTTTCAGAGTTGCATTTGCTATTTTAAATTCAACACTTTCATTCTTTAAAACATTAATTTCTTCAGTTAGGTTTGCATTTTCTTTCCTAAGTGTTTTAAGTTTTAAATACAATTTGTGATTCTTGTTTAAGAAGTCATTTATAACAGTAATTAAATCAGATTGAGTTTAATCAGAAAATACCTCAATTTCTTCATCTATTCATTTACTTCCAGAGTCATAATATGTCTTGGATCTAAAGGTAGAGTTGGTATGAGCCATCAGAACCAAATTTTCTTGTTTTTCATCATTAGAGGATTCATCATAATCATCCCATGTTGTCATTAGACTTTTCTTCTTGGAGTTTGGAATCTTTCCTCTGATGTTTCCCTTTCTCAATATTTGAATATTCTAACTTGATATGTACAGGTTCATTGCATCCATAGCAGATGATGTTTTTCTTGTCATATTTATCATCCTTTCCTCTGCTGGACTATAAGGAATATCTTTGGGGAAATTTCTTCTTTCTGTTGTGCGACATCTTCTAAATTATTCTGGATGTGAAATCCAGTTCCTCTTCCTCTACGTCTCATTTTTTTATCCTTTGAATCATCATCCTTTGGTTCTGCTCTTACCTTCAGAAATTTCTTCTTCTTAGATTTGGAAGCCAAGGTTGGTTGCTTCTTTTTGGGCTCATGCTTTGCATGTTCAATTTCATCTTATATGAGAGAGCTGATTAATTTTTCCATCTTAAGAGTATTCAGATTGTTTGCATCCTGAGTGGCAGGGATCTTAGTATCTTCTTCACATGATCAACAATATTATAACTCTTCTCAAGTATCTTTAATCTAGATACCAGAGTCTGGAGTCTGGAATCTGGAAAACATTGTTTCAATTTCTTCATGTTCTTCCATCTTAAACAGCTCATACTTTTTTACGAGGTTGACCTTTTTGTTCTTGGACTTGCTTACTTCCTTCGTAGGTCAGATTCAAAGTATCATAAATACTCTTTGTTGTCTCCTTGTTGAAGGCACAGTAACACCACTATCGTGTTTGAATACAAAGGTTTGGAACTTTAGTAGTTGATTCTAACAAGTTGATTATAACAATGACTATCACAGTCTAAGAAAACAACTTTGAAAATATTTCTCATTCAAGCAAGTGTTTTTGCCTTTGAACTCTAAGATGAATTTGGAATTTTGAGCTTGAGTTCATCTACTCATTTTTTATTTTTTGTTGATCTTCTTCTTCAGCCTTGAGTATCAATTTATAGATAAAATAAGGGCTTCAAATTAGTCCTTGTTTAATTCTGAATTGTATCTTTATTCCTAGTTTGCTCAACAATGATCTTATTCAAAAATAATTCTAATGCTTTTTGATAATATGTTATTTTGCCAATTCTTTATTTCAGAATCCAATCTGAGCAGTTCTTCTATATTGATTTTGTTCATATTTTATTTAGATTGAGTTTGTAAATTCTTTAGATGAATTATGTTCGTATTTTGTTCAGATTGAGTTTGTAAACTCTTTTGATTGATTATGTTCATATTTTGTTGAGATTTAGTTTTTAAATTCTTCAGATTGATTCTGTTTGTATTTTTTCATGTTGAGTTTGTAAATTCTTCATATTGATATTGTTCATATTTTGTTATAGATAAATCTTGATCAACTCTTCTTGTAAATAATTTGTATCTTCTTGTGATAAATTTTGATCAAATCTTCTTCAAATTTTGACCATATTCTCTTTTCAACTTGGTCAAAGATTTTCTTCAATAATACATCAGGATCAAATATTATTTTAGATTTTCTTCAAAAACATTTGACCATATCTTCTTTTCCACTTGGTCAGAGATTTTCTTCAATCATAAATCTGAATCAAATCTTATTTTAGATTTTCTTCAAAAACATTTTACCTTATCTTCTTTTTAACTTGGTCAAAGATTTTTTTCAATCATAAATCTGAATCAAATCTAATTTTTGTTTTTTTTAAAAAACATGAATCTTCTTTCATACTTTATGAAGTCAAATATATTGTTGTCATAAAATACTTTTGTTAACATCAAAACTCTATGTATAAAACCAACTTGTTTCCAACAAATTGAATGAAAAAACATAACTGTCACAACTAATGGTCTCATTATACTAATGAAAATCAAGATTATAATTTGTACTTTCACGGTCTAAAATCAAAAAATCTGTTTACTTTGAACACCTTTAAAAATAATAATAGATTTAAGATATCTCACTACCTAAACAAAATTGTGGTGATGGCTTCAATTAAAACTTTAGATAATAAAGTTTCCATAAAAAAGTTGGACAATAAAATGCAAGTAGAAAATGAGAAGTCGACAAAGTCCAATACAAAATGCTTCATTTTTCATGAGTCTAAAAGTAAATTAAGAGAAAAATTCCTCCATTTTTGCATTTGGAAATTGATGGTAGACATAAAAAGAAAAGTAAGATATCAATTTCTAAGTGAAGATCTTCTGAGACATTATTTTGAGAAAAAGAAAAATGGGGGTGCTTTTAAATTCAGAGAAGAGGTGTAATGATATTTCCACAATGAAAAAAAGGCGAATAGTGTTTTTTTTTAGAAAAATGGAGATGATGATGATGGGAGGAATGAGTCTTAGGTTGCACATATTTTGTATATACCTTGAGTCTCACGCTGCCTTCAAAAAAAAAATTTATTACAAATATGTAGTCTCAATGCAGGAATAAAGATTATAATTGCACATATGTTTTTTTAGATATAGGACAATGCTTCTCATTTAAGTGCTTTCTAAGGTATATGTCTACGATAGCGTTTTATAAAAAGGCGTTATCTAAAGGTTGGTACGAAATAATCACTTTTTCAAAAAAATACAATCTAAAAGTTCTGAATTTTTTATTACATGCAACAACCACACTTTTTTAAAAAAGTTTTTTACAAGGAGCACTATATATACTTACTTTTGGTTAAGTGCATGTTATCTTTCTTACTGGCTAGAAATGTTTTTCACACTTTTTCAATGGTTGCATCTATATATCTTGAGCCTTGTGCTACCTTGAAAAAGAAAAGTTATATCAAGAATATTGATTATGGTTTTACATGCTATCTTTCTTATTGGCTAGAATTTTTTTCATACGTTTTCAATGGTTCCATATTTATGCATTGGGCATTGTGTTGCCTTGAAAAAGAAAATTTATTTTAACTTTGGGATCTCAATGCAGGAATATTAATTATGGTTGGCATGCTATCTTTTTTATTGCACAAATTTGATGTCTCAATGTAGAAAAAATGATTGAAGGAGATGGAAAACACAAGAATTGAGGGTTCAAATTGTGTTATGCCATTTTTTAAATTATACTTCGATTTCTTTGAACAAATATTTTCTTTATCAAATAGTTCAACTTACTCTTATAAATCAGGTTTAGTGAAAATAACGTTGCATCATAAAGAACTAAGATAAATGAAATATTGAAAGATGAAGACACTGAAGGTGCAAACACGAGAAGGGGGTTGAATTGTGTTTGACTAACTTGAATACTTTTTCTGTTTTTGCAGTTTTAAAACAAAACTTGATGTATGAATAAAACAGAGTTAGCAGCGGATATAAAGTAAAAATAAAAACACAGAATTTTATACTAGTTCACCGTTAACGAGGCTACGTCCAATCCCTTTTAAGGATTTCACTAATTCAAAACCTTGAATTACAACAATACCACTGACCCTCCAAGTCAGTCTTCTCAAACAGTCTAACAATCCTAGACTTTTGAGGAATACAGCACATTGACTTCTCAAGTCAAGTCTTCTCCTACCAATCTGACAACTCCAAATTGTAGAAGGAATTACAATGCCTTGAATCTAATTGCTAAGTAATCTGCTACCCCTTCTGACTCCCTCAGATTGTAGACTCTACTTCAACAACATAGATCTAACACAAGGGAAAGAAAAACACGAGTGCTTGCTTCTTGAAAGCTGGAACTCACAATTAACCTCACTGATAACTCGAGTGTTTGCTTTTGGAAATGTATGACTTTTTTGTGATTTTCGATGTTAACTATTCTGCCTTGAGCCTCCTTTTATAGATGCAGATTAGGGTCTCTTCCAAGCTTAACTTCAAGCTGTATCTTGCTAGATTCTCTTGCAAAAATATCTTGACCAATCGGGCTTCACTTAAATAAAAAACATATCTTTTTAAGCTTCAGATTTGCTTTCAAAAATAACTGGCCAATCCTGTCTTTAATTAATTCTGGAAAAAATCTTTCTTCCTGCCAATAGCTTCTGAACTCCCATACGACTTCAACTTAATTTTGAATCAAATCATTTTAATACTTTGATCAAATTTAATTAAATATCTACGTTAATCATCATGATTAAATCTGGACCGTTTGATCTTCTGCGCTAGTCCACATCTGGACCACACAAAGTGATCTACTGTAATCCTCTGATTTCGGCCAACCCTGGACCACACTTTTTGATCTCCGCCAACCTGGTCTTGCAAACTGATATGTTGTGATCCTCTGATCTCGGCCAATGCTGGACTGGGTCTGGATTGAACTGAAATTAAGTCTAGACAAATAATATTTCAGTCTTGACATTTTACCTTCTGTTTTGGATCAGTTCTGGATCAAATCTGGAGATCATTTCTTCTGGTCTGGACTTAGTTTCATACCCTGAACCATGCTATATTCTGGTCTGGGTCAAATCTGGATTGACTCTCTTGTTCTGGACCCATTAACTTATCCTCTGATTAAGTCTGGATCAAGTCTGGGTTGTTTATCATTTCACTGTCAAGCCATCTTCTGGTCAGAATAACTTCTGGACTAAGTCTGAATTATGATTCCTTCTAGTCTCGATCAAGTCTCCCTCTAGCAGGCTTCCTTCTGGTCTGGTCTAGGTTTCCTTCTGACTTTGTTTCCTTCTGATCTGGGCCAACAAAGATATCCTCTAGTAATTTCAGGATGCATCCTCTGGTACCTTCTGGATGCATTTTCTGTTGTCTTCATCTTCTGCCTCTGGAAACTTCATTTTCTGGTGGCATTTAATGTAATAATTCAAGGTTCAAAATAAGATTACATGGAGTGCTTTTGTAAACATCAAAATCCTAAGTACTTAGAACCAACTTGGTTCCAACAGACACATATTTTTATAGTAGTTCACAACACAACAGTTGCTATATCTAGTCCTTCTCTTATAGAGAGATTTTTCCTCAGTACCGTCGAGGACTTAATCCACTATTTTAACAACAACATACAAGTATTATTTACTCTGCCTCTTCAGGCTTTGAGTATTCTTTCTCCAACCTCTCTAGGCTTTATAAGTATTATTTACTTTGCCTCTTCAAACTTTGAGTATTCTTTCTCCAAGCTTTACTGGTATTATTTACTCTACTACTTCAGACTGTGAGTATTCTTTCTCCAACCTCTCAAGAATGTTGTCGTCAAAACCATTCTTCAACATTCTAGAAAATTGTCATTGAAGTTCATAAGTGTTGTTTCCACTAACAGATTGATTTATATCAGTTCAAGTTTGTGCCTAAATTGGCACAAAGTTTGTTTCTAGGATTCTAAATCACATTGAGAAGATGTTACATATTCAATGCTATATTAGTTCAAGTGTATGAAAACAGTCTGGCTGATTTACATAATTCTAATAACTCTCTATTGAGAGGATTTGTCATTCATGCCTTTTTTGATGTGTTGTATTTTCCTCTTTTAAAACGTTACAAGTTGTTGTGGTATTTTCAGCTCATAATGTGTGTGCTTTTATACAAGCCTTGCAACATTGACTTCGTCTTTCAAGGTATGGTTGTGTGTCCTTCATGGTATGGCCTTTTGTCCTTTAGCATGGAGCTTCATTATTTTCAGCAATTGATCTATTTGAAAATAAATATGATCGTTGAGCTCAAACTGAAACTCAGAATTTCTTCAAGTATTTTGAATTAAGTTTAGGTGAAGCAGATATATTGGACCAGAGGCATAGAACAATCAAAGGCAATGAAGGTGCAAATACGAGTAAGGGGAGTTGAATTGTGTTTGACTAAGTTGATAAATTTTTCATTATTTGATTAAACTGGTTCACACTTGACGACTTACTTGGAGTAGAAGCAATAAAAAAACAAAGGAGTGCAAGAGTAAAGTGACACACATAATTTATCCTAGTTCACCACTAACTTGGCTACATCCAGTCCATTCACTTTGAAGGATTTAATCCACTAATTCAATAACTTGAATTACAAAGCACCTGACCCTCCAAGCCAATAGTCTTAAACAACCTAATAACCCATACTTTTGAGGAACGCACACACCTTGACTCTACTAGCAGAGTCTTCTCCACACAATCTGCAACCCCATATTCTTAAAGGCACACTATCACCACTATCAGGTTAGAATACAAAGGTTTGAAAATCGAGTAGTTGCTTCTAACAAGCTAAATATAACAATGACTATCACACTTTAAGAAAAGCACTTAGAAAATATTTCTCATTCGAACAAGTATTTCTCTCTTTGAACTCTAAGATGAATTTGGAATTTGGAGATTGAGTTCTTCTATTCTTTTCTGATTTTTCGATGATCTTCTTCTTCAGCCTTTAGTATCTATTTATAGATAAAATTAGGGCTTCTATTTAGTCCTTGTTTAATTATGAATTGTATCTTCATTCCTAGCTTGGTCAACAATGATCTTATTCAAAAATACTTCTGAACAAGATGTTTTTTCATAATATGCTCTTTAGTAAATTCTTCATTTCTGAATCCAATTTGAGTAGTTCTTCTAGATTGATTTTGTTCATATTTTGTTAAGATTGAGTTTGTAAAATCTTCAGATTGATAATGTTTGTATTTTGTTAAGATTGAGTTTGTAAATGCTTCAGATTGATACTATTTTTATTTTGTTAAGATTGAGATTGTAAATTCTTCAGATTGATGTTGTTCGTAGTTTGTTAAGATTGCTTTCGCAAATTCTTCAGATGAATCTTCCTTCCTATTACTTGCTTTGATCTTCGTGCGAACATAGTGTTTGACTGGTTCTTGAACTTTCACAAGTAGGAATATGACTAAGTCTAATTTAGTATTTTGTCCTTTGCCAAAATCTAAATCATATCTTTGCAAACAATTGATGTATCTTCTTATGAGTGTTTGTTCTTGTGAACAATACTTGATCGTATCTTCTTGTAAATAATTCATATATTTTTGCGATAGATCAAATCTTCTTGTAAATGATTAATATGTTTTTGTGATAAATCTTGGTCAAAACTTATTGTAAATAATTCATATCTTCTTGTGATAAATCTTTTTCAAGTGAACAGGCAGGTTGCATTGGTGTAGCCATAGGTTTGCAATCACTCATCTTAAACTTCTTGAGAAGCTCTTTTGTATATTTAGTTTGATGAATGTATATACCTTTTTGAGTTTTCTAGATTTGTATCCCTAAGGAGAACTTAGGTTCTCACATCATACTCATTTGAAATTCAAGCTGCATCAATTTAGAAAATTCATGTCAAAGAGTGTCATTCGTAGATCCAAAAATAATGTCATCAACATAAATTTGAATAATTAGAATTTCATCTCCTATTGATTTTCTAAAAAGTGTATTATCTACTTGTCCTCTTTCAAAGTTATTTTTAAGCAAGAAGTTACTAAGTCTATCATACCATGCCATAGGAGCTTGTTTTAGACCATACAAAAATTTCCTAAGTTTAAAAATATGATTTGGAAACTCAAAACTTTAAAAACATAGGGGTTGTTTAACATAGACTTCTTCACTTATATAACAATTTAGAAAAGCACTTTTAACATCCATTTGAAATAACGTAATGTTATTATTTGCAGCAAAAGAAGGTAGGATACAAATAGCTTCCAACCTGGCCATTATAGCAAATGCCTTAGTGTAATCAATGCCCTTTTAATGACTGTAGCCTTGTGCGATAACTCTTGCTTTGTTTTTGACCACTTCACCTGTTTCATTTAGCTTGTTTTCAAAGCCCACTTGGTTCCAATAATATTCTTCTTTGGACTAGGTACTAGATCTCAAACATCATTCCTCTTCAATTCATTTAACTTTTCTTGCATTGCCAAAATCCATCCATCATCTGCAAATGCCTCATCAATAGAGGTAGGCTCAATTGACGAAAGTAATCAAAACAAAGTGGTATCTTTAGTGATGATCTGGTCCTCAAAGGATCACTTGCACTTTCAATGATTAGAATTGCAGGATGAGATGACTTGTACTTCCATCCAAATCTTCCTTCTGAATTATCTTGATTGTTTCTAACTTGATCAGATTCAACCTCTAAAGATTTTTCATCTTCTTCTAATTTGCTTGTATCCTCTGATTTTTCAAGTTCTTTTGGTTTTTCTGCATTTGCTTCCTCTAGTTTTGGTAAACCTGCTCTATCATCATCTTGCTTTGATTTTTCAAGGCCAAGTTGTTTGTCATCAAATTTAACATGTATGAGTTCTTCCACAATCTGAGTTTCCCTATTAAACACTCTATAAGCCTTATATCTTTGAGAGTATCCCATCAAGGCACACTTTTGAGATCTAGAATCAAATTTCTCAAGGTTATGTTTAGTGTTCAACATATAACAATTACAACCAAATTATTTAAAAGTAAGAGATGTTAGATTTTTTACCTCTCCATAATTCATATGGTGTTTTATTCAATATAGACCTAATTAAGACTCTCTTTTGAATATAACATGCAGTATTAATTGCTTCAGCCAAAAAGTGCTTTGAAATATTCATATCATTTAACATGGTTCTAACCATAACTTGGAGTGATCTATTCTTTCTTTCAACAACTCCATTTTGTTGGGGAGTTCTAAGAGAGGAGAAGTTGTGAGAGATTCCATTTTCATCACAAAAACTTTCAAATAACTTGTTTTCAAATTCTCCTCCATGATCACATCTAATTGTTACAATCTTAAGACCCTTTTCATTCAGTATTTGTTTGCAAAATGTGATAAAAACTTTGTGGGATTCATCCTTACTTCTTAAGAATTTTACCCATGTCCACCTAGTGTAATAATCTACTATAAGAAAGCCATATTTCTTTTCACTTAGAGAGATTGTTTTCATTGGCCCAAAGATATCTATATATAAGAGCTCAAAGGGTTTTGAGGTGAGACTGATTTCTTAGGAGTAAAGGAGTTCGCTGTTTGTTTTCCCTTTTGACAAGTTTCACACATAACTTTAGTTTTGTAACTAAGCTTAGGTAGACCTCTAACTAGTTGAAGTTTATTCATTTTTGACATTAATCTAAGGTTTGCATGACCTAATCTTTTGTGCCAAATTAGTTTATCTTCCTTTATTGACATAAGACACTTAATCTCTTGTTTCTCTAGACTAAACATATTTATATTATAAATGTTGTTTTGCCTCTGACCTGTAAAAAGTACATATTCATCCTTCTAACTAATTGGCTTGCATGTTTTTTGTTGAATATAATATCACAATTATGATCACTTAAATGACTAATACTTAAAAAATTATGCTTAAGACCTTTAACAAACAAGACATCTTTAATAGAAGGGGAAGTACCATTACAAACTGTACCTTGACCAATGATCTGGCCTTTTTGCTTTCCTCCAAAAGTCATTGTACCTCATTTACTCAATGTTATTTCTTGTAACATAGACTTTTCTCTCGTCATATGTCGCGAGCATCAACTGTCCAGGTACCATGATTGGTGTTTAAACTTGATTGCTCAAGACATCTGCAACATAGACAATTTTGTTCGTAGGTACCCAAATTTTGTTGGGTCCTGGTTTGTTAGTCTTGAAAGGTTTCTTGTCTTTCGTTGTATTTAACATGGGACAAGATAATTTATAGCAACATTATTTTAGAATAAACAGTACCCAAAACATCAGATTGAATAAGTTTAGGTTCAAGTACAATTTCTTCAAATCCTATACATCTTTTACGATTTCTACTAACACCATAAATCATAGATGCATACTTGCTTCTTTCCATACAATTAGCTACCAAATGTTGTATTAGTTCTTCATGCTTATTAGTATTACATATGGTATTTTCAACTTGGATATTTTTCAAGGTTTTATCTTTAAGTTCAGCAATATCAATTTTCAGAGTTGCATTTTATGTTTTAAATTCAACACATTGATTCTTTAAAACAATAACTTTTTCAATTAGGTTTGCATTTTTTTCGTAAGTGTTTCCAGTTCTAAAGACAATTTGTGCTTCTAGTTCAAGAATTCTTTTATAGAAGTAATTAAATCAAATCGAGTTAAATCAGAAAATACCTCAATATCTTCATATGTTAATTCACTTCCAGAGTTAGGATCTGTGTTGGATCCAGAGCATGAGTTGGTATGAGCCATCAGAGGCAAATCTGCTTGCTCTTCATCATTAGAGGATTCATCAGAATCATCCCATGTAGCCATCATACTCTTCTTCTTGGGTTTGGAATCTTTCCTCTGATGTTTCCCTTTCTCCATATTTGGATATTCTGACTTGATATCTCCAAGTTCATTCAATCCATAGCAGATGATGTTTTCTTGTCATATTTATCATCATTTCCTCTGTTGGATTGTTTGGAATATCTTTTGGAAAATTTCGTCTTTTTGTTGTGCCACATCTTCTAAATTTTTCTGGATATGAAAGCTAGTTCCTCTTACTCTATGTCTTTATTTTGATCCTTTAAATCATCCTCCTCTGATTCTACTGTTGCCTTTAGAACTTTCTTCTGCTTGGATTTATAAGCTGAGGTTGGTTGCTCCTTCTTGGGCTCATCCTCTGCAATTTCAATTTCATGTTATCTACGAGAGCTGATTAATTCTTCCAACTTAAGAGTATTCAGATCATTTACTACCTGAATGGCAGTGACCTTAGGTCTCCTCTTGCTAGACAGACTTGTTAGTATCTTCATTACATGATCTGTAGTATTATAACTTTACTCAAGTATCTGTAATCTTGATACCAGAGTCTAGAATCTGAAAAACATTGTTTCAGTGACTTCATCTTCTTCCATCTTAAACAGCTCATAATTTTTTACTCGGAGGTTGTGAAGTAGAAATGTTGCTTTACAAGGAAGAGGGATTTGAATTGTAAAGTTGTCTTTTAAAATTTTCCTGTTAACACTTAAAAAATAACTCAAGACTAATCTTGGTTAATAAGACAGAAAAAGAGAACGTTCTTGTTTCTGGGAACAGAAAAAGGAGAACGTTCTTGGTTAATTTTAA
Source organism: Cicer cuneatum (assembly GCA_037974295.1). Classification (NCBI taxonomy): domain Eukaryota; kingdom Viridiplantae; phylum Streptophyta; class Magnoliopsida; order Fabales; family Fabaceae; genus Cicer; species Cicer cuneatum. Next base: position 50,018,940 of record JBBPBO010001984.1, on the reverse strand, counting down.
AAGGCAGAACGATCTTAATAGTAAAGGCAGAAAACGGAGAACGTTTTGAAAAACAGAGAACGTTCGTGTTTGTTTTAAATAAACAGAAAATTGTTTTCAACTTAAGTAAGTAAAGAGTTGAGTTTAAATGGAGATAGAGAAGAGATATCACAAAGAGATTTATCCTGGTTCACCCAACTTGCGCTACGTCTAGTCCTCACACCAATGAGATTTTCCACTAAGTGTTAAAAACAAAGAACCTTCTTAGTTTTACAGAACTTAGCTCATATCAACCTTCATCTGTCACAGTTGTCAATTCTTTCCCCCCAGAAAGAGTTTCAATCAGATCACCTATCAACCCTTGATAGGATTTTTACAACTCACCTTTTAACCTTAAAAGGATTTTTTCTAAACAAGTCACTCAAGCTATAAACAAGCCTTATAGTCTTGAGTGTTATATGATAATGATAAGATTTATAACAGAATCTATTTTGACTCAACTCTTGTTTGAGTTTAGATTCTTTATAAGAGGTTTCAGTAAACAAAAGATAATGAATTTGAAACAGAGGGTTATTAATTTTTTTGAGAGGCTTTCTAGTGTTAATGTGAGTGATTGATGATTTTCTTTGCACTTGAATTCTTTTTTTTCTCTTCAGTAGTGAGGTTCCTTTTATAGAATTCTTGGAAGTCCTTGTAGGCTCAATATTACCGTTTGAGGAGGTTCCCTTGGTCAAGGGGCAGAATAAAATAACCAGACCTTATTTTAATCCTTTTGACTGCACTTTTCTGCTTTGTTGACTTCATGATTTTCTCATATTTGTTTATTTTCTGCCATCTGATCTGTGCATACTTTAGGTTCACTTTGATCATGTGAATACGTGTTAGAATGTGATGATGCATAGCAAATCAAAAACATTCTTGGTCTGGCTCAGAAACTGGAGAATGTTCTGGTGTAGAATGACAGAAACTGGAGAATGATTGTTTTCAGATGTTTCTTCTGTTTTTCCTTGCTCTAAATCTTTTCTCTTTAGATCTTTTAGAGTGTTTCTTTTGCTATCTTTAAAGCTTCATATCCCATGAGGATGTACTGGAAATTCGTTTAAAATAAACATGATTTTTCCTTGCATAAAATCAGGTTCAAACAATCTTGATGAAGTGAAAAAATCCTGGAGAACATTCTTTGTTGTCCATTTTTAGTTTTGTTCTTTAAATTGATTTTGCTTAGTACCTATCTTGGATTAATACACTCATATACACATGTTAAATAACAATTAACTTAGAATCATAATTAGAGTCTTTAATTAATCTTTGTTTGTTTTCATCAAAACACTTTAATTGAGATTTTGTCTTAACAGGTTGACCATTCCTTCTTGAACTTGCTTGCTTCCTTCATAGATCAAAATCAGACTATCATAAATTCTCTTTGATGTCTCTTTGTTTGTGCCCTTCTCAAACTCCTAGAAAGTGATTTCATTTATAACGAATATTCTTGACTTATGAGGCAACTTGTATATCTTTTTCTGATCTGCATCTATCTCTTTAGAGCAGTATAATCATCTTCCACCAAGTCCAGAAGTTCAAGATCTTGTGAAATAAAGAAACTTATCAGCATGAACTTTATGTGTTTGCTTGTAACGAAGCTGATAATTATAATAAATCTTACACTCTAATAAAAAATACTCAAAAAATATTTTTGACTTTGACAAGTGTTTCTCTTATTGAACTCTAAGATGAATTCAAAATTTTGAGCTTATGAGTTCTTCAACTCTTTTATGATTTTTTATGATCTTCTTCTTCAGCTTTGAGTATCTATTTATAATTAAAATTAGGGCTTCAATTTAGTCCTTCTTTAATTCTGAATTGTATCTTCATTCCTAGATTGGTCAAAAATGATCTTATTCAAAAATAATTCTGAGCAAGATGATTTTTGATATTATATTCTTTAACCAATTCTTTATTTATGAATCCAATCTCAGGAATTCTTCTAGATTGATTTTGCTTATATTTTGTTCAGATTAAGTTTGTAAATTCTTCAAATTGATTCTATTTGTATTTTGTTCTGATTGAGTTTGTAAATTCTTCAGATTGATTTTGTTTGTATTTTGTTCTGATTGAGTTTGTAAATTCTTCATATTGATTCTGTTCGTATTTTGTTCAGATTGAGTTTTTAAATTCTTCAGATTGAATCTATTTGATTTTGTTGTAGATAAATTTTGACCATATCTTCTTTTCAACTTGGTCAAAGATTTTCTTCAATTATAAATTTGAATCAAACGTTATTTTAGATTTTCTTCAATTATAACTCTAAATCAAATCTTATTTTAGATTTTCTTCAATTATAAATCTGAATCAAATCTAGTTTTAGATTTTCTTCAATAACACGAATTATTTTTATACTCTGTGAAGTCAAATAAATTTTTCTCATAAAATGCTTTTGTTAACATCAAAACTCTTAGTATAAAACCAATTTGGTTCCAACAAGTCTTGTTTCAACCATTATACTTGTGCTTGCTTCTTCTATTTCTTATATTATGTTGAGCTGATGATTGATTATGATTGATCTATCCATTTGAAGCATTCTAGGTTTAGACACTAATGCTTGAGGTGTATCCTCTAACCTTTGTTCTGAATATGATCTTTTACTTGTTGCCATTCATATTTCTGAATTTGTATTGTTTGAAGAGAGGTCGCGCTACTGATAATTTCTTCTAAAGGGTAACCTTGCATTAACATTTCAATTGCATCAACAAATACTTCTATCCATCAAAAGATGTGTTTCAGTATCAACATTTTCACTCTTCTCACCGATTAATTCACTGTGCCAATAGAAGCTTAAGAGTTTGATCAAGTTAGTCATTGAAGAGTTTCAAGAGTCACAACCAGACATAGAGTAAAAACTGACAAAATTTTCATATTAGAGCATACTTTGACATCATTTTCATATTAGAGCATACTTTAAGAGCATTTTCAAAGTAAAAATAGAATATTCAGAATTGTCATATTAGAGAAAAACCTGACAGAATTTTTAGAGTAAAAATCAAATCTTTGAAAGTTTACAAAAAATCATTTATACTACTCAAAATGTCATTGAAAGGTGATTTATCAAGAACAACTTTTGTCAATCCAGATTTTGAAAGAGAATTTTAAAATAAAAGAAATTTAAAAAAACAGATTGAATTAAAAGACATACACTAATTCAAAACATTTCACTTAGTATTTCCAGTAGTAAAGAATCTTTACTCTTACACAGTAAAGTGCTTAACTAAGAGACAATGCTATGATACCAATTGAAGAAGCTAGAAAACACAAGAAACAGAGGTTTGAATTGTGTTATGCCAGTTTTCAAATTATACTTCGATTTCTTTGCACAAAATTTTTTTTTATCAAAACATTTAACTTACTTTTATAAATCAAGTTTAGTGTAAATAAATTTGAATCATAAAGAACTAAGATAAAGAAAATAGAGAAAGTGGAAGACACATATATTTTTATACTAGTTTACAACACAACAGTTGCTACATCTAGTCCTCCCATTACAAAGATATTTTTCCTTAGTAACATCGAGGACTTAATCCACTATTTTAACGATATCATACAAGTATTATTTACTATACCTCTTCAAGCTTTGAGTATTTTTTCTCCGACCTCTCCAAGCTTTACAAGTATTATTTACTCTACCTCTTTAGGTTTTGAGTATTCTTTCTCCATCCTCTCAAAGCTTTACAAGTATTATTTACTCTGCCTCTTCAGGCTTTCGGTATTCTTTCTCCAACCTCTCCAGACTATTGTCGTCAGAACCATTCTTCAACATTTTGGGAAACTACTGTTGAGGTTTGTGAGTGTTGTTGCCACTAACAGATTGATTTACATCAGTTCATGTTTGTGTCTAAATTGACACAAACTTTGTTTGTAGGATTCTAACTCTCATTGAGAGGATGTTACATATTCATCCTATATCTGTTCTAGTGTATGAAAACACTTTGACTGATTTACATCAATTCTAATAACTCTCTTTTGAGAGGATTTTTCATTCATGCCTTTTTTATGCGTTTTAGTTGTTGTGTTGTGTTTTTCTCTATTAAAATGTTGCAAGTTGTTGTCCTTACAATATTGTCTTTGTCCTTCAAGGTATGGTTGTTTGTCCTTCAGGGTATGGCCTTGTGTCCTTCAGCATGGCGCTTCATTGTTTTCTGCAATTGATCAGTTTGAAAATAAATATGATCGTTGAGCTCAAACTGAAACTCATAATTTCTTCAAGTATTTCAATTAAGTTTAGATGAAGCAGAAGTACTGAACTAGATGCATAGAACAATCAGAGCCAACCGATTTATTAGAGGCAGCAGACAATCAAACCCAACAGAGTATCAGAAGCAGTGTTGATAATCAGAGGCAGTATCGATAATCAGAGACAGATTATCATAGGTTATGCACTCCTTTTCTGCATTAGGTCTTTTCTGTTTGTCAAAGTGTTGACTTTTATTATATGCATTGACTTTTTCCAATGTTGTTTTTTTACCATAGGCACTGACTTTTCTCTTGGCATTGGTTTTATCAAAGCATTGACTTTTCCATAGGGTACATAATAGTTCAAAGTCAGAAGCTTGATGAGATTATTACAGATAGAAGAATTTTTTTTTACACTTGTTAGAGTTAGTGGCAGAAGAATTTTTGTTACGCTTGTGTATCAAAGGTAGATGAGCATAATCTAGTTGGGTTTATTGGAGGCAGAGGAAGTCAAACACTTGCTTTATCTCCAGAGGCAATTTTGTTGAGGCAAAATCCTAAATTAATGTTTTGATGATAATCAAACAAAGTTAATTAATCTTCTAATTATGATTCTAAAATATGTGTTGTTATTTAACATGTGCTTTTGAGTAAATTAATCAAAGATAGGCATTAAACATAACAAAGATCGAATTAGAAGAAGCAAGATCAATTTGAAAGATCAAGGCTGTTCTGGTTATTAAAACAGAAAAATGAAGATCGATATGGTTTTAAAACATCAATCCAAGAATGTTTTGGGTTACTAAGAACAAAGCCTTCTTGAATTCAAGATCGTTCTAGGATACGAAAATGCATCAAGCTATATGGCAAATCACCAGTATTTATTACAAATGAACAAAATAGTATACTCAAGATTATTTTGGATAGATTCGTCAACAAAATCAACAAAGTCAAAGCAATGCATAAAGAGTAAATAACAAGATTAATCTCCAAAATTGATGGCTTAGATAAGCAAGTACAGCTTGGACAAATAAGGCACTGCATCATTGATGCAAGTACAGAAAAACATGACATACAAATAATTGTCAAAAGTGAAAAATCCAGCAGTTACCCAAAATAGAAACGAAAAACGTTCTGATAATCAAGCAGGAACATTCTTGCTTTATTTACAACACATGTCTATTAAACTATAGACTTAACAGTCTGTCTTCCAACGACTATATGAGCTGGCACAGACCTTCAAGAAGCCTAAAAAAGGAACCTCAAGGCAAAGGAAAAATCATCAGTTCAAAGTGCAAACAATTCTTTGAGTCTGATTGCTGAAAATTAAACTCAAACAAGTGTTGAGTAAAATATGATCCATCAATCTTTTTCAAATCATTTTGTTGAATCTCAACACTATAGAATTAAAGATAGTTTGAGTGTATTGGAGAAATTCTTTTATATTTAAAAGGTGACATGTAAAATCCTTTCTGGACTGAAAGGTAATCACTGAAAACCCTTTCAAAGTGAAATATTGTAACTGGTCAAGATTGATCTCGAACATTGGTGCGAAAAGCAAGAACATTCTTGTTTGAACACTTTAGCGAAAAATCTCACAAACTGTGAGGACTGGACGTAACCCACTTTGGGTGAACCAGGATATATTGTTGTGTGAATTCTCTTTCCCTTATCTCCTTTTATTTTTCACTCACTTAGCACTAATCACTTCGTGAACTTTTTATTGCTATAGTACTAACTAAGAAAGTTCTGCCTTTATTGTTTATCTACCAAGATCAATCTTGAGTTAACAAAATTTAATACATAAATTAATTTTTAAAAAGGGGATCACAATTCAAACCCCCATTCTTGTGATCAACATTGTCATTTCAAATTTATCAAAGACAACTAGTTAGAGGCAATTTATGCAGAAGCTTGTTGGCTTCATCAGAGGCAGACTTAGCAAAGTTTTGCTTGCTTCGTTAGAGGTATACTTAGCAAAGTCTAGTTTGCTTCATCAGAGACAGACTTAGCAGAGTCTGGTTTGCTTCATCAAAGCTTAAAAAAATAATCATATTTAATTCTTCATTATTAAAAAATTTTAAATTTTTATGGGCGAGATTCTTATAATGTTCTAAACATGCATGTAGAAATTCATTTAAAAATTTAGACAATACATATGAATTGATTTAAAAGTAGAGACTAAAATTATTGATAGAAATTATTTGAAGGACTATTATTTGAAGAAAAATTTTAGATGAACTAAAAACGAAATATAAGATATTTGATAGGAACTAGAAACTTATTTAACCTGAAAAGATTAAGCATTTTTTAAAAATTTCTTTAATTTCTTACATTTTAATCAATATACTTGAAATTCATATTAAAATCAGAAATTTTATTTCTATATGCTGATTTGTCATCCATAATTATTTTTAAATTCATGTCAAAATTTGAGCTTCTTCAAAATTGACTTTCAACAAAAAGAATTTCTAAAAATTATGTCGAGAAAATTCTTTTTTTTACAGATTATACATGTTTAGAATTGTTAATTTTTTTTGTTAACCGACTCATCCACATTTTTAGATATGTTAATTTTTTTCAATAAATTCATAATGTATTTTCAGATTATAATTAAATATATTCAAAATTTCATTTAAAAATGGAGTTTCTAGCATATTTTCCTTAAAATAAAGGGATATTATTTCGAAAAATTGTTGTTACTTATATTAAAAATATTTAAAATTCTAGTATTCATATTCTTTGAAAAATAAAGCGTTATAAAGTACTTGAAAATCTACCCCATAAATGTGGCAACTAAACTCTACCATAAACTAATTTTTAGATGCTCAAAACATTTTATAAGTATATTAATAATATTTGAAAATTAATGTTAAAACGAAATAATGGTTTTTTATTATTTTAATTCTCAAGTTCTTAAATAAAATAGACTTTAGTAATTATGGGTTCGACTGTAAGTTAAATAAAATTTAATCAAATATTATTTTAATTAAAATCTAAATTTAAATTCTCTAAAACAATTCATTTATATAATTAAAACTATTTTTTATAATAAATAAATTAAAAAAAAATTGACTTTTGTCAAAAGAAAGATGAAAAAATATGATGTCGGCCAGGATTTCAGAATTAATGCAAATATGCAATGGACATTTAGAGAAAAACATATGCTTTTATTCAGATTTGTACATTCTACTAAATAATGTCATGTCATTTTATCAAGGAAAGAGACAACTACAACAACACATTCACTTTGTCAAATAATGATGATGATGTCGACGCTAGTTAACTTGTAATATTTCAAGTGATGTATTAATTTATTTTTAATTTTAATATATTTTTTCTGCAATCTATAATAAATATTACAATAAAATTATAAATTAATTTCATTTTAAGAGTAAATTTAAAATAATTTAAATTATCAACAAATTTAATATCATAATCAATATTTTTAATTCTAGTGATTTAATCGAAAGAGTCGTATATAAATTAGCATTTGATTGTGACATAATATCTACTCTTATGTTGAATTCGAGCAGCAATGCTTGTTTTGTCACCTGGCATGTATTGATTACCTTTAGCCTGTCACTTTACCAATTTAATTTTTTTAGCATAATTGGCATGCAAAAGGCATCAGTGCATCCCTATACTTGAATTATATTTGTTAGATATTATTTAAAACTTCAGTTTCAGTTCAGATACATGTCTTATACTAGAACTTATGAATTTCTTTGAAAGATGTCAACGGTGCAACCGGAATCCACTATATAGTGTTAACGCTGATTTTAAGTTTGAGAGTAATCTATTAAAACTTTATACCTGTGTTATTGACATGTTAAAAAAATATAATTCAATATTCAATTTGATATTTTAAAGATAGAGAAGATTTGATGTTCAAATTTTATAACACTTTTGTGGATCAATTATTCTATCAAATTGAGTATCAAAATGTAAAATGTAATGGAATATGAGATGAAAGATAAAATATTTTATAATAAGGTTTTAATGCAGTGAAAGTGATGATGAAAAAGAAGTTTTAAATAGGATAATATATAATGCAACGAAAACGTTTTATGTTGAAATATAGATGAAATATAATGGATTGTGAGTGAACCAAGTTGTGAACTTGACGGAAACAAAATAACACGAAATCTACTATGCACATTTTAAGAAAATCGTTATTATTTTATGGAAAGAATCGGTGCAAGGTTTTAAAAAATTGCAGAAAAGTAAATGTACTTGAATTGAAAGGATTTAAAGACAGAAATAGAGATGAATCGTAAAATGTAAGAAAGAAAATAGAAAAGAAAACTGCAAGGAATTAAATATTGAAAACTTAAATGAGAAAAAAAAGTTACAACAAGATAAACGACGTTCTTATAATTTAAAGAGAATCGTTAATTACTACAGTAGATTCTGATTTCTAAAACGATCAAAAAGCCTCTATAATGCAATCTTTGTAAATCCTTTCTATATTTTTAACAATTTTTTTTTATTGGATTCTTTTTTATTTTTTATTAGATTGAAAGTTTATATCGTAAAATTTAAAAAAAATTTATATGTTATTGAGACTCATAAAAATTAACGATATTTAATAAAAATGCATAAACAATAAATTTTAACGTATTTTAATAATATATCAAATAAATTTATATTTGTGTAAAACATTAAGTGCATGATCTATATGAAATACACTTTCAATACAAACCAAAATAAACTTTCAATTCAAACTGGAAAAAATTAGAGAGAATTGAGAGAGGTTTGGATCAAGATCCAAGTCTTTAAATTAGAGTTATCGAATCCAGTACCTAAGAGATAAGTATCACCGCATGGGCGGTCTGGATTCGATTTTCACGGAAGACAAAAATTGACGGTGGGAATTGGTTCTTTACAAGCTCAATTGGTAGTGGTTCTTTACAAACTCAATTGGTAATAGGAATTCATCGATTCCCACGTTCTTTGCAAGCTCAATTGGTAGTGGGTCAAAAACGTGGAAGAGGGGACGGCGAGAAGGGCTGCTGGATGCAATTGGAAATATCGTATAGTAGTAAGCATCGAAACATGTTTCTGGATTATAGTTTCTGATGTTGTCGATTCCATCAGTTTTATCAACAAGAGTCTTTTGCAAATTTCACTAATTCGACAAGTCTTGAACTTCACTCTTATACTTATTTCTCTTTTGATTTTTATTCTCTTCGACAAAATAAATTTGCCACTCAACACCTAGTCCCTTCTGATTACAGAGTTCGATAGAACACCTGGACCTTATGATTTTTTCCATCATTAATTGTTCTTCTTTTCAGGAAAATCCTTCTTGAAATGCCCTTACTTTTGATCTTCGAAAAAGCATTTTTACTTTCGTTCTTATTGATTCTCGCATTTGGACATGTGTTTTCTTTTTGAAGAACTTTAAAAAACTCTCACATTGCTTAGAATTGTAAAAGACGAGAGAGGAAAATGTTATATGCTTTAGTTCTTTGTTAAAAGATGCACCAATTAGAAACTTGTTAAATTTGTATTTGATTCTTTTTTTCTCTTCTTTTTCTTATACTCTTGTATTAGAGTGTTGTGAGATGTAAGTCATATATTTTCTTTGAGTGTGGATGTATTAGGGTTATGGGGTATTTGAGAGAAATCTATGTATTGTAAAAAATTTCATATAGTAGCAGTCTTGTTTTTTCTCCAATTTTTGAGTTTCAGCGTTATATTCTTGTGTTTATATTGTGTTGTTTTTATTTTTATATGCTTGTTTTTCCCAACATTTGATATTATACCTTTTGGTTTGGTGTAGAAAAATAAAATTCTTAGTAGACTTTGTAGTTGCAATATTGTCTAATCTTTCACATGCATCAGGAAGAAGGATGATATTGATAAATTGTTTTTTTAGAAAGGTTTTGGATAAGAGAGTCTTGGTACCGAAGTGATCATTTATGAATTACATCTTTTTCTTGGAAACTTAACTCATGCATGGTTACATTATGTCAAGTTCCGCTGTAAAATTTGGCATAGAAAAATTTGATGGAAGAATCATTTCGGCCTAGCTTGTGGAAAATTCAAGTCATGGGTTGTTGATACAATCATGATTACACAAGATGTTGAAAAGCACATGGGAATTCGTTTGCATTGATGCAAGATGTATTGTTAGATTAAGTTGTTTGTTGAACAATTCCCTAAGAAAGTCAACATGGAAGTTGCACCGTAAAGTTTTAGCTTAATTTTCGGCATGTACAAGAAATTATTGGAGTAGTTTAGCTTTCAATGGAAATTTTTGGAGTCATTTAACTTCAAATGAAAATTCTTGGAGTGGATTAACTTCTAGTGAAATATACTCTTTATGGTGGAGTATGATAGTTCATAATTGAAAACATATTCAATGTTATGACCATATCTGATGCTCAGTTCTATACTCATCTTAGGAAGGCATAAAATCCCTATATTCCAAATGAAAATGCCAATGGTACGAAGATTTCCCCTAAATAAGGTCTATATATTTGTGGTCTATAGTATCTTAAAAGTGTCAAGGAATGTGCATAACTGACATGACATAGGTAGGTAGGGTCTGGATCGCCAACTTTTCATGGGTCAATCTCCTTGTTACGAAGAAGTCGTTTTACTTTAAGTTACTAAACCTACAATTTACCTTCTCAAAGATAAATTAGTATGTGTCTCTTATACTACATATTATTATGATAAATAGGAACTCCAAGTTACATTCTCAAATCATCTTTATATAAAACCCTAGGTTTTTCTATGTTTGTTCCTCCGTTTCCTACAAACATTTTTGGAAAAAAAAAAGGTTTTGGTTTATCGATGTCATCCTTTTGCCTCGAGCTCTAACAAAAAAGACAAAGGAAATTTGTAGAATCTCCACTATTCATCATTTGCTTCTATAAACACAACATGGTTATCCACAAATGGATACATGAGAGATAATAGAGGGCCTCGACTAAAAAATCATTCTAATTATAATTTTTGCACCAATTTGTCTTTAACTACCACGACGCAAAAATCATTACAATTATGTTTCTTGTTTCCATATCTACCACAACTAAAGAAGATAGAATGTAATCCTTCATATTCAAGCTGAAAAACAACTCCACTTGTGAGTGCAAGTTTCCTTCAGACAAACTTAATTTTTTTATGTATGAGATGATTTTCCATAGCAGAGCGATTATGGTTTAATTGATTGAATTGTGTAAGGAATGGAAAGAAAGACCTTTTCAGTACTAGATTTAGTGGTTACTCTAGGGTGAGTTTATCTTGAAAATTTCAAGGAGTTTCATCATCTTGAAGATACTGGTTGAGATTGTTCTTGAAGGATTTTCAAGAAATGTGATTCTTGAGCGTTTAGAGAAGAATGGATTATTGTACAAGCTTGATAAATAATTGTTGACAATTCTTGTAAATGTTTGTACTATATCAAAGAAAAAGACTATTATTTATTTGAATGAAGATTGGATGTACTCTATCTAGAGAGGACGAGTATCAATACGAATAAGTCTGTTCATTATGTTTTCACAAAATATTCGTTGTTGCAAAAATCTACAAAAAAAAAATTAGACTCTATTCAACCCCCTTCTAGAGTTTTATAGGCTATCTCATCTAACACCACTTATTTGGAAAGAAGGAGTCAGGTGCTTTGCCAAATTAGTTTCAATACAAATTTTGCTCTTGAATAATAAATGGAGGTTAGTCTCTCACATTGAGTAAAAGTCCAAACTTCTTCCCCACCCTCTAGAAGAAGTTATTGACATATTTCTAAGGGTAACTCTAGATTTCACATCCAAACAACCACCTTGATCATAGTGCTAATAGACAAGATAAAAAAAGATCATCACCTCTGTACTAGGATGTAATGATCAACCATCACCCATGGTCCTTCATACAATTCATAACTATAGTCTTTTAGGGTGGAAGTGAACAACATAATTATGATGGATGATTGAGATTGTGATCACGTCAAAGTATCTATTTTGAGGTTGCCTCATACAATAGTGATGGTGATAAACTAACGACATATTTTTTTTATCACTTTGATGGGTTACCTTGTTTTTTAGGCTGAACTCATACTCAGCCCAATCCAACTCAAGTCCAAACATGACATATTCCGAAACAAGGGCATAATAGCGTGACAAAAGGAATCTGAAGTGAGTGACCATCATAACTTACTTGGACCTCCTCCCAAGGTCACACGATACAATTATGATCCTAATATCACGATCTTAGCCACACAATGACAACAATTATCATCCATCATTACGAACATGCATATGAAATCAAACAATTTGTAAATAACGAATCACACAGCTCATAGCCTAACTAACTTCTTCTAGAAACCTTAGAAGATGTCCTATTAAAGAACACCCGGCACAGGTTAAAGGTACACAATTTTCTAATCCTAAAACCTCTCATTCTCATATGCAAACTTACTTGATCGTGCAAGTAAACTCTCTTTTGCCATTGCAGCGCTGCCACATTTTCACCTTGGATCAACTTGTCTATATAACACATTGAAAATTTTGCTTTGAACATTACTTTTTATAAAAGTGATCTTTCAATTGAAACATGAGATAAAGGAAGAGAGTATGGATGCAATATATCCATACCTTTGAATCATTAAGATCACAAAAACTCAAACTTTGATGTATGATACAAGTTTACATGTAATATATTACAGAGCATTTGAAAGAGAAAAACAAAAGAAGAAGAAATCTAATGAATAATATTAATCCAATTCAAACAAAAACACCAAATGTAATCTCTTTGTCTCTCCAAGAGAATGAACAAATAAAAGAAGGTAAAAAAAAAAAACTAAACACAAGAATAAGTCTCTAGTTGCATGTAGAAGATGCAAATCCAACAGTGTTCTTCGCCAAATCAAATTCCCAAAGATGATCTTGTTGCATAATATTTCCTATAACAGAAGCACCAGTCCCATTTATTGGAACAATTCCAATGCACTTAACTTTTGGTTCAACATCAATGATGTAACTCTTAACTGGTGGTTCAAACCTTGCTCCTCCTGCAAAATGAAACACTAATCTAGGCACAGCTCTCTCATTAAACCCTTCACTATCAAAGCAAAAATCCAAAACACCAACATCAAGCCTTTTGACATTGCTTAAAGACTTTTTCAATGCCTCAAAAACAGGATCATAGGCTTCAAGAACAAGTGCTGCCAAGGTTGTACCTGAGTCAATTATCATGCCTCCTTCAGTATCAAAATTCCAAACTTGATGTGGGATTTTCATTATTTGGTCTCCAACTGAGATACCAAACACATGCACACCATAAAATGGAGAGTACAAAAAAAGTTCTGTTTTTCTTATTTCACTTAACAATTTCACTTTTGGTGTTCCAAATGTTAGGTAGCTTGAAACATTTTGGTGGCTCAAATGGTCAACAAGACAATAGGAAAGTTTTGCACCATATTGTAGGCTTGCTCTTTCAACAAATGAATCCTTTGCATAGCCTAAACCTAATATTCCACCTGTTTTTTCATTGAATGTTACCCCATTAAGCATTGATTGTGTGCATCCAATTGTTAGATTGTGAAGTTTTCCTTTCTTTCCATTTGTGAGGGCTACTGTTATTGTGTCAGTGCCAAAGAATCCCTTAGCAGATGATCCATCAGCATAGCTGTCAAAGATAAGATTTTTATTAGATAAAAGTCAATAATTGAAAAAACAAAATTTAAAAAGAAAGAAAAAAAAAACATTTTTATGTCCAAAGGAAACTCATCATAATTGAAGAGATTTGGTTTAGTTAACTCATCATAGTTGAAGAGATTTGGTTTAGTTTTTTTCTTTAATCTCCAATTCTCGAAAAAATGGAGTCTTAAGAAATTTAGAATTTGACATAGAGATAAATAAAGTCCAGAGAATGATTGTTCTACCTAAGTTAAAAAGAGTTGGTTTAGCTGTGACCGAAAAGAATTAATATAAAAAATAAAAAAGCTTTCTCTAGAGGAGAAAGAAGTATTGATAATCCAGAGTTTGTCAAAAAGTAAATAAAGTCTAACCAAAGATTGTTTTAGTAAATGTTTATAAGAGTTTATTGGAATAAATTAATATGTAAAAAATAAAAAACTTTTTACATGTGGTTTTCCTAGGTGAGCAAAGTAAAAGGTTGGGCTATTTGCAGGCACAGATTTAACAAAGAGACTTATGTTCCTGCATGGTCTTGGATGCAGAAATGTGGGACATGTGATGTTCACCTACCAACATTAATTCTCATTTATAACCATGGTTGGATGCTGGAAAGAATGGTTGCTGGGTCATATTTTGTGCTTATGTCTTGTGTATGAAGAGTACTTTTCTATTAAAGCTTTTGTTTTTGTTTTATGAATTAAAAAATAAAATAAAAAGAATCAAACACATTTATATCTTTGATTATGATGATGGCCATAAACATGTTTATTAGTATTAATGTACCATCACTCCTATCAGAACTTTAAATAAATGCTTTGCAGGACTAGAAAAATGTTTTGTTCTCTAAAGTGCACATTTATTTTGGTAATGCCAAGTGAACAATTTAGAAGATTTTTTCATTAATGCAAAAAACAAAGTATTGTGTAACTAACAACATTCATAAACTTCAGCTGAGCAATGGTTCCAAAATATTCGAATTCGAACCATGAAAGAAATAATTATTGGTTAGAATTTATTTAACTATTAATCTGAAATATTAAAGTTCATTTTATTGAGAAGTGAGAACTAGAGGATTAAAACCAAATTAAAAAACAGCATCATTTGAACCTTATAATAAAACAAACAAATGAAAACATTGGATACCATAGAGATATTCTTGTGACTAGTGTAATGCTATGAAATGACTAAATTTAAACCATACTCAAAAAGGAAGAGAATAATATTAAGATGCAACTAAACTCCCATCTATTAAAAGAGACATGTTCCAAATTTTTTGGCCGGTTTTAAAAATGAAACTTTGCTACTTAATATTGTCTTCAACTCATAAATAACATGCTCTTCCCCCAACTGTCTTAATTTTTCGTCTCTCTCGCCCACAAAACATAAACTAAATTTGAGGTCCCAAAAAATAGCCTTTAATTTCTCTTCTCTTTTCTATCTCACACAACCAATTCATTAGCATTCATAAAAATATAAAAAAACCAATTCATTAGCAACACTTGTTTCCACAAAAAAGAAGAAAAAAAACTTAATTGAAATCAATGCTTGTTACAAACTGTGTTTCTTTCTCTGAAAATTTATGTCCAATTCTTCTAATAATCTTTTCTACTTTCAGAACAACCCCATTAATTTACTTGCAACAAAAGGCTAAAATTTAAGAACAAAACACATAAAATTAATTTTTTCCAACACTCCAAAAAGAAATAGCAAAAAAGGTTAAATTTTTCCAACACCCCAGGAAAGAAATAGCAAAAAAATTAAATTTTTCCAACACCCCAGAAAAGAAAAGATAAAAAAAAAAAAAAAAAAAAAAAAAAAAGAAGAAAATTGACAAACCTGATATCAAAAAGGCATGGATCAGAAGCACTAGGACAATAACTAAGAGAAAAAAGTTCACTTAGATCAACCTTGCACTTATGAGAAGAACAATTAACTTGTTGAAATGTACTAGAACGATGAGGACAAAAAACTCCATAACAAGGATTATTAGAACCACCCCTTTTTCTCCTTGTAGTTGATGTTTTTGTTCCTGTCTTTGATTTTGACTCTCCTTTATGTTTATGTTTATGTCCACCACCACTACCAAGATGTTTTCCAGGAGTCTTATGTGCACAATTAAACCATGTAAATTCACTTCCTGTATCAGCAACAAGCCAAAAACTTTGTCCTGGTGATCCAACTTTAACCTCAACAAAATACTCACCAAGTGCATAATCTCTTCCTGAATGCATTGGCATTTGAAATTGTTGAGTTTCAATGTCCTTTCTTCTATGACTTTGGTTGATACCTTTTATTTGATTCATCCTTTCTCTTCTAAAATAATCCCTTTGAATAGAACCCTTTATGGCTTCAAGTTGATCTACATCACCAATTACTCTAGAATCATGCCTATGAACAAGTTCTAGATTCATGTTCTCATTATCAACTTCCTCTTCTTCTTTTTCATTGATGCTATGAACAACAATGATTTGAATCAAGAAAAGGATCATGAGAATTGATGTGCTCCATTGCATCCACCTGCTCTTCATTTGCATATATCAGATGTATACGTATATGTATATGTATGTGTGTATGTTTTTGTATGTATATGTATGTAGATATGTAATATGGAGAGAGAGACGGATATGTGTAGTTTTGTTTTGGCACCACAAAGTGAAATGGAATAAAGGGTTGTGAAATGAGGTTGTGAATAAGAGGGTAAGAGAGAGAGAGAGAGAGAGAGAAGAGAGGGGCTAGAAATTAGAGGGAGCTTGTGCTGGTTTTTGTCGCAGATTGGTACATTTTACTAGGAGGTGTTGTGGGGGTTGGAAAACAAACACAAGCAACAAATATATATAAATAAATGCATGAGATTTTTGAGAGGTACAGAACAAAAAGTGTAGGGCCTTTGTTTTAAGCCTTTCTTTTTCTCTTTTCTTTTTATTAAAGTTTTAAGCCATTCTTGTTATCCCCTCTCTCTCCACACACACACACACACATATATATATATATATATATATAAATTATTAAGGAACACCTAGTTATACTTTGAAAGATAAAGAAATAGTGAGTAATGTGATATATTGATGATGTGATAGGATAACTAAGACAAAGATAAAATAAAGTATTGAAGGAGTACAAGAAAATAATTGGTGTATATATATATATAACATTATTTTTTACACATTTTGATGACATAATAAATGATTGTCGATTAATATCAAAATTTATACATATCATTTATATGATCATTATATTTCAAGCTAACGGCTTATTTTAAAAAATATTAGTCTGACATGATGTTATTGAATAAATGTAAATATTTGCGTGTAATTTAATTTATATATATATATATATACAATGAGTTGCTAATTAACACACACCAAAAAAGTAGAACGTGTATATTAGCAATCTATTCATTTTTTATTAGTACACAAAACCGCATTTTCAATTTTAAAAATACTATTTCAATGAATAAGTATTAATGTTCAAATAAAAAATGTGTAAGTTGTTAATATACATTTATTTTATAAGTGTGTGTAAATTTGCAATCATATATATATATATATATATATATATTAATATTAGTTGTATCCCTTCGTATGTTAAAGAAAATGCTTTAATAATATAAAATTTAACTTAGAGATAAGAAATGTTTAGCTACATAATATTGTTACCAAATTCAAAATTAGACTCTCTCAAACGATTCATTCTTAACGAATATGTATAGTAAATTCGTTAATACAAATATCTTGACATTTAATTACACTATAACAAAATTAGACTTGAAAATATCTTGACTATGATTTCAAATGGAGCGATTAAGATAAACTTCGACACCTAGTGCTCCGAATCTAAATCCATTTATACTTGCTTCTACTTTATGATTACAAACAAGGATTAAATATTTGATTCGTCACTATAAGTTCGCGTCTTTCTCATTTTTGTCTCTATAAGTTTTTTTTTTCAATTTAAACTTTGTAAGTTCAATTTAGTTTTAAAATCATCCATGTTAGTTGCTGTTAAAAAAATCTTACATGGCAAATGGAGGAGTGACATGACAGCTTGACGTGGCATATGAATAGATTAAATAATTAAAAAAATAAAATTAAGTAATTAAATTTATTAAAAAAGAAAGAACGAAAGTTGAAGGTGTTATATTTTAGTCCCTCCATCCAAAATGAGAAATAGGTTTGGGGATTAAGGTTCTATCCTCATTTCTCTATAATCGAATCACCATTACCAGATCACTAACATCACATCTCCATCATCTTCGACTCTTCATCTACTTCTTCTTTGTTCAACCATAGTGTCATCTTTGTTTGAAATAAACTCAACTAGTTTTCAATTGTGTGAATGTGGGTGTACGAAAGCAATGCATATATTCATCTGTAACACTAATGAAAACCCTAAACGGAGATTTTGGAGATGTCCTCATTAGGATATGAGTAATTTTTTCTAAATTTGTTATTTTTATGTTTATTATTTATAGTTATACTTTACATTTACCAAGTTTAATGTATAATTTTTTGTTTTTATTTGTAGATCCCTTATATTTGTCAACTTTTTGTTGGTAATGCAATTATAGTGATTCAATGTAGGTGATCTGGTAATGGTGATGGGATGATAGAGAAATGAGGAAAAAACCCTAATCCTCAAACTTATTTCTAATTTTGGATGGAGAGACTAAAACATAATACCTTCAACTTTCCTTCATTTCTTTTTTAATCAATTTAGTTACTTAACCTCATTTTTTTAATTATTTAATTTATTTATCCGCCATGTCACTCCTCCATTTGCCACATAAGCTTTTTTTAACAACAACTAACGTGAGATAATTTTAAAACTAAATTGAACTTACAAAATTTAAATTAAAAAAAAAAACTTACAGCAACGAAAATGAGAAAGACACGAACTTACAGGGCGAATTAAATATTTAAGCCTACAAACAATGATAGTGAAAATGGTTATAAACAATCATATGTATATATATGTAGGGAGCATAACAAATTAGAAGAGTTTACAATGAGATGGCGAGAGAGTTAAATCTTGACCAGTTAGTCATGATTAAGAGTTATTTAAGTGGCATATGATCACTTAAAAAAGTCACATGACTTTTTCTTCTAATCATGATCATCCATGTATGGTTGTATAGTCAAGATTTAACCCTCTCATTTGTTATGGTCCTTATATATATGATTGATTTTAACCCTTCATATCTCAAAGAAATGGCTCTAACAATCTGAAATTTGATTTGCAGGTAAGAAAAGTTTTGCTACATAATACTGTTCGATCAAAATTCGAATTCAGACTTTCAAACGATTTGTTCTTAACGAATATATGTAGTAAATTCATTAATACAAATATCTTGACATTTAATTACACTACAACAAAAGTAAACTTCAAAATATCTTGACTATGATTTCATATCCAACGGTTAAGATAAACCTCAATATCTCCAAATCTAAATCCATTTATAGTATCTCATATTTTATTATTACAAACAATGATAGTAATTTTCTATAAAAGTAACAATTAAAAAGGAATATAAGGACTATTTTCGATTTGAGGGATTAAAATTTCGATTTTAAAAAAGGGAGACTATTTTCGTAATTACAACTAAATCTTCCTTGTAAACCGCCTTCTCTCTTTATTTATATATATATATATATATATATATATTGAAGTAGCTAAAATATCACTAGAAAGGAGGTTGAATAGATATATTTCACTTTAATTTCCTCAAGTGTTTAAATCAGTATCCTCTTTAAGAGGACAAGAGTTAGAGGATGCAAATTTTAAATTTTAAATTTAAGCTGAATAAAAGAGAGAGAGTATAGAAGATGACACACCCAACTTTATACTGGTTCACCCAATGAAGGATACGTCCAGTCCCCACACACTTGTGAGATTTTACTATGAATCAAAATAAATTAACCTTTCATAGAGGTTTGTTACACTTCGTGTGTTCTTTAGTCTCACCAAGCTTACAACTCTGTTTCTTACAAATTTCAAATATTCCCAAGTGTAACTCATTTAGAAATTACAAAGTGATATGAGATATGTTTTTTTTTTATTTTTCTCTTTTCTAACACTTTCTAAAAGGATATTTCAAAGTATAGTGTAAGACTTTAGAAAGTATAAAGAGAGGATGGCAATGCTCTTGATAGATTTTAGAATAGCTCTTTTATGCTTTGTTGTTGTGTATTTGATAATGAAGAGCTCCATTCCTTTTATAGAGTTTTGTGATACTCTATCCATGTGTCAAAACACTTTATGACCGTTGGGGACTTAATCAAAAGTCCAAGGTCATTTATCTTAATTATAGAAATTCCATCTAACTGTCCTTTGTACTGTACAAACGTAGGAGGATGAGAATACAGTTCATCCTCGTATAGGAGGTTCAATCCTTCTAGAAGTTTAGACATGAGCTGTCATTTTCCTTTTTCCATTCTATAAGACATGTAAGACACTATTTTTGTCTTGTTCAGTACAACCTTTTTGTACTTTGATGTGTTGGGTCATTTTCAACATATGAGAATGAAGCGAGCTAGGGGTCTATCCTCTTGCAGTCCATCCTCTAGCCTTTGACCCCTTCTTTTAAATTGTTTTTTTCTTCATTCTTTGACACTGATTTATCTTCTCTTTATGACCAGAAATCATTATTTCAGTGATATTTGATATTTTGCATCTTTGAAAGTTCATCCTTTTGAAGGTTCATCCTCTTGTCTGTCTATCCTCTAGTTTTGAAAACTTGTTGGATTGACTCAGATTTTTCTCTTTTGCATCTTAATAAAGAGTAACCTGTTTTCTAATATAAATTCACTCAAAAGCACAAATTAGTCATTAACTACAATCACAATATTTTTAAACAATTTTTTTATCATTAAAACCATTTGGGAGAGATTTTGTCTCAACAATCTCCCCTTTTTGATGATGACAAAATTCTTTAGATTATGATAAAAATAATGATGAAATACTTAAGCTCCGCCTTAATCATACAAGTAATGTTTTTGAAAAAAAAAATTTCTCCCTTCAAGCATTCTTATAGAAGCATTTTTTTTTTATATATGCAATTTTGAGGACTTTCAATAAACTGATTAATTGATAAGCAGACATTGTTTCAAAATGGCATACTACAAAGATCATTAATGAGAAGTAAATTTGGATACATAAATTTAAACAATATATTCTAAGAGAGAACCAATGACTTTGTAATCTTGCGCCCCC